>JAABKJ010007545.1:140262620-140284518 GCA_011634705.1 Andricus grossulariae
CAGGAAGGTGTCATTTCAACTTCATCATACCCTCGCCACATTTTGAGCCAAGACAGAAGAAAGATTTCTGGATTTTATGTTTTTGAACAAAAATTTCAACGTAAGAATCGTCAAAATCCGTTTATCCGACCAGGAGAACAATGTTGATCATGTTGTAATATTACAATTTTCATTGTTAATAACTCTTAAAAAAAATTTATTTGCCACTAAAAACTGGGGAAATCTTTTCCAATATAAATTCTGCTAACAAAATCATTTTTCAAAGAAGAAAAAACGACTTCAATGAAAAAACTGTTAAACAAAACATTCTTGTCAATACAGATTTTGAATATGCTGGGCCAATGCTGCATTTAAAAGAATAGGATTTGAAACATGCTTGTGCCAATACAATTTGATAGAGTTTCAATTATAAATTCCTGATGGAAAAGTAAATGATGAGGAAAAGTATAGAATTCAATTGAAGTGTGCCACATTCTGAAGCAGAGGATATGATACATATTAGACAGGATAAGATATCATAGATTTTGGATAAGAAACTGTTGATAGAAAAGTATACGATTTCCTAAGAGCTAGAATTTTTTTTTAAATATCCTAGAGTCCCAAACACAGAATTTGATGCAAGTTTTATATTGATAATATTCGATAGAATTTGAATAAAATTATGATGATAGAAAAGTATAGGACTTCTTGATGGATAGAATTGGATGAAAAGTTCTATCAAATATGCTGACTTATTTTGATTTGTAAAAATTGTTCGATTGAATTGGATAGGGTTCTCATCCAATCTGCTTATATTATTTGTTGCTTGAAGTTTGCTTGATCCGATTTTACAGTATTTCTGACAAATATGCTAAAAGAATTTTATTTGAATTCCACTTTTTTGAAGATTTTCATTTACTTTTTCCTAAATGTATATTATTCAATTGAATTTCCTGTCTTTTCTGGATGAAGAGTCTATAAAATTATATAGTTTTCTCTGCAAGTTTGAGCGCGCCTAGGGCTTGCGACTGTTGGTTCTCGCGCTACACCCTCGGTCTTCGTATTTGCATTGGTATTCAAACAAAAGTATTTTCATTGTCTTGTTTTTATGATTCAAAAAAAGTATGCACCTTATTGAAATAAAAATGGTTATTAAACATTTTATTGTGACTCATACCATTTCTATTTCTGCTTGCTTTTTTCAATGTTCATGTATAACTTGGCTTTATTTAATGGAAATTCAACGTTTTATGACGTATTTTCATATACATATAACGCACCATCAAGGTACATGCATGTTAAAACGATGTACTGGGAATAAAATTGCGATCTATATCATGTATTAAGTATTATTAAGTATATTAGTTCATGATCATTTTTTATACTTGTACGCATATAAACTTTAAAAAACGTATTAAATATTATAGATAGAGTATAGTATCATATTTACCAATGCAATGAAGAATGAACGTCACGGTAAAGATAAGAGTACACACGATGCCCATTTTTGGAAACTATGTGAAAAACTGATTTATGCGTTGATGAAGAATCAAGTTAAGTGTATCTAATCAATATTCTGGTGTTTTATTGAAGTATATCAATATGGTATCTCAAGCATTATCTCACATAGTGTAGGCTTCGAGCATGTCCTTCAGAGAGATTTATATTTATGTTTCATATATCAATCCATGATAAGAAATTTGGTTACCTCATCTGAGAGTAATATGAGAACAACAAATCGATTTTTTTCAATAGTGCTTCGATAAAAATCTGAATCATGAACATAAATTTGACCAAATATTTGATTCTCATCGCTCTTTTATTATCGCTTTCATTTTGTATTCTTACTGCTCAAATGATAAGATTATAATAGTTACCAAGAAGCTCGTTTTTTCGAGGAAAAAATTCTTTACAACTTTGATGTATCCAATCGTGATAACTATTTTTTAAGTATCTACAATCATGAACACTTTCCTTGAAAAAGAAAATAAATACAAATATATAAAACAAATAATAAGATTCGACAATAATTTGTACAAGAGGTTTTACCAACCTTTGATCCTGTCAAATTTGGTATTTATATTGTTGGCTGTATAGCAAAAATAGAGAAATACGCTAAATTATATCACTGGAACGAGGTGGCTAGAACCCATTATGCTCTGTCCAAGCTAACAGGCATCGCTAGATTATGGCGCGATAGTTTGTCAGCGGCAAGACGCACTTGGGAAGAATGAAAGGAGCTTTTGATTGAAGAATTTTCATGAAAACACAGTGAGCTGAAGAGAAGCCATTGAATGGATTGTTGATGGTTCAAACAATAATCGGATTAGGGACAACTTGAGTCCACTGTCTCGTTACACATGTGAAAGCAAGTTATTAACAGATTTGAAGGGCGTAACGCACATTTTGATTGACGAGAAATTACGTTCAAAATTTGAGGATGAAGAAAGCAAAAATAAGGTGACTAGAAAAAATACAAAGAAATTTACCTGCTTTAACTGTACAGAAGAAGGACATGCTGCGAGTGCATGTACAAAGCCTAAAAATAATAATTGTTTTTTGTGTGACAAGCCTGATCACATTGCAAAGGATTGCAGGTCAAAGAAAAGTAGCAGCAAATCAACAACAGAAGCAAGTAGTTCGAAGAAGGTTCTGCATATCTAGAGTGATAATAATAATAGACTGTAATCTTTTGAAGAAGCATGTATTGTCCGAAAATTACTGAAAAGCTATGTTGGTCCTAGAAGTGAAGCAGTGGCTTTGAGGGAGGACGCGGCGAAGGAGCTGGGCCTTGAGTATCGTGAGTCAAGCGATCAGCTTATGGGCTATGGCAACGGAGACGTGCGCTCGCTCGAAGAGCTTGAAGTTGAACTTGCGATCGACGGTGTGGGCCTGAAGGTCAGAATTCACGTCGTACCAAACGAAGCACAGCAGATTCCTTTGATTGTGGGGCAGCCGTATACGGATGGATTTGTATGCGAGAGCAAGCCATAGAAGAATACCTTCATGCATCCAAGTGATGGAATGAGTAAAATTAAACCGAAACAGATAGCAAAAACACCACTTTGGGCAAAAGAAGCTACGGTAATATCAGATGTTTCGATGCAACTTGGTATTTTAATCTGAAACCTTCTTTTGCTGTGCTTATGTTACTTGTTTTAATTTTTGCAAAAGTTTGCATCCTATGTCCTGTTATTAATGCCAGAAGGGTTAGAAGTTTTTTCGCTAATTGTTTCAACAACAGTTCCTGATCTGAGGTTAACGATACGAAATAAGTAAGCAAAATTTGGGGGTCCCATGTTGAATCGTATTTGGGTTTCGAGGGATGAAATTCAGAGACGCCTTCAAAAGATCGTAACATTCTGTGCTCTGTGGCCATCTCAGATCCAACAAGCAATGAAATAGCTGATCTATAGCAGTCTATTGAACTGCGTTCTGCCCCGTTGTCAATTAATTCCAATGAGAAAACCAATATATCTGGAACTGAGCTCAAGAACGGATTCAGGTTCCTTTTCTTACGGAAACCCCACCATCTTCCAAGACAAGAGTCATATTGCTTGAAGAAAGAGTCGTTTGAGGATGAAATTGAGATTTTCATTGAAACCGACAGTGTTTCTCTTAATTCGAACACCTTCCGGATAAGATACCGGCCACCAGGGTAACTTTCTCTAAGAAAGTTTCCTCCTTTCTGTTGGGGACCAAAACATTGTCTTTTGCTTTGATGTGAACCATTTCGGAGATCAAGGCGGCATTAAATAGTGGATACTATGGCTGCGATAGCCAATTCGGTACCACTATGATGCCCTCAGCTTCATCGTCCCTAATTTCTTGCAGGGTTTTTAATATCACTGAGAATGGTGGAAATCCATAAAATAAATAATCTGCCTAAGAGATTGTGAACGCATCAATAGCCATTGAGTCAGTATCCTTCTTTCAATAAACATACTTGGAGCATTTTGCATTCTCTCTGTTTGAAAAAAGATCTATTTCTGGCATCTGACAAAGGCGGATGCTTATTGATCAACGCCTTCTGATTTCCAGACGAAAGGCCTTATTTAATGATGTCCTGCCAGCGAACAACAAAGTCAGCGTGCATAGCAGGGCCTACGGACCTCTCCTCGTGAATACGATTTCCAATCACCTTTTGAACATCCTCATCAAGATGATTCTCCGGAATTGATTTGGATTGTGCTTTAGGATCAGTCTTCTGCGAATCCCGCTAACCCTCAGACGCTTTTGATTCATTTGAGTCTTGATCAGCTGAAATATAAAAACCATAAACTGATGACCAAATTTCATGTCTGTTTTTCAACCAATTCTGTACTAGCAGAAAAATGACATTCGGGTTAGAGCCTGTGATGTGTTTTTAAGTTAGCACCTACGATATCCATATTGTAGTTTGTTGAAACTATGATGCGCTTGCAGGTAAGGGCCTGCAAAGTGAAATTTTGCAACGCTGCCTAACAATAGCAGTGTTCCACGGATTTTCTTTTTGTGCTCTGATGTGATTGTTTTATTTTTGAAACTTAAAGTTTCTGGATGAAAGATTAGAGCCAGCAGTTATTAGAGTAACCAGGCGGTCTGTCACATAACAAATGTACTTACAGCTCCGAAATGATGACGAATCTGATGAGCTGTTTGAGGAAGGGTACCTCCGGCGCCTTTGAAGGTTTGATCGTTTTTTCCGATCCCGCTTTTCATTCTTCCGACTCTTCTTTTTTATTTGCTCGACCAGTTTTCTCAAATCATCCCCCTTGTCTGTCGAACTGGATGAACTATGTGATGTGGATAAGTTTTTCCTTCTTCTTTTCTCCATGATGAGATGAGTAAAAATCGTTTCCGATATGGCTTGATCGGCACGAAATGAAACAATGACTCTATGCGCCAACGCGGAAAGTAGCGAGGTTCACACCATTTTTTCACTGAAAACTTTGAAAAACGTGGCAATATTGGCGAGAAGTGGGCGTACTGCATTTTGGTCATGATGAAGAGGCGCCAAATACAATTATAAAGAAGTTACATGATTTACTTGGAAAAAACAAACATTTATCAACTTTTCGTGAAAATGTGTGCAAAAAAGAAATTTTAAATGAAGGAGCTGAAAATATTTCTGTAGCTTCTTTTGGGACATATTCTTGTTATGAAAAATGGTACCAACTGTGAGGGTACATTCTGATAATTTTTCAATTTTAATGTTATTTTTTATAATTAAGAAAAGTATGCGTCCTATTGAAAAATGGTTTGAAGGAAACTCGAAGATTTTTTTATGGTCAATAATTTTATTTTGAAACCTTTTTTCGTATTTTGCATAATTTGATTTATTATCTAATGCCTTTTATTAAAATTATTCTTTATAATGTTGAATATTCACATATAATATTCTATACGAGTAAAAACCCAAGTTTATATACTGTTCAAACAAAAAAATATATAATTCATATCCGCCGGACTATGTGTTCAACAACTTTTCCAAGACGGGACGAAAACGATTTTTTGTCATTGTTTTTACTTTTTGACCTCGCTTTTTTCATCAAAAATGTGATGTGATGGACTATTTTAGTTTTAAGATTCTAAATCTACGCAAATAACCTCGTGAAAATGATATCAAAACCCTGTGGACTTTCCGTTCATCCCAAAATTAGTATCGGACTGTAAGTGAGGGCCAAGTCCGGGGTCCCCGCTCTGCAGTGGCGCAGTCGAGCATTCAAGTGCAAATACTCAAACCTTGATATCTCGGAAACTAAGGCCAATAAGATCGAAAGAAAAAATACGCCCCTGATGAATTTTGATGTACTTTTATCCTGTAAAGCCCCAGTTGAATCGGCAATGTCCATCTCGCGTCCTCTCCTTGTAAGATAGAGCTACTTTTTCTCAAGTGTCGGGACTTTTTGCCCCAATCATAGTTCCTTTTTGAAAGTAACTTATCCATGCGTGTAGTATTTACTCTACTGTAAAATGCTTTGAAAATGGATATTTTGGTCCTACTTGAATATCGCTCATTTCATCTTCGGTTAATGGGGCTGTCATACCGCTTTTCATGTTTATTTTTGTCCGTCGGTGATAGCCATTGCGCCATCTGTATATTCCAGTAAGAACATTATGAGGATTCCATATTGCAAAGACGTCATCACCGATTGATGATAATACAATTTGTTCTTCCGTTGGTATGGGCCCGAAGACATGCTGTCCTACAAGTAAGCGAATTGTCTTATCCGCCGGAAAAGAGTATCTACGAAGCACATATTTTCGGTGTGGATTTTTAGAGGAAGTAACCCGAATGAATTGAAGTTCGTTGAGCTCATATTTACGTCCGTCAGGAAAAGCAACCGTGATAGGTGGAGCTGCGTACCTGGCAGAAGAAGACCTGGACCTGGCACGAATAGAAGGCTTGTCAGGAGAATTTTGTCTGCCAGAAGAAGAAGATGCTCCGCCACGAGGTACGCCAGGAATAGGCTCGCCGTTAGGTAAACATTCAAACTCTGAACTTAACTCTGAAAGAAGAAACAGATGATTATATTATTTTTCATGAAGGTAAAACTGTGCACAAGAAGGTCCTGATAGTTTATTGTAATATGCGAAAACATCTATTCTTCAAACTTTAATTAGTGGCGCACTAGATACTCAAGGGTGCGACACGGAATGCATCCTCTGAAGCGCTAGGACTGATTATAAAGACAAAAACAGAAAAATCTGCCCGCTGTGCAATCACATTGTGCATGGCAATAATTTACTTCAGGCTAGATCGTCCTTAAGGAACATATTCTCCTTGCTATATACACAATTCGAGCTAGATTTTTGATATGTAGTTATATAATTTTTAAATGAATTACATGATCTAGATACTTTATTTTGTACGTATACAGTATTTCTTGATCTGGCTCTGACTAAATCTCCGTTAAAATGACCCTTCGTTTATTTTACAAGAATGATATAGAATCAAAGTCTTCAATTCACGTCGTAGTTCGTCGCAGTTCTAAACAAGAACGCGAGTGGTGCTGCTGTAGCAGTATCTAACCAGTGACGTACCTATTCCGGAATTTATGGACTCAACGCGATCACTGAGTGATTACTGGGTTATTTTATGATCAGTGCGGTGTCTATTCGGGAGATTACGAACTTAAAAGCGGGCACCTCGAACATTCGGATAATTTTTATTGAATTTAGATTTTCATGATTGAGTCAAAATGAGTGGTAGTGACGATATTGAGGATTAATTACCAACCGTGGATCCCAATAGGTATACGGTCGTTACTTTGAAGGAATTACTACGGGAATGTAATCTTTTGACTGCAGGAACTGAAGCAGAAATGATCAGGCAACTGTCAGAAAACGATTCGTCAAATTCTTGGTTAGAAGATGCTACCAAGATCCAAGAAGAGCATGCCAATATTCACACAAATTTGGTTGCTAATCAGAATCCAGAAAAAAACAATAGATTCGTTGCTCCTGCCACAGAAGTGGTCCCCGCTGTTCAAGACATTGATCTCATAATGGGTGATTTTGAAGGGAGTCCTGTTGATGTTCGTGAGTGGAAAGAACAATTTAAATTATTGTGTGATATGTATAGTTTAGATCGCCCGAGTAGGATGGCACTCCGCAAAATATTTGAGGAAGGAATCTGGAAATACACTGAAACGTTCAGTGACTACTTTCACGAGAAGTTATTCCTAGGAAATGCAGTCCCAGTCGATTGAGATGAACTAGTCGACTATTTAATAGACGGAATGCCAGATATACCTATCAGAAATCAAGCTAGGATTCAGCGTTTTAAGGAAACAAAAAAACTTTTAGAAGCTTTTGAGAAGGTTACACTCAAAAGCGAGAAGAAAGCAACAGAAGAAGTCACGAAATCGTACACTTCTCCATATACCAGTACTAAAAATAGTTTTGAAGGTTCTAAGTCAAGGATAGGCGGGGCGTCGAAAACGCAATCAAGTAGCAGTCGCTCTTCTCGTTGTTTCAACTGCAACAAGTTTGGACACCTTGCACCGGAATGTAAAATGCCGAAACGAGAGAGAGGGGCATGTTTCAAATGCTTCGAGTTCGGACATCAAATCAATGAATGTCCTCAAAATATGAAGGATAAGGTCAAGGATAAGTCATCGCAGATCAGCAACATTTCGACGAAGAACAACGACGACGAGAAATTCTTCAAGGATATCACATACGAGATCAGCTTCGCAGATGGCAAGTTTGAGCTGTCGTTGGACACTGTTCTCGATACGGGTAGCCTCTTCAGTTTTGTGAAGAAGTCGTTCGTACCTGAGGTGGCTCTCGGTTCTGACGATTTTAAAAACAGTCAGTACAAAGGCATCAACGATAGTTGTTTACAGTTCTTCGGATTGGTAAGTGCGAACATAAAAATATATGATTATATCTGTAATAATATGCCAGTATTTGTTGTACCCGATTCGACCATGAAAAGTTCAGTTGTTTTAGGCAGTGATGTAATGAATGGTTTTGGATTAGATCTGATTTCCCGTGATAGCAATGATAAAGAACAAGCTATTAAAGAAATTTTGTCAATTAAAATTGATAATGAATTAGAGAAAAATCACTGAATCTCTGGATGTTAACCCTAATATTGATTTCAAAACTCAAGCTTTTGTTAGAGAATTATTTGCAAATCAGTATCTAACTCCAAAACGCCCACAGCTTTCTAATGTAAACATAGAACTTAGTTTAATACTCACGAACGACCGTCCTTCCAACTTTAATCCTCGTAGGTTATCGTTTGATGAAAAAGCTAATTTGGAAAAAATTTTAGAGCGATTATTATTATCTAAAATAATTCGTTCGAGCGAGTCTCCTTATGCGTCACCTATAGTGTTAACTAAAAAAAAGAATTGGGAGTTGAGACTTTGCGTCGATTACCGCTTTTTGAACAAAATTACAGTTCGAGATAATTACCCAATTCCATATACTGAAGATCAAATTGACAAGTTACGGAATAAGAAATTTTTCACATTGTTAGATCTCAAAGATGGGTTTCACCATATAAATGTCGCAGAAGATTCTGTTAAGTATACAGCCTTTATAACGCCCCTTGGACAGTTTGAATATCTGAAAATGCCCTTTGGGCTAAAAACTGCTCCACCTAAATTTCAGCGTTTCGTTAATACAATTTTAGCAAATTTAATCAAAACAGGCGATGTATTAGCTTATCTAGATGATTTCTTAATAGCAACTGAGACTTTGGAGCATCACTTAATCATTTTAGATCAGGTATTCAAATTATGAGTAGAGAACAAACTAGAACCATTTTATATTATAATTAGTGCCATCTTTTACAAACTGAGATTGAATATCTTGATTATCATGTAACTAAAAAGGGAATAAGTCCCACTAATCGTGGAATAGAAGCAGTTTTGAATTATCCGGAACCTAAAAATGTGCGTAAACTTCAGGGTTTTTTAGGATCATGCTCATATTTCAGAAAGTACATCGAAGTTTTTTCGGTTGCTAAGCCACTCTATGATCTACTTAAAAATGGTGTGGTATTCAAGTTTGGAGAAACTGATGTAAAAGTTTTTGAGTCTCTAAAAAACTAAATGGTCCACGCGCCGATTTTAGGTATTTATAATCCTAGAAGCGAGACTGAACTTCATTGCGATGCAAGCAAGCTATGATTCGGTGCTGTGTTGCTCCAAAGACAGGCTGATTTACATTTTCATCCAGTTTTTTATTTTTCAAAACGAACCACTGAAATAGAAAGCAAGTATCATAGTTTTGAGCTTGAAACTCTGGCTATTGTTTATGCCCTCCGACGGTTTAGAATTTATTTACAGGGCATAATGTTTAAGATTATGACTAATTGTAACTCGCTAAAACTGTGTTTAGACAAAAGAGATATTAACTCTAGAATCTGTCGATGGGCTTTTGAATTAGAGCACTGCGATGAAGTAATTGAGCACAGAGGCAGCGATAGAATGAAACATGTAGATGCATTCAGTCGAATTTACTCGGTAATGATTGTTGAAGAAAACAGTTTCGATGCCAATTTGATTGTCAGTCAAAATCGCGATGCGAAAATCTGTGAGTTGCGCAACAAACTTCAAAAATGTGATGATCGTTTGTATGAAATGAGAAACGGGGTTATTTACCGCAAATGTGATGAAAAAATATTATTTTACGTACCGGAGAAAATGGAACACCACGTGATGAGAAAATACCACGACGAATTAGGTCATTTTGGTTGCGAGAAAACTACTGAAGCGATACATAGAAATTATTGGTTCCTCGGATTACGAGATAAGGTTAAGATTTATATTGCTAATTGTCTCAAATGCATTGCACTTTCTCCAACCACGAGTAGGAAGGAGGGATATCTAAATACAATCCATAAAGGAGATATTCCGTTCGTAACGTATCACATTGCCCATTTTGGTCCGATCGATAGGAGATACACTGCAAAACAGCACATATTGCTGGTAGTAGACAGTTTCACGAAATTTACCAAATTGTATCCGGTAAAAGCGAAAGAATCGAAAGAAACGATAAAGTGTTGATCGGACATTTCGATAATTATAGTAGACCAAAAACTTTGATATCAGATAGGGGTACCTGTTTCACATCTGAGGAATTTCAAACCTTCACGCGTGAGAATAATATTATTCATATCAAGGTTGCAACATCACCCCCTAAAGCTAACGGGCAAGTAGAAAAGGTAAACCGCGTGTTATGCCCTATGTTGGCAAAATAAACAGAACCAGCGAATGGTATGTATTGGTACAAATTGATGTCAGAGGCTGAGTTTGCTTTAAATAACACCATTCATAAATCTACGGGAGAAACACCAAGCAAGTTACTTTTCGGTGTGAATCAAAGAGGTAAAGTTATTGATACTATTGGTGGATTTTTAGAGCAAGCTAGGTCCGAAGAACAGGTACGCGACTTAGAGGAACTGAGATCAAAAGCGAAAGATAAGATCGAGAAGTTACACAAATATTATAAAGAACACTTTGATAAAAAGAAAAAAGAAGCGTTTAAGTATAAAGTAGGCGATTATGTGGTGATAATAAACCACGATTCGACACCTGGGGTTCCGAAGAAAATTATTCTGCGTTGGAAGGGTCCCTACGAAATAGACAGGGTTTTGAGAAATGATCGCTACGTATTGATAGATGTTGAAAACTTTCGAGTTACCCAAAGACCGTATACAGGAACTTGGGAGGCATGTAATTTAAAGCCCTGGTGTCCAGATTAATTTTCTCATTGTCAAAATAGGCTCCAGATTCCGTTTATCGTTTTGTAATCTTATTATTTAAGGCGATATAAGTTAATCCGACTATAATTGTACTTCGATCACTCAGTTTCGTTCGAGGACGAACTGTTGTCGGAATGGCCGAACTGTAAGGAATATTTGAAATCAGGAATATTTTAAACTATTGTATAGATGTCGTCACTAAGGGCACGAATACCGCGCCCTCCTATGGACCAGAAGATAGTCTCGCTTGACCTGCGTGACGCATTGTATCACGATCCATTGATATTTATCAATGAAAAGCTGTTTATAGAAAAGTATAATATTTTTCGGTAGATAGAGTTCGATAAAAACTTTCAAGATTCTGGAACATAGAATTTGATACAAGTTCTGTCCCAATAAGATGTCTAATAACATTTTTTTGCGAAACTGTTGATATGAGAACACAAAATTTCTCAATTGATAGAATTTGATAGAAATTTCCGAAACCTTGTAAGATAGGTTTCTAAACCAGCTATGTCAGTATGAAATTTGATAGAGCTTCAATTCGAACCTGTTGATACAAAAGTGTAACATATCTGAAAGGATATAATTCAATAGATATATCCAATATTCTGCAACATAGCATTTGATACAAGATTGATGCTGTTGAGATTTGATAGAGTATCATAAGATGCTATTCGCAAAAATGTCTAAGATTTCTATGAAAATAGAATTCGTCAGAAATTTCCTGCATTTTGAAAAATAGGATTTGAAACAAGCTTTGCGTCGATAAAAATTGATAGAGTTTTAATTATAAACTGTTGATAAGAAAGTAAGCGCTTAGGTAAAGTATAGAATTCAATTAAAGTATCTGACAATCTGAAGTATAGGATATGATAAATTCTTATGAAAAGATTTAGATTCTATAAAATTCTATAATTTTCTCTAGTTTTTTCAACAGGGAAACAAATTTTTTTTAAATATGTTGCTTTTTTTTCTTTAGATCAATTAAGTTCTGTTTTTAGGTGAATAATATTTGTAATTCTACAACTTTTTATGCATTTCTATTTTTGCTTGCTCTTTTCAATGTTTATTTCATAATTGGCCTGAGTTAATGCAAATTTTTCGTTATATAACGTATTTTTATATAAAATGCACCATCAAGGTACATCCATGTTGAAACCATGTACTGCGAATAAAATTGCGATCTATATCAAGTATTATGTATTATTAAGTATATGAGTTTATGGTCATTTTTAGAACTTGTACGCATATAAGCTTTGAAAAAACGAATTTAAATTATAGATTGATACTATTATATTTACCAATGGAATTGAGGATGAACGTCAAGATGAAGAGAAAAGCATAAACGATGCCCATTTTTTGCAATTATGTGAAAAAGTGTATCATGCATCTCAATTCATATCTCATGAAGTGAAGCCGTCGAGCTTGTCCTTCTGAGATATTTATATTTCATGAATCGGTCCAAGATAAGAAGTTAAGATACCTCAACCGAGGTTAATATGAGAAAAATCAAGCGATTTTTTCAATAGCGCTTCGATAAAAATCTGCACCTCAGTCATAAATTTGACCGAACATTTGACTCTTATCGCCTTATCCTTATTACAACAAATTTAGAAAGTCGTGTCTCCCACAATTTGGAAAACAAACCAAATTTAAAATACTAAATTTTGATTTTTTGTAACGGTGTAACCCGAAAATCGGAAAGAAAATAGAAAATGTTGGAGTCTACTTTGCTAGATAAGTAGATTATACCAATTTATATTTGTGAAAATTAGACTTTTTGCTAGAAAATTAATCTTCTTGGTTGAAAATTCATATTTTTGGTTCAAAATTTAATTCTTTTGTTGAAAATTCAACAATTTCGTTAAAAAATCATCCTTTTTGATTAACAATTTAATTATTTTGTTAAAAAATCATCATTTTTAGTTGAAAATTCGTCTCTTTGGCTTGAAAATTCAACTATTTTGGTAAAAAATGCAACTGCTTTGTGGAAAATGAATTTTTTCAACTAAAAATTAAACTATTTTTTTTCGGTGAATGTCTTTTCGTTTTGAAAATTCAACTATTTTGGTAAAAAATGCAAGCACTTTCTGGAAAATTAATGTTTTTAACTAAAAAATTAAACGATTGTATTTTTCGTTGAAAATGTGTCTTATATAGTTGCAAGTGCATTCATTTTTTGTAAACGAGACTTTTTGCTAGAAAATTATAATTCTTCGTTGAAAATTCATATTTTTGGTTAAAAGTTTAATTATTTATTTGAAAATTCAACAATTTCGTTAAAAAATCATCCTTTTTGGTTAACAATTTAATTATTTTGTTAAAAAATCATCCTTTTTAGTTGAAAATTCGTCTTTTTGGCTTGAAAATTAAACTATTTTGATAAAAAATGCAAGTACTTTGTGGAAAATTATTTTTTTAAACTAAAAATTAAACTATTTTATTTTTCGTTCAAAATGTGTCTTTTATAGTTGCAAATTCATGCGTTTTGTTGCAAATTAGACTTTTTGCTAGAAAATTAATCTTCTTGGTTGAAAATTCATATTTTTGGTTCAAAATTTAATTCTTTTGTTAAAAATTCAACAATTTCGTTAAAAAATCATCCTTTTTAGTTGAAAATTTGTCTTTTTGGCTTGAAAATTCATCTATGTTGGTAAAAAATGCAAGTACTTTGTGGAAAATTAATTTTTTTAACTAAAGATTAAACTATTTTTTTTGTTGTTGAATGCCCTTTCGGCTTGAAAATTCAACTATTTTGGTAAAAAATGCAATTACTGCGTGGAAAATTAATTTTTTCAACTCAAAAATTAAACGATTGTATTTTTCGTTGATGAAATTAAAATTCTTGGTTGAAAATTCATATTTTTGGTTCAAAATTTAATTCTTCTATTGAAAATTCAACAATTTTTTTGAACCTACGGGAATTCTAGATCAATCTAAAAATCTATACCCGAAAGGGAAATGGCTTAATGGTATAATAACATTAAATTAATTCATTTTTGGTTGAAAATGTATCTTTTTTAGTTGCAAATTCATGTGGTTTATTGCAAATTCGTCTGTTTGCTAGAAAATTAAACTTTTTGGTTAAAAATTTAATTGTTTTGCTGAAAATTCGACAATTTTGTTAAAAAGTCATTCTTTTGTTTAAGAAATTCATCTTTTTGTACTGAAAATTCAACTATTTTGGTAAAAAATTTCACTGTGTTTTTAAAAATGCCTATTTTTTGGTTCAGATATCAATTATTACTATTAATTAAATCCTTATTTTGATAAGTCCGAAAATTTGAAGTGTAGTAAAGTTGATTTTTAATTTAAGATTTAAAATTTATCTGCCTAAAAATTTCAAGTTGATAGGTTTAAAAAGGCTTGAAATATTTACACTTTCGAACTCTAAAGTTTTCTTGTAATTGTTAACAGTTGACTAATGTTTTCGAAGTTTAAAGCGTCTTAATTTTCTTGTTCCAAAAAATGAACTTTAAGCGTCCAAATTTCAAAAAGAAAAATATTTAAAATTTTACAATTACAAATTAGAAGCCATCCAAATTGATGACTTTATTTCGAGGCCCTCAAAAAACACATTTACTGCTACAAATTCAAAACTAAAAATATACAAGCGAGAGCGATTGAAATTTAAAAATAATTTACTCCTGAATTTTAAGCGTTTATATTTTTTTATTTTAAAATTGTTTCCAATTATTAAGGCTTTTATTTGTAAATAGTTTAATTCTGAACAATTTATGGAAATAAGAGAGTCTAATGTTTATATCTTAAACTGCGATTTTGAGTGTTCTGAAAAAGTTTTTTTTATATTAGAATACAATTTTCAAATATTTAAATTAGAACCAAATAATTTTGAATTTTGTTCTGACGACATTATTTGAATTTTAATATCTTCTATTTTAAAATTATATATCTATGAATGATTCAATTTGTTTCAGTTATAACGAGTCGAATGGTTTAATATAAAGACGATAGTAACTAGAGAAAATTTCTCTGGTGTTCTTGAGGAATGGATTATGCTGTGGTTGTTGAAAATGCAGTGAATAGATTTTTTGCTGCTGGAGAAAATGAAGCCCATTTATGGCTTTTGCAGGTCCAAGCCTCACCAGAAGCTTGGTCTTTTGTTTGGCACCTTCTGGTACCAACGAAGGTAAATTTGATATAGAATTTACCAGATATTAATATATTCCATTATACTAATTATGTAATTTTTAATGTATTTTTATTGCAGCCAAAAGAAGTCCAATTTTTTGCAGCTAATACGTTGCATTCGAAAATATCAAGACAGTGGGAAGAAGTACCAAGTAACGAATACTTGGCATTGCAGCACCGTTTACTCACTGTCATGAAGGAAACAAGTGCATCGAAATTGGTTTTATCAAAACTATGTCAAGCGGTATGAACTTGAATTAATTTTTTAATATATATTAATAATCTCAGTGTTGCTACAGGTCAGGGAATTTAAAACTGATCAAGGAATATCAGGGAAACCCTGAAAGGGTCAGGGAAGTTTCGATAAAATGTAGTTGTAGTTAATTTGATTATTTGGCTAAAAATTCAACAATTTTGTTTAAAGGTCATACTTTTTGGTTGAAAATTTAACTGTTTTGTGGAAAATGTATTTTTTTTCTATTTAAAAATTCAACTGGAATTGAAGTTAATTTTATTATTTTTTGTTAAAAATTTAACAATTTTGTTAAAAACTCATTCTTTTTGGTTGAAAATTCAACTGTTTTGTTAAAAAAAAATTGTGTTTTTTTTTGGAGGTTGAAAATTCAACTATTTTGGTTGAAAGTTCAACTTTTTGGTTGAAACTGCGTATTGTCGGGATAAAAAGTCTACTGGAGTTGTAGTTATTTTTACTATTTTTTGCTGAAAGTTCAACAATTTTGTTAAAAAGTCATTCTTTTTGGTTGAAAATTCAACTGCTTTGTTGAATTTTTTTGTTTTTGAAAATTCATATTTTCGGTTTAAAAATTCAAATGGAATTGATAAATTTTCAACCAAGAAGAGTAAATTTCTACAAAAATATACGATTTTCAAGTAAAAAGCGGAATTTTTAACTAAAAAAAAAAGTAAGTTTTCAGTAAAAACTGGAACAGTTAAATTGTTAACAAACAAACAAAAAATGAATTTTTAACCAAGCAGTAGAATTTTCAAACAAAAAGGTGAATTTTCAACCTAGAAGATTAATTTTGTAAGAAAGAAGTAGAATTTTAAATAGCTTACATGAATTTTTAACTAAAAAAGATAAATTTATCAAATAAAAATGGAATAGTTAATTTTCAGTTAAGAAAAGTAATTTTTAACCAAAGAAAAACGTATTTTCAAGAAAATAGTTAAATTTTCATATAAAGAAATGATTTTTCAACTAAATAAATGAATTAATCACCAAGAAAAATAATATTCTACTACAAAAGACGAATTTTCAACTAAGGAAGATTATTTTTTAGTTCAATAGTTGCATTTTTAATCGAAAAAGATGAAATTTCTACGATAAGAGATGAATTTTTAAACCAAAATCACGAATTTTCATCAAAATAATTGTATAATTAACCAAGATTCAACAAAACAGATGAATTTTAAACAAAAAAATGAGTTTTCAACCAAATAGTTGAATTTTAATCCAAAAAGACAAATTGTCAACAAAACAGTTCAATTTTCAATAAAAAAGAAAGACTTTTTAACAAAATTGATAAATTTTTTACAAAAAATAGTAAAATTAACTTCAACTCCAGTTGAATTTTTAACTGGAGTTGAAAGTTCATTATATTATTTTTTGTTAAAAATTTAACAATTTCGTTATAAAACGTAAAATTCAATTGTTTTGTATATATTATTTAACCAAGAAATACGATTTTTCCACAAAACAGTTGAATTTTAAACAGAGGAGATGAATTTTCAACCAAATAGTTGAATTTTTACAAAAATAGTTGAATTTTGATCCAAAAAGACAAATTTTCAACAAAACAGTTGAATTTTACGTTTGATAACAAAATTGTTAAATTTTTAACAAAAAATAATAAAATGAACTTCAACTCCAGTTAAAAATTCAACTGGAGTTGAAGTTAATTTTATTATTTTTTGTAAAAAATTTAACAATTTTGTTGAAAAGTCATTCTTTTTTATTGAAAATTGAACTGATTTGTTGAAGATTTGTCTTTTTGGATTGAAATTCAACTATTTTTGTAAAAAATCAACTATTTGGTTGAGAATTCATCTTCTCTGTTTAAAATTCAACTGTTTTGTTGGAAAATCGTCTTTATTGGTTAAATGATAAATATTCAATTATTTTAGTTGAAAATTCGTCTTTTGGGGTGAAATATTATTATTGTTGGTGATTAATTAATTTCTTCAGTTGTAAAATCATTTCTTTAGTTAAAAATTAAACTATTTTGTTGAAAATTCGTTTTTATTTGGTTAAAAATGACTTTTTTAACTGAAAATATAACTATTCCATTTTTGTTTGATAAATTTATATTTTTTTTTAGTTGAAAATTCATGTATCTTATTCAAAATCCTACTTCTTTCATAGAAAATTAATTTTTTTGGTTGAAAATTCAACTTTTTCTTTGAAAATTCTACTACTTGCTTAAAAATTAATTTTTTAAAACAATTTAACTTTTCCATTTTTTACTGAAAATTTATATTTTTTAGTTAAAAATTCCGCTTTGCTTAAAAATCGTATTTTTTGGTAGAAATTTAATCTTCTTGGTTGAAAATTCAGTGAAAAATCATCTTTTTTGGTTGAAAATTCATCTTTTTGGTTGAAAATTCAACATTTTGGTTAAAAATTAATTCTTTTGTTGAAAATTGTACTATTTTATTGACATGTTTTTAAAAGTAAAAATTCAACTATTTGGTTGAAAATTCATATTTTTTTATAAAAATTCACCTTTTTTGGTAGAAATGTCATATTTTTGGTCATAAATGTATCTCTATGTTTGAAAATCCATTTCTTTATTCGAAAATTTACCTATTTGATTGAAGATTGATCTCTTTTGGTAGAAAAGTAATCTTATCAGTTGAAACTTAATCTTTTTGGTTGAAAATTAATTTCTTCGCTAATTTCAACTATTTGATGGGAAATCCATGTATTTTGTTGAAAAAAAGTCTTTTGTGGTAGAATATTAATTTTCTCGTCGACTAATTCATCTTTTTTAGTTGAAAAATAATTTCTTTGGTTGAAAATTGAACTATTTTGTTGAAAATTTGTTTATCTGTGGTTGAAAATTAATTTTTTAAGTGAAAATGTAATGCTTCCATTTTTTGCTTGAAAATTAACCTTTTTAGTTAGAAATGTATTTCTTTTTCGAAAACTCGTCTTTTTGGTAAATTAACTAATCTGTTTTTGTTGATGATTCAACTAATTTGTTGAGTATTCGTATTCTTTATTTAAATTTAACCGTTTTTTATTTAAAATTAAAATATTTGTTGATGGAAATATCAACTATTACACTTTTCGTAAAGAATTAGTTTTTTTTGAATGCATCTCTTTGGTTGAAAATTTAACTATTCTATTTTCGCTTGAAACTGTATCTTTATTTATTTAAAAAGTTATCTTTTTTTTGAAAATTCATTTACTTAGTTTAAAATTCGTCTTTTGGGGTTGATAATTCAATTATTTTGGTAGAAAAATCGTTCTTTTGTCTTGAAAATTATACATTTTTGATGATATTTGTTTTCTTTATTGACTGATAAAACTTTCTTGGTTGAAAAGTCAACTCTTTTGTTGAAAATTCCATTTTTTTGGTTCGAAAGTTAATCTTTGCCGGCTGAGGATTTAACTATTTTTTTATTGAAAATTACAATATTTATTTGGCGGAAATATCAAATATTACACTTTTCGTAAGGGAATTAATTTTATTTGTTTGAAGATTCATCCCTGGTTGAAAAATTTAATTATTTTTTTGAAAATTCATCTACAAATCATCGTTTATTTGCATGCCAATTGCACATGCGGTCATTTACACATATAATCGCACGTTTAAAGGTTTAAAAAAATCGTACTCGCTGGGGATTCGAACCCTACTTATACTATCTAACCTATCGCATGCATTTAACCAACTGAGCTATCGAAGCGCTTAGATATTTATAATATTTTATTGAAAATTATAAATTTGGATTAAAAACTGATCTTTTTGCTCAAAATTAATTTTTGCAGTTGAAAATTCATACCTCTTGGCAGAAATTTAAACTTTTTTGGTTAAAAATGCAACTTTTTAACTAAAAAGTAATGTGTGGGCGACCCATTATAAAATTATGTATGCTTATCATTCTATATTCTTATTTAAAACTGTAATTCTGTGTTATGTTGTCACTAAAAGTCTTTAAGATAAATTTTGAAATAATTTTTTTTACATTAAAATTATTGATCTCCTAGGTGTAAGGTTGTTTCTATAAATGAAACAAAAGTTTATAACTGTCTGGGAACATAAAAAAATTGGTCAAGGAAAGTCAGGGAATTTTGAAATTGGGATTTTGTAGCAACCCTGAATCTGTTAATGTATCATAATTACGTACTGCGCATTATTATTATTATTATCACGATAAATAGAAAATTTAACTTACAGTTAGCAGCTTTTCTTATTAATACGAGTGGAAACAAAGAGGAGGACTGGGACAAAGGATTGGTGGGAGATTTAATTGAAATTTTACCACCAGATTCGTCAGCAACAACAGAACTTCTGCTTAGGGTTCTGAGTTTTTTACCAAAAGAGGTAAAGCTATTTTTAATCATAACAATTGCTCTCACTATTCTTACTAATTTTACATTTTTGATTTAATCAGTTTGAAAGGAGGCATGAAGCAAAAAGAATAAAATTACGAGACGGATTAGTTAATAGCTGGAGCAAGACAACCTGGATTTTGCAGCAAGTTTTCACAACATTCGATCAGCAGAATGCATCCGGTGATAATAGCAATCTTTATCTTTTGGGACTGGAATGTACACTTTCATGGCTCAAACTCGGTCAATTGCCTCTTGAAACTACAGCACAAATTTATCCTCACATGCTGGCAGCTGCGTCCCGATACCTTCCAAACAGGTACTACAAAACTGACAGGTTTTTTCAAAACAATTTTTAAGGGACCTTACTTAATTTACATAACAGATCAGGGGGGGGGGGGGGGCTTCATCCATGTACGTAATTTTTTTAAATTCGCAAATGAAAGAAATAACTAGCAGTAATTGTACAGAAAGTTAATATGAATTTAACTTCACGCGCCAAAGAAACTTAGTGAGTGAAAAACAAGTAAACAACCTAGCCAACAACAATAAAAAAAATCCGGGAATTTTATTGGTCTGGGAAAAGTTAGGGTTTAAAAAAAAAAAAAAATCTTTCTAAAGTCAGGTAATTTCTATAACTTTAAATATCTGTAAAGAAGTATAAATTTCATATTTTTCAATTTTAATTTAAAATTGCTTTATTCCGTTTTTAAAAGATTCTAAGTTAACATTTTTCAAGTTTAAGATTCTGTTATTTGAATATTAATGGTTATGTAACTAGCAGTAGTAATAATTTATATGCTTTTGTATTTTTATTTCTAATTTTTTTTGCAGTTGCAATTTACTGGATGAAAATTCAACTTTTTTTAATTTGTCTTTTTAATTTAAAAATTCATCTAGGTTAGGGGAAATTTGATCTTTTTTGGATGAAAATGCAACAGTTTCGTTGAAAATGCATCCTTTTTGGTTTAAATTTCAACTGTTTTGTTGAATATTCGTCCTTTCGGAGTGAAAATTCAAGTATATTCGTAGAAAATGTACTTCTTATTTTAATCTCATATTTTGATGTTGAAAAGTAAAACTGAAGTTTTTTTTGATAAAAATTTAACTATGTTTTTGAAAATTTGTCTTTTTGTTTCAAAAATTCATTTGTTTTAGTAGAAATTGCATCTTTCTTGGATAAAAATGTAACTGTTTCGTTTGAAAATTCATTCTTTTTGGTTAAAAATTCAACTGTTTTGTTTAAAAGTCGTGTTTTTAGATTGAAAATTCAAGTATCTTCGTAGAAAATTTACTTCTTATTTAAAACTCATATTGTGATGTTGAAAAGTAAAACTGTAATCTTTTTTGGATGAAAATTCCAATTTTTTTTTAAATACGTCTTTTTAATTAAAAAATTCATCTATTTTAGTAGAAATTGCACCTTTCTTGGATAATATGCAACTGTTAGATTGAAAATTCAACAATTTTGTTAAAAAGTCATCCTTTTTTATTTACAATGCAATTGTTTTGTTGAAAATTCAACTATTTCGCAGAAAATTTACTTTTTGCTGAAAGATCATATTTTGGTATTGAAAAGTCAATTGAAACCTTCTTTGGTAGAAAATTAAACTCTTTTGTTGAAAATTCGTTTTTTAGGTTGGCAATTTAACTATTTTCGTACAAAATTCAACTATTTAGTTGAAAATTCATATTTGCGATTCAAAAATTAAATTTTAATTGAACGTAATTTTATTATTTTGTTAAAAATTGAACAATTTGGTTAAAAGTCATTCTTTTTTGGATGAAAATTCAACAATTTTTATTTTTTTTTTTTTATTTTGGTTGAACCACTTTGTCAAGAAATCATTTTTTGGTTGTAGATTAATATTTTTAGTTGAAAATTCATCTCTTTGGTTGAAAGTTTAACTATTTTGTTGAAAATTGATATAAATTAATTGAAAATTCAGCTGTGCTGGTTAAAGTTGAACTACTTTGCTGAT
>JAABKJ010007545.1:140284528-140410663 GCA_011634705.1 Andricus grossulariae
AAATAAATAAATAAATTTGACAATTTTAAATTGGTATCTAAAATATTGTTTTATTCCGTTTATAAAAAATCCTATGTCAAAAATATTAAAGGATTAAAATGTTGGTATTTGAGTGCTAATGGTCAGGGAAAATGAAAAATTGATCAAGGAAAAAAATTTAATTAACAATGGACATTTTTATGTGTATGAGAATCAGCCGTCAAGCATGAAATCTATCAAATCCCATACAATTTACATAAACTTTTATAGTGAGTAGCATTATCGACCAAAAAGAAGTCTTTTAAAAAACAGTTGAATTTTCAATGCAATAATTAAATTTTTAACAAAATAGTTGAATTTTTAACCAAGTATAGTTCAGTTCTCAAGCAAAAAAAGATGAATTCTCAACGAAAGACTTCATATTTTTTATTTCATGTTTGAATGTATGAATTTTCAACAAAAGAGTTAAATTTTCGACTAAAAAAGATAACTCAACAAAATAGTTGAATTTTAAACCTAAAAAGATGAATTTTCACAAAAAATGTAATTTTCAATGGAGAAAGCTGAATTTTTAACAAAATAGTTGAATCTTCAACCAAAATGATGATTTTTCAAAAAAGAAGATTAATTTCCTGCTCAAAATGACACATTTTCAACAAAATACATGAATTTTCCACAAAACAGTTGAATTTTCCACCCGGCACTATGAATTTACAACAAAAAGGTGAATTGTATACTAAGTAGATAATTTTTCAAAAGAATAGATTAATTTTTAACCAAGTAGTTCCACTTTCTACAAAAATAGTTCAATTTTCAACAAAATAGTTGAATTAAAAAAAAAATTAAATTAAATTAAAAAAAAAAAGAATTTTCTAACCAAAAGTAGAATAGTTACATTTTCAGTTTAAAAAATTAATTTTCAACAAAAAAAAGAAGAATTTTCTGCCAGTTTGATTAGACCAAAAAAGACGAATTTGAAGCAAAATGGTTGAAACCATAACCAAAAAGATGAATTGAACAAAAGAGATTCATTTTATATAAAAAAAGAATTTTCAACAAAATGCATAAATTTTCCACAAAACAATTGAATTTTCCACCCAAAACCAAATAGTTGAATTTTATGCCAAGTATTTAAATAAAAAAAAACATAAGTACTCAACCAAAAATGAAATAGTTACATTTTCTGTTGAAAAAATTCATTTTCAATAAAAAAAAACGAATTTTCTACCAGTTGAATTGAAACAAACAAGACGAATTTTTAACAAAATAGTTGAATACACAGTCAATAAGATGAATTTTCAAAAAAGAAGAATAATTTTCTACACAAAAAAGGCGAATTTTCAACAAAATACATGAAATTTTAACAAACTTGTTGAATTTTGAGGTCAAATAGACGAATTATCTACAAAACAGTTACATTTTCAACCAAAAAATATATTACCCTACACTATGGATTTCCATCAAAAAATTTAGTCTTCTACCAAGTAGATAATTTTTTAAATGAATAGTTTAAATTTTAACCGTGTAGTTTACATTTCTATCAAAATAGTTGAATTTTCACCAAAAAGATTAATTTTCAACCAAATAGTTAAATTTTCTAATAGAAAAGATCAATTTTCAATTAAAAACGTAAATTTTCAGTTTAAAAAAAAAACTGGTTAAATTTTCCACTCTAAAAGATGAATTTTCAACTAAAATGATTCATCTTCACACAAAAAAAAAATGGTTTTTAGACAAATCAGTTCAACTTTCAACCAAGTAGTTGTATTTTGAAACAAAAAAGATTTTAATTTAAAGCAAAAACAATTGATCGTAATAAAAAAATACGAATATTTAATAAAATAGTTCAAGTTTGAACCAAAGAGATGAATTTTCAACGAAAAAGATTAATTCTTAACTGATAAGATTAATTCTCTACTAAGAAAACACTAATTTTCAACAGAATACATAAATTTTCAACTAAAAAAGATGAATTTTAACAAAATCATTGAATTTTAGACTAAAAATCTAAATTTTCAACTAGAAATGTAATAGTTAAATTTACATTGATAGAAGTTCATTTTTAACCAAAAAAGAAAGGAATTTTCAACGAAATAGTTAAATTTCCCACCAAAGAGATGAATTTTCAACCAAAAAGATACATGTTTAACAAAGCAGTTCAATTTTTACCAAGTTGTTGAATTTTTGACTAAAAAATATTAGTTTTTAACAAAATTGTTGTATGTTCAACAAAATAATTAAATTTTCAATCAGATAGTAGAATTTTCAATTTTTAACCAAATAAAAAATTCGTAATATTACTTCCACTCGCCCCTCCCCCCTTACCTGGTACCAACCGTAATTATTGGTGTGACCTCCTCCCCCCTTAAATTGTTAACGTAGTTTATGGATGAACCCTTACCTGCAAATCATGTATTATCTTAAATACAAAAATTATTATTCTAACAAATGTATGTTTTCAGGGAAGATTTAGCAGAGGAGGAAGTCAGGGGCTGGGAAGTGATCCAAGAATGTTTGTCCATGATACTAACTCATACGGAACTGCACAAAAGGCCTCAATTACTTTGGGAATGGGCCCGAAGTATCGTTCTTATGGCTCATGAGCACGGCGGAACGTATTATTATGAAACCCTAACGACATTTGGAGAAGCTCACAGTCGTGATGTACTTTTGGCATTGGCAAATGATTCCAATCAAGTTCAGAAATGGACTGCTGAGCAAATAGCGGAGATTCTTTTACAGTGTTCTGAACAACCGGGACGATATCCTTGCGATGAAAGACGCAGTTGCATACCGTTTGGCTTCTGGTACACCCTGCAAGACGATCTCTGTACTTTGGATCAACCTATGGAGAGTAAAGCCAAGTTAGCTCTGCAACCTATTTATGCTCGTTTAGCGCAAGCTTTGTTACGCAAAGCTACTTTACCTTTGACATCGGATGAGGCTGGAGATGCCGACGATCGTGAACTTCTCAGATGTTACAGACAGGATGTTGCCGATACGCTTGTTTATTGCTACAACGTTCTCGGAGCAGAGTTGCTCTTACTCCTTGGACAGAGACTGAGCCAGCCACCTGAAGAGATAGAAAGCTGGACTTATGTCGAGTCCAGTCTGCACGCATTCAATGCTCTCTCTGATTGCATCGGGACTCAAGAATCGCACTACGTTCCAGCTCTAATGAATATCATTTTCTCCTATATTCCTTACGAAAATTACCCTGGAGAGGTCTTGGCGTGTGCTTGTCTGACGATAGGAGCATACGCTGAGTGGTTAGGGGAGCATCCGACACCTTGGTTAGAGAGATCTTTAAAATTGATCTCGTCGGGTTTGACACACAGTCCAGTTACGGCACCAGCGGCTAGCATGGCTCTCAAAGATATATCCAGAGAATGTGGTGCTCATCTTGCTCCATTAGCTCCCTCTATTCTGGACACGATAGGGCGTACCCTACCCACCATTGCTCCCGTGGGGATAGAGGGATTGCGACTCATGTACGCTGCTGGCAAGCTACTAAATGCATTGCCCACAACAGAGCAACAAATTCCTTATTTGGACGCTACCTTAGGACTCTGCATCACAAGATTGAGAGAGCTCTTACAACACTCGGTGTCCACTGCCAGAGTTGCAGTTTCTAATCAGTTAAAGATGGTTACGATGTTCTTCTCGACTTTAGACGGATCAATAGGAAAGACTGTGCTTGAAGGACTGTTACCCTTGTTTAGACAAATTGTTGCTCATCCTGAATGGAGTCGAGATGATATTACATTGGACGCTATGCATTCATGTGCTCAAAAATCTTTGTCATCGTTGCTACATCCCGAAGAAGATGCGAGACCATTGCTCACGATTTTGAACATGTCTTATAAAATAAAACCACATCCCGCTGCCCTTAATCTTCTTCGGCAGTTAGTGCTGCTGTTCGGTCGAGATCCGAATAATATTGTGGGACCAATATTTGCTGAGCTCAGTAGTATTACTTTAGCGGGAGTTTCAGCCTGTCGATCACTTGGTGGAAATCTGTCCGATTTGACGGACTTATTGGAGGCTTACCTAGGCTTGTTGGCTCAAATTTGTAAAAAGAATGCCACTTTACTACTGCAAATTCCAGATCAGGTTCCGGAAATGCTGACATGTGGTTCGTATTTCTATACTTGAAAATCAATGGGTAATGGCAGGCCTGAGATTGCATGGAGGCCTGGAATTGTCCAGGCCTTGGAATCACCACACTATTGACACTGACTATTGACTATTGACAAATTGAAATTCAGTTTAAGAATTTGTTTTTGAAAAATTTAAGAAGTTTTTGAAATTTGTTTGCTCAAAAAAATATTTAATCAAAACTGTGTCTTACCTCGAATCATTTAAAAAAAAATACACCTTAATAGCATTTAAATTACCAAAGTTAGACAAGTTTAAAAAAAGGACCAAAATTTTCAATTTTGAATATATCCTACGTTTTCTGAATTTTTCAAAAAATATTTAATAAATAAAATAATAATAAATAATAATAAATAAAATAATGATTTAAAACAAAATACATACATTTTTAACAAAGTGGAGGAATTTTCAACCAAGAAAAATAGATTTCTATCAAAAAGACGAATTTTCAAAAAAATGCATACATTTTTAACCAAATGGTTGAATTTTCAACCAAAAAGATTAATTGTTTACCAAAAAAGACGATTTTTCCACAAATTACATAATTTTTAAATTAAATAGTTTGAACAGTGGATGTGATGTTAGACCAAATTTTATTAGATTAATTTTTAGTTCATACTTTTTCCGTTTATAAAAATTGTTAACCAATCAGATGAATTTTCCAAAAAATAGTTCAACTTTCAGTTTAAAAAAATTAATCTTCAACCAGAAAAAAATGAACTTTTAAGAAAGAGTTCAAATTTAACCAAGAGGCTGAATTTCATATTTAAAAAAAATATATTTGAATAAAAAATAAAAAACAGGATTTAATCAACAAAAACGAATTTTTAACATTAATTAATTTTCAACCATACAGTTTCATTGTTAACCAAATAGTTGAATTTTCAATCAAAAAGATTAATTTTTTTTACCAAAAAAGGCGAATTGTCAACAAATTACATAATTTTTCAACCAAATTTTATTCGATTAATGTTCAGTGTATATTTTTTTCGTTTTTAAAAATGTTTAACCAAATAGTTGGATTTGTTAAATGAAAAAGTTCAATGGAGCAGTTAAATTTTCATTTTTAAAACGGAGTAGCTCAATTTTTATTTAAGAGAGTTTAAAATAATAACAACGATTTTAGTAGAGAACAGATGCATTTAAAACTCAAAAATGTGAATTCTCAACAAAAAGGTTCATTTTTAACCAATCAGGTGAATTTAAAAAAAAAATAGCTTTTAAGAAAGTAGTTCAACTTTTAAGTTTTAACCAAGAAGTCGAATTTGATATTTTATTAAAAAAAAATTAATTGAAAATAAGAAACTGTAAGATTTAACAAAAAAAAAAAAAGAATTTTTAACAAACTACTGGAATACTCGAATAAAATAGATTAATTTTCAACCTCATAGTTTCATTTTTAACCAAAATAATTGATATTGTACCAAAGAAGAAGAATTTTCAACAAAATACATCAACTTTCAATCAAATAGGTAAATTTCCTACCAAATTGTTGAATTTTCGAGCCAAAAATACGTATTTTCTACAAAACAGTTGAATTTTCAACAAATAGTTTAGTTTCAACCGAAACATTAATTTTTAACCAAACAGTTGCATTTTTGACCAAAAAAAGAAGAATTTTCAACAAAATACATTAATTTTTAAAAAGATAGTTGGATTTCTAGAAAAATTTATTTTTAAGATCTCTATTTAAAAAGATTTCCAAATTTTTAAAGAAAAAAAGTAATTTGGAAGATTTTAAGATAATTTTTTTAATTTTGCAGGATTTATTAAAAGTTTTAGGAAAAATTCCTATCATTTCAAAAGAGAAGATTCTGATATACAATTTTGAAGCTTTGTAAGGATTTAGAAAGGTTTTAAGATAGTAATTTTTTTGTTTAATTAAACTTGTACTTTAAAAAGTGTTGAGTTAAAAAAAATGGTTTTTGTGGATTAATTCTTCTATTTAGAGCATTGAAGATGATAGCATGGATTTAAATATTTTTTTAATCTTTCAACTGTATAATTTATAGAATTTTTTATTTTGCAGTTTAACGGTATTTAATTTTGATGATGTTCAATTGAAAAGTGCTGAAAGATTACATTTTACACGTGTAAATTATTGAGCATTTAAATAAAAAAATGTAAGCATTCATTGTAAAAGCTTAAAATTCAAAAGAGTTCCATTTTGAGTGTTTCAATTTCCAGTTCAGTTTTTATAACTTCAAAGGAAAAAATGTTTTGCTTTACGAGTTCAAATCTTTACATTTTAATGGTCATGAAAAATGATTAAATGACCGGGCAGTATATGAGATTAATAAATCCTTTTTGATCTGTAACATTAATTTAAGTTTCTTACCTAATTTTGATAATATTCTCGTTTTGAATACGTAATAATTTTAATATGCAATAATTTAAAAGTCAGTTGTGACTTGATTTTCGTAACATTGACTATGACTTGAAATATACGAGAAAATTATATAGGAACCCCTTACTTTATTTCTATGGGGGTTTTAAACTATTATGATAATTAAAAAAGTATAGAAATATTAATTAAGATCATTTAAGTTAACCTGGAAAATTGAACAAACTTGACCTAAAAAGCCCTTGAAATGACGTGGAATTTGAACAAACTTGAACTGAAAAAAAAACCTTTAAAACCTGGAAATGACTTTGAATTTTAACAAACCTGACCTGGAAAAACCTTGAAAATCTTGAAAATGACCTGGAATTTGAACAAACTTGACCTGGAACACATTAAAGTCCATAGAAATGACCACTTTTAAATTCAAACTTGCATAAAAAAGGCAATTCATAACGGATTTTTAAGATAAATTGCTGAATTTATTTATTTAATATTATGTATAGTCTTTTGGGCAGGGAAGGGGAGTAGCTAAAGGATTTGTCTATGCTGCCTTACAAGGGGGGAGGGGGGGAGTGTGTGATTTTATACAATATATTTTGTTGAAAATTCCACTTTTGTTTGAAAATTCAACAATTTAATTGAAATTTGTTTTCTTTCTTGATTAAATCATTTTTTTAATTAAAAATTTAACTATGTTGTTGAAAATTCGTGTTATTGCTTTGAAGATTCATTTCTATTTGTAGAAATTTGATCTTTTTTGGTTAGAAATGCAACTGTCTAGATGAAAATGAATCTGTTTCGATTGAAAAAGTTTGCAGAAAATTCGTATTTTCGGCTCGAAAATTTATCAGTATGGTAGAAAATTCAACTATTTGGTATGAAGTTGAAAATTTGTTTCTCTCTTTAAATATTCAACAAATTTTGATGAAAATTCGTTGAGTTTTTGATTGATAATTGATCATTAATTTTTTTAGTATAAAGTTAATGTATTTTGTTAAAAGTTCAACTTTTTGGTGAAAAAGTAATCCTTTTAGTTGAAAGTGTAACTATTTTGTTGAAAATTTATGTATTTTGTTAAAAATTCGTCTTTTTAGGTTTAAAATGAATTTTTTAATAACAATTTTAATTATCTTTCGAAAATTCAACTCTCAGGTTAAAAATTAAAATTTCCTTTAAAAATTTATATTTTCCGGTTGAAAATGTAATTGTTTTGTTAGCAGTTCATTCTTTAATTCAAACATTTTTTCTAAGACAAAGTTAACTGTTCCATTGTTGATTAAAATTCGATATTTTAAAGTTTGAAAATTGAACCATTTGTTTGAAAATTTATGTAATTAGTTGAAAATAAATTTGTTTCGGGCAAAAAATTAATCTTCTGGGTTGAAAATTAAACTGTTTTGTACAAAGATCGTCTTTTTGCGTGGTTTACCAAGAACGAAAATTAGGAGATATGTAGTACATATAACCACATATATCCCTAAAAAAATTAAAATTTTAAAATCTAGGGTTTTTAAAAAAAAAATCTCTTTTGAAGAATTTTAGAAAAAACGCTATTTTGGCATTTTTTCATTTGAAAAATTTGTTTGGATTCAATTTAATGAAAATATTGCATGCTGAACATAAATTATGTTAATTTTAGAGAATTCGTAGATAATCTTCGAATGATTGTAACAATTTATAAAAATAGTTCATTTGTTCTTTTCAAATATTCTTGCGCAATTTAATTGAAACTTTCGGAGTATTAAATAAATTATACATTTTTTATGTTTATTCACCGAAAATTAGTATTTGTCATAAAAAATCATCATCAAGATTCCATTTTTCAAACATTTTAGATTATGTTAATGTTCCACTTCGGAAATGGGTATTTTCTAATAAGAAATTATTGGGTTTCAAAGATTAAAAATTGTTCAACAATTTGTCTTTTTCAGGATTTTTGTCGAAAATTGACATTTTCGAATCAAAATTATCAAAGAAGAGTTGCAATTCTGAACAATTTTATGTTATGTTATGTCTGCGTTTTTCGTCGGAAATTATTTCTATAATTAATATAAAATTATTAGATTTCAATGAATATTTTCAATTTTCAACAATTTTCGGTTATTTTAGTATTTTTCGAATAAAATTAGTTTTTAGAAAAAATCATTATAGATTCAAATCCAATGCCTTTTGTTTAAAATAATAAGATTTGAAAGCTTGAATAATTTTGTTCTTTGCCACACATTGGAATTTTTATTAAAAAATCATTACATTTCAAAGAAGATTTATAATTTTTGAAACAATTTCAGGTTACGTTAGCGTTTCAAATAGAAAATTAGTATTTGAAAAAAATTATTATTTGATCAAAATTTAGAGTCTTTTATCAACTTCTTACGAACTTAAGTTATGTTGGTATTTCCATTAAAAATCATTATATTTGAAAAAACTACAAATGTATCTGAATCATAAAATTCATATAATTAATTTTTCGAAAATATTTACAATTTGGAACAATTTCGTTTTATGTTATGTTAGCTTTTTTTCGTCGAAAATTGATCTTTTTATTAAAAAATTAGAAGATTGGTTATGGCGATTTGAAAAAACTTTCCCTTGCAAGAAATAAATTTATTTGTTACTGTTATTTAAATTTCAGAAGCAAAACAAATTATTTAAAAATGTAACTTCGCAATCTAGAATTGTGCAATTTATTATTTGCAGGAGGGTAGGTTACAGGGGAGTTTACAGGGGAGGTTTATGTCATTTCACAGGTGTCACTGATGCAAAGGATTGTAAATTGTAACATCCAGCTGCCAGAAGGGTGGAATGCAGAGAAGGAAATTGCAAATTTATGAAGTTTTGAGGCAAGATGGGAATGCGTCCCGCAGGATATCTCGCATGAGCTCCTCGAGAATACGCCTAGAAAGTCTAATTGCGGACATTTAGATTCCCATGAGACTTTGTGGAATCTCTACCGAAAACTTAGTGGCGAATTACGGGTTTGCTAGAAATTTCTCGCAGATTTATCTCGTCTAAGTAACTTTAACTCTTGGGCTCAAATGCTTCTAGAAAACGTTGACATAAATTACAAAATACTCATTCAGTAAGATTCAAAATTAAATATTTAACTTCTAAAGTAGGTATAATCTCTCTATTTAAAAAAAACCTTGTTTTCCCAGTTTTTCATTTTTTAAATTAAAATATAAAATGAATAATAATACAAAATTTTTGTATTTATTATTATTTGTTATCTAAAATAATAAAAAAGCGAGGGCAATATTTGTTATGATTGATTAAAATCGATGCTTCGACTTCAGAAGTAATATATATATATATCTCATATTTTTGTTTGATATATAGACCATAAAATCATTGCAGCTTTTATCAAAAAATACCAACACCTGACGAAAAATACTAATGTAACCTGTCGCAATACTAACATAATATGGAAAAATTATTGAAAATTATAAATCTTTCTTGAAATCTAATGTTTTTTCTTTAAAATCATCGACTGCTGGTAAAAATTGTCGACATAACCTAAAATTGTTCCTAAATTGCAAATCTTATTTGAAATCTATACCGACTTCCGGCGAAAAGGACGAGTATAACCTATAATTGTTGAAAAATTTGGTTATCTTTTTTTAAATCCAGTTATTCTATTATTAAAAATACCGATTTTCAATATAAAACGCCAAAAAAACGACAAACTGTAATTTTAATGGCTCTAAATGATAATCAAAAATAGTTTTTCAAATTTTTTGGAAAAATGATTGAAATTAAAAATCTTCTCTGAAATTAAATGATTTTTGTTTATAGATAACCGATTTCTGGTAAAAAATCTTAACATAAACTTAAATTGTTCAAAAATTGTAAATCGTCTTTGAAAAGTTGTAAATCTCTTTTAATATATAATTTTTTAAATAAAAAATACCAATTTCCGATGAAAGTGACTAAATAACCACCTAATTGCTAAAAAACTGCAAATCTTTTTCGAACTATAATGTTTTTTGTTTTAAAATACCAATTTTTTGTGTGAATTTCTAACATAAACTAAAATTGTTCAAACATTATGAACCTCTAAAATTATGATAAATTTTGTTTTCAAACATTGATTTAGGTGCAAAGCGCTAACGCTACCTAAAATTATTACAACTTGTGAATCTTCTTTGAAATCTATTTTTTTTTGTATTGAAAGTATTAATTTTCCACACGAAAGACACTAAGATTACACAAATTTGTTAAAAATCCTAAAGCTGGTTCAAGTTAAAATTATTTTTTTAATAGGCCGTGGCTGCAGGTACCAAAATTTCGGTACAAATAGCCGGATTTTTTCGGTGCAAAAAGATCTGGGAAAAGTGCTATTTGTACCGAATTTCAGTGCAAATAGCCAGATTTTTTCGATATTTGTAGACACTTCCATTTTAAAACACCAATTTCGGTGTATAATTCTAACATGAAATAAAATTGTTCAAAGATACTAAATGCGATAAACGGAATAAAAACGCAAACAAAACCGAAAAACGTAAATTGCTGAGAAATTTTTGAGCTTTGAAATATAATAATTTGTTATTAAAAATTTCCATTTTAGTGTAAAACGCGAACATAACCTAAAATTGTTGAGAAATGAGAATTTTGATGATGATTTTTGTTTAAAAATGACAATTTCAGGTGAAAAAAACAAACAGAACCTAAAATTGTTAGAAACTTCAAGTCTTGTGTGAAACTTAATGATTTCATATTTTAAACAAAAATAACAAATCGCCAGCAAAAAGCACTAGAATTAATTTTTCACTAAAGTTTATCAATAATTTGTTAGATAATTTGAAAGTTTCAATTTAACCGCCTAAGATTATTTAAAGAGCAAAATGTTTCTCAATTCGCATTATTTTTTCTATGACTTTTCTTATTGCAATGAATTGTTTGTAGATTTAGTTTTCAAAATTTCAAATTGTGATTTAAAAAAACTTTAAATAATAAAAAGCTAATCAGGTTTTCAACAGCAATGATTGTGAGATTTTCGAGACATATCGTGAGACACCACTTTTTTGAGATAGAAGAAATGTTGCCAGAAAAAATGCATTCACGACAGAATGCTTGAATGATAATTTTCAGTAGGGGAGAGTGGGGTATGGTGTTTCGCTTTGACTTAAATGCCCAATAAATTATTATTGAAATTCGATTCTGATGTGTGTATTTTTTAAGATGAAGCTTACATTACAAGGAAACATATTTTATTACCATGAACGGCTTTTTAATTTCTTCATTATTTGATATTTAATTAATTGATAGATGTTGCATTTCAGTCAGCGTACCCAATACATTAGGATACGGAGACCGTTATATTACTGCCGTTCATTTAAACAATATAAAAATTTAAAAATAAAAATTATATAATATAATAATTCTGGAAAGTGTAATGTAACGACAAAAAATTACTCCAGGAATTTTCAACACTTATTTAATGTTTTATTATTAATCAGAGTAAAGTGTGTGGCGAAAGCAGTTATAACCTCTTACTCCCTGCTGAAATAGATGGGCACGCCGCGGCACGGCGTCATGCCCCATATGTAATAGCCCAAGATTTAATTAATTTTAATACATTTAAAACGTTTATAGAAACAAATCATGATACCAGAAGTTCAATAAAATACTTTACCTATTGAAATCTAACTTTTGGATGCTTCAAGTATTTCAAAATATGCTGTAAATGCTTAACTTTAGCCAAAGACTTTTCCATCGGTTTCCGCCAAAACTTTTTTTTCATAATTACTCTTCTGACGCGAATTTTAAAAAAAAATTTGCATCAAATCACTATTTTTCTAAACAGAGGAAACTATTTTATGTGAAAAACTTATATTAATATAAAAAAATACGGGCGTTATTTGTAATAGTAACCATGCCCCGCACCGACACCATACGCCACTCTGCCCTACCTATATTATCTGTAAGTAAGAATTTTCGGAAGAATAATGCAATTATCATCTTCCCTAGTAATAGAGTTTTCGATGTTATGTTGTCGACTGGGGTAGTGAAATAATTTTTGTCGATGGATTGACAGTTTTTTTATCTACTATTTTAAATCAAAATGGTTATTGTCTTCGTCTGTAAAAAAATTCCTCTCTAGCTCCGCTGAGATTTGAAACCAAGCCTATAGATTCCTGGCATGGTGCTCTAACGTCTGGTGCTCCTGACCAGAAGTTAGATCACCAATCGGTAATTTCTAGACCTGGGTTCGATTTCCAGCATTGCCAGCGATACACTTTTTTGTATATTTATAGACCATAACCATTTTGGTTTAGTGTACTGTATATGAAAAACTGTCATTCCATCGACAAACAGCCTTCTCCTAATAATAGATTATAAATTTGATGTAGACCATTAAATTAAACGATAAAAATAAGATAGAACTCGATGGACCCTCTCAGCATGCTCAAATAGCCATCTGCACATTTTCAGTGGATCGCAAAGTAATCTTCAGACTGAATATTAACTTTTCTCGTCAAGGGAAGCGCCATGCATTTGTAATTTATCGCTCTTACGTAACCTACCTCCGAACGTAAAAAACCAATTTACCTATCTTTCTTTCTTTTTCTTGCTCGCTCTTGTTCACTTCCACCCTTTCCCTTATCTATCCTATTTATCGAACTATTTTTCTGTTCTCTCTTACCCCTTTCTCTCGTCCTTGCTATCGCGATAATTTAGAGTTGGCGCTGCGGACAACGTAGCAGATTTTTATGCATCAGTGGACGTTGCCAAGGTACCCGCCCATCTTGAGAACCCAAGACTCGAGACTTGAGAGCCTTTTCCTCTTTCTTTATTTCGCGAGAAAGCGGCTTACGCTTCAATGCCATGGACGAACAATCCGCTCTTTAGAAATTCGTACGATCCGATTGTCAAAGAGGATGCCATCGCTTCTATGGTTGAAGATGGTAGACAAATTAAAGGGTTTTATGACTTAAGCAGGACCGTCACAGTCACTTGAGTCACTTTAGTCAATTTTAGGGTTTCGTAGCCCCGGGCAGACACCCTCATAGTTTCGTACTGGTGTCCGTCCGTCGTACTTTTTTCCAATAAGGGGAAGTGAGGGAAACTCCTAACTCACAACTCATAAGGGGAGGAGTTGTAATGGAAGAGAAAGGAAATGAAGGGATGTAGGTAGGGGCAACGAGGGCGGGGAAATAAAGGGAAATAAAGAAAGGGGAAGTATGGGATATGAGGGGAAATGAGGGTAGCGAAAGTAGGAAATATGGTGGGAAATGATGGAAGGGAACCAGGGGAAGTGAGGAGCGATGAGGGGGGTATAAGAGGTGGAGAAAGTGAGAAGAGGGGGAAGTAGACGAGGGAGAAGTTGGCGAGGGAAGGGAAAGCGATGGTGAAGTATGGCGTGGGGAAGTGAGGGCAGAAAATTATGGAAGTGGGGCGGTAAACGACTTACTTACATCTCAATAGGCTACGCAACCCTTTTTTGTAGGAGCACTAACTTTTTAGGAATAAGTCACTATAGTCATTTTGTTTCAAGGAAAACACCACTTTAGTCACTTTTTGAAGGAAAAGGCCACTTTAGACACTTTAACTCATCTCACGTTATATTTTATTTGAAAAAAAAAGAAAATTTGAATATTCTCTGTATGAAATATTAGTAATCTATGGTATGAAAATGCAAATCAATATCAGACCTCACACTTTTTCCCATATTCTCCTCTTTCCCCCTTTTTTGAATTCCTCTTTTTCCCCAATTTCCAAGAAACTTCCCTTTTTCTTTTTTCTTTTTGCCTAAATGCGAACTGATTTGATAGAAATTATTCCTTGAACATTCCTTATATGAAAATTAAACTTTTCTTCACAAAAAGTTTAAAAGAAGTACTTCTTTTTTCCATTTTTTAGAAACTGTGCTTTTCCCATTTAAAACCTCATGTTAATTCAAAAAGCCCGGGGGCACGGGTTAAAGTTTGCCGATTAAAAAAAAACAATAGGGAATTTCCTCTCAACGGAAACGAACAAAATTGGAAAGATCGATCACCAAAAATCAAAAGTCGGATTTTTAGAGGTACAAATTGGAATACAAAATTTTCAGGATGCATTTCTTATATTCAATGAGCGACAAGTTTGCGAATATTTTTTCAACAAATTAAAAATTATTTGAACACTCAATATTTGTAAAGAAATTCCAATTTTCCCTGTATATAATATGAAGTCAGTATTTTTGGAATTAACGACACAGAAAGTGAATGTTTGCTTCAATTATTGGTTTTCCTATCAATTCATGAAAAGTAGGTCTTTTCTGCAACTAATGTCACTATAAATGAATAATGTGGCAAAAATGTTGTTGTTAAAGACATTTTGTAGTCGTTTCAATTTTTTTTCGTGTCAAATAATGAAAAGGTAAAACCTTCTTGAAAATTTTTCATCCTAAAACATTTTTACACTATGTCGGTCATTATCAAGATATTGTTTCTTTCAGTTGTTATACTTCCATTGTTCAAATCATTATTCTTTGCTTGAGCAATTTGTTTTATTATATTACAAATAGTTTCTTCTTTCTTGTTGGATTGATGAGGAAGTTAATTTGTGTATTTATAATATATTAAATAAATTTTTTCAAGAAAATAATAATTGTTTGAACAATTGAGGTATATATTTCTTATATTAAGCGATATAGTGTGAAGATATTAAAGAAGTTATAATTTTCTCCACCTTTCCAATAAAAAGTATGAAGTGAATGGTTATCTATTGTTTAACCATTTAATAATGTCTTCAGCAAAAAAGATCACTTCTAAGATTCATCAAGTGTGCCATTAATCCCACAAAATACTAACTTATCATGATTTACAGGGAAAACACAAATTAAAAAATAATCATTCCAAAGAATATCGTCCCATCATGAATTTTATATAAAACTGCTATTTTGCATTTTTCGAGACATTTTTCGCGACAATTTCCTGGCACAATACAAAGGGGGTGTGGCGTCAAATTTACAAATTATAGAGTGGAAATTATTTATAGAACTTTTATTAAGTAGTGGCTGAAATTCAATTCACTGATTTTTAACAACAAATAGTTGTTTCCTCCATTTTTCCGGAAACTGAGATTTTGCTATTTAAAGTCCCATGCTAATTTCAAAAGCCCGGAGGCACAAAGGTCGTTCAGACCTCCCCTTACCTATTTCCCTTACATTTCCTTAATTTCCCTCCCCGCACTTCACCCTTCGACCTGCACTCCTCAACTACTTCAACCTCTAATTCCCCCTTTCTTCGCTTCTCCAGCTTACCCTCCCCTTCCCCTACTTGTCTTTTTCAGCCATCACTTCTCCTTCTCTTCTCACCCTCATTTCCAGTCATTTCCCCTACTTTCTCACATACTCAACTCTTCTATTTCCCTTCCATAATTTACCCTGTTTGCCCCTACTTCATCTACTCCATCCACATTCCCTACGCTCACTTCCCCTCCCCTCATTTCTCTTAGTTTCCCTTCACGTTTATAGGATTCTTCCCCACTGTGCTTGGGTACAAATAAAGCACCGATGAATGAGTTTATTGCAGAGGAATTTACTGCAGCTTATTGGTGTAGGTTGACTCGTAAGATCGTAAAAATGAAAATACCATCAAATTATCGATTTGAATTTTATTATAGGTATCAAGAGAATGCCCGGGCGCTGTCCAGGGCTTACAGAGACCGGCCAGCGAGTCCCTTGGAGACAGCAGTTTGGTGGTCGGAATTCATCGCAAGGGGAAACGGACGTCGTTATCTTCGAAGTGAAGGAGCGGATTTGCCCTGGTACCAATACTACCTCTTCGACGTTTTTCTGTTCTTGGCTGTCATCCTCTTGACCGTTTTCTATGTCACTTATCGTTTAATGAAATTCCTCTTGTTTTTGTGCTTCTCCCGAAAATTCTGTAATACGACTGAACGCTCCCCTGCCAATGGGGGAAAAACCAAGAGAAAAAATGAATGATGTTAGGTTAATGGGTGCAATGTTTGACCAACGTGCAATGATTGAACACCTCATTTGTATATGTTTATATGTAAAAATACTCAGAAATAAAACTACCAATAATTAATGCTGGATGAAGCGCAAATGATTTTGCAGTGTATTTGAAAAGCTAGGTTAGTGCTATTTTTTCAATAGTTGCGATATGTTTAAAGACAAATTTTTGTATACCAATTGAATTTGGTGTATTAAGATGCACGATAGTAGTATTCTAACCTTAAAATTATATCTGTATATCGATAAATGGGTGGGCAATCATTGGTATCGTAAATAGAAGGGAAACATAATGATTGGTCACAATATCTGAAAAGAACAAGAAAAAATCTTTGCAAAAATTCGTTCAAAATTTTCTATGCTTTTTTTCTATGGAAAATTGGTCTATGCTAATCACCATGTAATCGTGTCCAATCATTGTGTTTTTTGACATCATTGTTAATTTATTTAAATACAAATTATCTAATACTTTTAACGCTTGACTTACTATGATATTAATTTAAATCTTTATAAAATTGAGTATCCATCTGTGTATTTTAGAACTTCGTTCGACGCTTATAGTGTTTTTTACAAATTGTTAAACTGGAAAAATTTCTTAAGTGACCAATCATTGTACCAAATATATTGGTTTTATTTGTTAAGAAATTTTAATTTCTCCTGTAAATCATAAAAAGTTAGTATTTTTTAGAATTAATGACACGGTAAGTGAGTTTTCAGAATAATATTTTTTTCTTAAGTGATTTTTCAATTTTTAACATAATTTATACTTGCTTCACTTTTTGTTTTCTTAGGAAATCATAAAAAATTTATATTTTCTGGAATTAATTAAACAATTAACTCATGTTAGGGAGAATATTTTTTGTTGTAGACATTTTGTAATTACTTGAACAATTGCTTTTTGTTTAAATTTTTTTATATCACAAATCATGAAAACTTAGGACTTTCTTGAACTAATTACTTACTTAATGGATATTAGGAATAATATTTGTGTTCAAGAAATTATTAAATGTTTCATTAAACCATTATTAATAATGCACTTCTGCTTGTTTATGGAAATGGTGAAGAAAATTCTAGTTTTTAAAATTATCTTACACTGTGTCGGTGATTATTAAGATATTGTTTCCTTCAAAAGTTATACATCAATTTTTGAAACAATTTGTTTCATTATACTATGAATAGTTATATTTTTTCTTGTGGGAATAATGAGGCCGCTAATTTGTGTATTCATAATATAATGAAAAAAATGGTTTAAACAAATAATAATTGTTTAAAAAGTTGAGGTATAACTTTTTTACAATAAGCAAGCGATATTGTGCATCAAGATTTAAAAAATCTAGAAGCTTCTTCACCTTTTTAATAAAAAGTCAGAAGTGAATGATTATTAATTGTTTCCGCATTTAATGATGTCTTGAAAAAAAAATTTCTACTATCATTCATGCAGGACATAATTAGTTTAAGAAAATACAAAATTTCCATGATACGGTGAGGGAATAATTTAAACAAATGGAAATTGTTTAATGAATTAAAATAAAAAATATTTCACCTAAGATTCATTAAGTGTGTCTTAATTCCAGAAAATATAAACTTTTCATTATTTAGAATGAAAACGACAATTAAAACAAATAAAACCTGTTTAAAGCTTTTTCGGGTTTCAATCGTGTGCAAATCATGAATCATCCTGAAAGCATTAAATCTATTATCAAATAAAACATGTTTAATAAATTTAAAAATGGCTTGAACAACTAATTATGATATGGTGATTTTTTTTAATTCTCATTTTCTTGAAAACGTAAGCGAGATTTGAAAAAAGTTTTCAAAGAAAAGTCGTTCCTCTATAAAAGACCTACAAAAATCTCAAAAATTTTTTTTTTTAATTTCTGTCAATTAGATAACAATTTTTCATTTCAGTCATTTCCTGAAATTTGTCGACTTATCACTAGTGTTTTATGTATTTTCAGACGAAAAAAAGTGTTGTTTTTAAAAAATATATTTCACCTCGTTCTTATATTCAGTACATTTCAAGAATGGCGGATGTTAGAATGAATTTCTTTTTTTCTTAGTTTTTTTCAGTACTTAAAAATATATTTTATTGTTTTCTTTTTATTTTTCATTTCTTGAAAAAAATTATTATTTTTTCAATATTACGGTTTCCGTAAAGTCCTAATTTCTCGTGTTTTTTCTTCGTTTTGTATAATTATCACGAGAAACGTTAGGACTATCGGGAAATTGGTCTCAATTTCCCGATAGAAATAGAATCGTGTCTTACGTATTCTAAAAAAAAATCAATCCGTCATTTTGCACGATAATTAAACAGTTGTCACAACAAAATTAGGTTGAAGATATTTAAAAAAAGGGCTGCTGGAAACAGATGGAGGACAGATTTAATTTCAGTGCTGAAAAGTACTTTGGAAATGATGTTTTTTGTTCCACAGATACATAGGTGACATTTTGTTGACCTGTGGTATCATTCATTTTTTTATAGATTTTTTTTATTTGAAAACATTAAAGTTTACTTGTTATAGCTTCATGGATTACTAGATAAAGTTAGAACCACGAACGAAAACTCGATGAAAAGCCATATCTGGATGTAACAAGTTTGATTCTGTTCGTTAATTGGCTTTTATGTACCGAATGGAGAATATTTGGTTTTAGTATCATTTTTTTATTTGATTTTGAGTACTGATAAATTTTCTGCCTAAGTTTTTTAATTTTGTAGAGGCTCTTCTTAAAATGAGTTTATTACAAAGTTCATAATTTTTAAAATTCGTACAAAAACAAGAGTCGATAAATCAAAGTCAGTTTTATTCTTTCTTGGATTGTCAGAATATTAACAATAATTATTTATTGAAATGTATATAATGATTCAAGTTCAAATTTGAACAAATTTTACAATCAATTAAAGTAAATTCAATTCTATTTGAAGACATCAAAAACACAACAGGATAAGGACCCAAAAGGAAATTTTACAGGATAAACAAAAAAGTTTTCTACGATAAGTTTTTAAATATAAAAATTTGGATAAAATTAAATAAGCATGTGTTCTTCAAGAGAAATTTGTTATAAAAAAAGTTTCTTTATATGAAAATAAGAGAATGGCACCTGGATAGGGACCAAAAATAAAATAATTTCTAAAGTAAATGATGGAAAATTTACTCAAAATTATAGAAGTATGTGACCATTATTTACAATGGTTTGGGAAGGTGAAAAGATATTGAAAACCTCAAATTCATCTTAATTGAAAATGTATCAACGTTTTAATTCCAATCAAGTAAAATCAAATTAATTTCAATTAAATTCAAAAAGTCTAAACGTAAATTCAAGATATTTTAAACTGATTTTATTTGAATTAAATTTAAGTCACTTTAATTTACTGGTATAACATATAATGATTTAATACCTATTTTGACCTATATTAAAATGAAACGACAAATTAAAGTTTCTTGAAAATTTCATAAAGTTAAAATAAAATAATTTTCCATTTGAAATCATAAGTTTTACTCAGAGAAGCTTTCCATTTTTCATAATTAGATAGAAAATCGAATGCAGGGATGATCTTATATACTTATAAAGATATCTATAGATAACCCATGTGATTAAGGAAAAGTATCTTACTCGAGTGCCATTAGGGAAGTACTCTCCAGATATGGATTAAAAGTTGTTTCCTAGTATTATGGACTTTAATGGGTGAAACTTCTGCGAAGAACTTATAGCTGTGAACGAAGTCAGTGATGAAAATTGTTTGCGAATATTTTCAGTCCAGAGTATATCATAGTTAATGACTATCAACTCATTTAACCCTAATTACTTCAGGGGTGATTCGAGAAATACTTCCTTGAATAATTTAGCAAATTAGTGGCCTCCTTTCATCCCTTAGTATTAAATTTCTAAAAAAAATATTAAATTAAGATGAATAATATTTACTCAAAATATATCAAAAAATTAAACTTATAATGAGTGAATGATCATTATCATATGATATTGTAAATATATTATTATATATAATAATCTACGATTTATTCATTCTGTCTACATGAAATTGTGCCCCTTGTATGATACCTTTTTTTGAATTTGAATAACGATGGCTATAATGTTAGACATATTATTACAATTTTTATCTGGCTTTAGGAACATATAAGTAATTAATAAAAGTCGAAATAAATTGTACACCAGACTCTCAGTTCATCAACAGTGTCGGGGGGTGTCTGCAAATAGCCTTGTTTGTGAATCGCGAGTATCGAAACGTAAGCAGGGTCGCCAGAACCGTTTCCATAATATTGCGCAATATACTCGGGTGAGTACTCTTGCACTGCGTCCCTTCCGAGGCGTGAGTTGATTCCGTCACTCTCCTGCTCCCTCAGAAACTGCGAGGGCCAGCAATTCTAGGAATTCATAAATAGCGCGTTCATGAACTGAGAGTCTGGTGTATAATAATGAGAACCAAATGAAAAGGCCTCTTCAACTTTTTATTTTTATTTTTATTTCTTTTTATTTCTCAAATGATTTCTGTAGGTAGCTTTCTTTCGTACAACGCATGTGCAAAAAATTAATCGAAATATTTTTATACATTTTTTCTTGAAATTGCTCTAAATCGAATAATATAAAATTAATATTTTTATGATTAGAAAATTTTTAATTATAACCCTCAAATTTGAACATTTTCTAATTTATTAATTTTTAAAATGTGATTTCTTCAAATACGTATGAATAATTTGGTGATTTGGTAATTTGGTGATTTGGTTTAGAAATTCTATCTTATTTTGAAGCTCTCGGAAAAATACTTATTGAAATTAGGAGACTTTCAATGAGTAATAAATTATCATGATAAAATGTAGAGTGTTTCAACTTTTCAATGGAAATGCTTTATATTTAGAAGAGTTCTACTTTTAGAGTTTAAATTTTTAGTTCATTAACTACAGCTTTTTTGTCTTTAAAGTTTTAATTTTTCTAATTTTAATGATAGACAAACAAATTTTTGAGAAATTCTTATCAAAGATTCTGGAAGATGAAAAGAAGAATTATAAAGTTTCTCCATTATGCATTTTCAAAATCGATGAACATTTAGAAAACCAGATATGAAATTTTCAAAATGCTGCGAAAATATCAAAAACAATTTTTCTAGCATACATCAATTTTTAGTAGATATGAAATATATTCAGAAATGCACCTAATGCAATTTTTGAATTCAACCAAAATTCCAAATATATGATTATTTTCAAAATTATGTTTTTTAAAGTGAATTAAAAAAATGGATCTAAATCTAAAAAAATTTTAATTTTTAAAAATTTTAAAAGAAAACATTTGAACTCTTAAATCTGAATTTTTTTCATTTGAAGTAATCGAAACTGAGCTGCAAATTAAGGCACGCAAAATGGAAGGTTTTGGAATTTTAAGTTTTCATTACTGAACCTTAAAAAAAGTTTCAACTGAAAAATTTTAATTTCAAACTTTTATAAATTGAACAGTTTAAAGAATAAATCCACGCTATCATTTTCAATCATCTAAATGAAAGAATCAATCAATAAATTTGCGAGTGTTCGAAATTATATCATTTTAAGAAATTTAAATTAGAAATATTAAAAATTTAACGATTACAATTTCTTTTAAACTTGAAATTTCTCAAGTTAGAATTTAAATTATTTTAATTTCACTTCGTTTCAAATTATAAAAATTTCAATTGAGCACTCTCAAATTTTAACGATTCGAGGCTTTTTATTGAAAACAATTCATTTTTCAATTGTTTTATTTTAATATTTGATTTATAATTAAATATGTCAAATTGTATTAGTTAAATGTTTAATAATTTAAACTAAAATAACATTTGAATAGAATTACAACAATTGATATACAGCTTCTATACCATGCTTCTAATTTTGTATCTACAACGTCATCGCAAATGATTTTAAAGATCGTAATAAATTAACTAATTACATCCTCATCTCATCAGTCACTTGATTTAATCCGTGGCTATGATGGAAAACCGGCTTCACCCGAGAAAATGTTAGAAAAATAAATGAATAATCAATGAAAAAATAAATAATATATCTAATATATCATAATATTCATTAATTGCATGTTTAAAGGTTTCTACCCGGGTAGAAATTGAAGCTTGGTTCTTAAGTGGCCCTGTCTAGATTTCCTATTTTCTATCGAGGCCCTAAAGTGGCAATCTATCGAGGGCGCAATCGGAAACTTCACGCTCAGCTAGCGAGGTCATAAGTAGGAAACACAACGAGGGCCTATTAATAGGGCCTTTATAGAATCTAGATAGACCCTCACGATACTAAAACCATTCTCCAGTAACATTATCGGAATGACAGATACCTCAAAAGCGAATCCTAACCTCCAAATAGTGCACAGAGAAAATTTGTATTTAGCAGAATAAATTTTTTTTGCTGTTATCCCTCAAAAAAGAGTTCGGGAACGTCTGTTAGTCTATTTTATAGCATCTCCAAATACAGTTTTTAAAATTTTTAATTTTTGGGAACAAAAACCCAGGGGAACTGAAATCGATTTACCACATGACGAAGTATCACATGCCCTTAAGCAACAAATTATATTTTAACCAACAAATTTTTTATTTTTAAACCTGAAAACAGTTTAATTCAACCAAAAAAGACAAATTTTTAATAAAATAGTTGAACTTTCAACAAAAACAAATTTTGAGTCTATTAAGAAAAAGATTTGCAATAAAAAATGTTGATTTTCCATGCCAAAAAGACATATGTTCTTCAAAACAGTTGCATTTTCAACAAAAATCTTAATTCTCATAATTAAAAAACGATTTTTTATCAAACCAAAATTAAATTTAACTAAAATGATTATTTTTCAACAAAACATGACTTTTTACATAAAAAGATTAATTTTCTACCAAAAACCATGAGCTTTAACTTGAAAAAAAACGAATTTTCAACCAAACAGTTCAATTTTTAATCAAAAAACATGGAGTTGCAAAAAAAAAAGAAGATGATTCTTAAAAGAACAATATAATAGGTCATATTTCAACCAGCAAATATTTTGATTTTCAACGTTGAATTTTTATTCCAAAAAGACGAATTTTCTACAAAACAGTTGAATTTTCAAACCGAAGATACAAATTTTCAACAAAAATGTTCATTTTCAACCAAATAGATGAATTATTTACCAAAATAATTGAATTTTTAACCAAAAAAAAGCAGTCTTTAAAATTAAAACCCTTTAATTTTTGGAAATCCTGTTAAAATTTCCTCTATCTTATAAAATTCCTTTTTATAGCACTTTAAATATCACAAAATCACTTAAAATCTTTAAAATTCGTTGAAATCCAATAAAATCCCTGAAAAAATCCTTGGAATTCTATGAAATCGTATGATATTTCCTGAAATCCTGGAAAATTTATTGAAATACCTTAACAGCTTTCAAAATCTCTTAAAATCATTGAAATTTTTGAAAATCTTATTAAATCCGTTTTATTTTGAATTATCTTTAAATATTTGAAATTTTTGTGAAATTCTTTGCAGTTTATAGAACTATTATAAAATGTTTAGAATTTTTTTTATATCTATTGAAATCCGTAATGTAACCCTAAGAGTGATGTAAGATAATTTATTCGAAACCACCATGTTATGAAACTATAGAGTCCCAGAAAAGTTTTGAAGCCGCAGATTAAAATTAAAAAAAAGTCTTCTTATTCAATTTATAGATTTTTATTTTAAAAAACTAGTATCTAAATATCTATACTCATTTCATTACCACTTTTTTCATTACACCTAATTCTTTCTTCACAGCCCGTTTTTCCTGTTTTCGTCTGTTTTCTTAATTTTCCTGTAACATTAATATTAAGAAAAAAATACATTTGTTTATATAAATACATATGAAATTTATATCAACTAATGTAAAATAATTTGTATAACTTACTTTGGACTTGCATTAGAAAACTGATCATTAGGCGCTTTTCTTTTTGATTTTCGTTTTCGGTGACCCTCCATTAATTGTTCATCAGACATCTTTTTTTTTAATTATAATTAATTTGGCGCTATCAACACAAATGTGCGATCCTCCTTCATGAAATCAGATAAAAAATTGTGTTTGAAATAAGTAAAGAATTATTTTTCTTTAATCTTACAGAATTATAGGCTACATTCTAAATATGCAAGTTTTAGTGGAATTTTCAACAAAATAATTAAAATTTTAACAAAATAATTGAATTTTTAAACAAGTATAGTTGATTTCTTATACAAAAAATACAAATTCTTGACGAAATATTTAATATTTCGTATTTCAACGAAAACATTTCAATTTTAAATCAAAATAGAAAGAAAGATGAATTTTCAACCAAAGAAAGCTGTCTTTTATACCATAAATGATGAATTTTTAAACCAAAAGGACAAAATTTCATCAAAAAATCAAAATCTTCGACCCAAAATATGAGTTACCAAAATAGTTGGATTTTAGACCTACAAGAATGAATTTTCAAATCAAAAGTTGAATTTTCAACTAGAAATGATCAATTTTCAACCACTTTAAAACATTATTTTTGAAAAAAAAAAAAATTTCTACCAGTTAAGTTTTCAGTTAAATTTTCAGTCACTTTTTTACCAAAATATTTAAATTTTAACAAAATATATGAATTTTCAACCAAATGGTTGAATTTTCATACCAAAAATATTAATTTTCAACAAAAAAGTTTATTTTCAATCAAAGAGTTGAATTTTCTACCATTTTCAAAGCGAACAGACGAACTTTCAACAAAAGAATTAAATTTCCAACAAAAAAGTTCATTTCCAACGTAAGAAATAAATTTTCAACTAAAATTATGAATCTTAATCAAACAACTGAATTTTTAACAAAGCAGTTCAACTTTCAATCAAATAGTTAAATTTTCAACCAGAAAATATAAATTTTCAATAAAATAGCTGAACAATCCACAGAAACATTTTGCCAAAAAAGATGAATTTTCAAACAAAAAACAACATTATTCAACAAAAGAGTTGAATTTCCAACAAAAATGTTTGTTATTTTTCATCGAACTAGTTTAACTTTCTATTAAAATAGTTGAATTTTCAACAACAAAAAATTCGATTTTTTTGCCAAAAGAGGTGAATTTTTAAAAGAAAAAGTATTTTGAATCAAGAAAAAAAATGTCCACTTTCCAAACCAAAAAAATACTAATTTTCTACAAAACAGTTGCATTTTCACAACGAAAAGATGAATTTAAAAAAAAAAGTTACTTTTGAACCTAATAGTTGAAATTTTTAACAAAATAGTGGAATTTTTAATAAAATACATGAATTTTTAACCAAAACAGCTGAATCTTCAACCAAATTAGAATAATTTTCTACCAAAATATATGATTTTTCAAAAACATATTTTTTTTATCGAAAAAGATAAATTTTCAAACGAAAAAGCCGAATTTTGAACCAAGAAAGACAAAAAATGCCAGTGTATTGTTGAATTTTCAAGACGAAAAATTTTATTCTTTACAAAAAAGTTGCATTTTCATACCGAAAATATGATTTTTAACCTAATAGTTAAACTTTCTATCAAAATAGTGGAACTTTAACAATATACATGAATTTTCAATCAAGTAGTTAAATTTTCAACCAAAAAAGTTAATTATTAACAAATTAGTGGAACTTTCAACCAAGTACTTGAATTTTTGACTAAAAAATATGACTTTTTAATAAAATAATTAAATTGTCAAACCAATAGTTGAATTTCCAACCAAGAAAGATTTTTCAGTCACTTTTTTCAAGCAAACATTGTTCAAAAATTAATTTTTTGTATTAAGGATTCATATTTATATTTGAAAATTCAACTATTTGCTTTCAAATGAACTTTTATATTAAAAATTCTACTGTTTTGCAGAAAATTCATCTTTTTGGCTCAGAAATTCAACAATTTGGTAGAAAATTAAAGTTTTTGGTTGAAAAATCAGTTTTGGGTTGGTAATTCAACTTTTTTGTAGATAATTCGTCTTTTTTTTACAAATTGAATAATTTTGTTGAAAATTGATGTATTTTGTTCAAAATTCGTCTTTTTTGGTAGAACATCAATCTTCTTAGACGAAAATTCATTTTTTTGGTTGAAAATTTAATAATTTAGTTGCAAATTCGTTTTTTTCCGTTATTCTTTTATCAGAGAATTTACCTGAAAATTAATCTATTCCAATTATTATTGAAACTTTATCCTGTATATTGTATCATTTAAAAATTCAACTATTTTGTAGAAAATTTATGTATTTAGTTTGCAGAGTCATCTTTTTGGTAGAAAATTAATCTTATTTGTTGAAAATTTAACTATTTAGTAGAAAATTCATATATTTTGTTGAAAAGTCGCCTTTTTGGATGAAGAGTTATTCCTGTTTCTTAAAAGTTCAACTTTTTGATTGAGAATTTAACTATCTTGTTAAAAATACATGTTTCTTGACTGAAAATTATCTTTTTTGTTAAAAATTCATCTTTTCCGACTTAAAAGTTTACTGTTTTCTAAAACATTCGAATTTTTAGCTTAAAAACTTTACTCTTTTGTTGAAAATTCATCTTTCATGGTTAAAAAAAAACATCTTTCTTGGTTAAAAATGGACTTTTTTTATGAAAATTCAACTGTTTTCTAAAAAAATTGCCTTTTTGCCTGAAAAATTCAAATAGTTGATTGAATTTTGATCTTTTTGTTTGAAAATTCGACCATTTGAATGGAAATGCATCTTTGTATGCTGAAATTTCAACTATATGGTTACAAATTCAACAATTTTATTAAAAATCTGATTATTTAAAAAAAATTAACTATGTTTTTAAAAATTCATCCTTTTTTGTTGAAAATTTAACTGTCTTGGAAAAAATTCATCTTTTTGACTTGAATATTTTACTATTTGGTTGAATCTTTAATTATTTTTTCGAAAACTCGTATTTTTTACTGGAAAGTTGATCTATTTGGTTGTTAATGCAACTGTTTGGTTGAAAATCTTTATTAGTTGAAAATTTAATATATTGCGGCTTGAAATCTGAGCAATTTAAAGTGTTTCGTATTGAATTCAATATGTTACCTACTTTAATTTTATTTAAAAGAATTCATAAACGTAAAATCTCCCGTTTAAGAATACTGCCAAATGAAGTATCTATTTAAAGATAATATTTATGAATAATTTAAATAATTATATTTAAATTTGACAAAATTGTATGCTTTTAACATACCTTTTTTCTGACATTACCCTCAGTTTCAAAATGTACATGATTCGTTTATTTTGCACATCTTTTTACGTTTATTCACTGCTGCAACTTCCAACATCCACTTGTTTATTCCCATTCTGCAATTCATTTTCTTTCTTTTTTTGTCTTTGTTTATAACGCTTCTGCGCCTGTTTTTTACGTTCATTAAACATAAATAATTCATAGTTTTCTGATTTTTTTCTTTCCACATAACGCTTCTGCCTCTCAGCATTTTGTTTACGTTTCTTAATTAAAACTTCAATATCCACTTCTCTCTTACTAATCTGCAATTCATTTATTTTCATTTTTTGTATCGCTCTGTAATGCCTCTGCCTCTCAGCTTCTTTTTTACGTTCTTTAATTGCAACTTCAATATCCTGATATTTCTTCATTCTATAAAACCTTTGAATTTCAGCATGTTTTTTACGTTTATTAATTGCAACTTCCGGATCCACTTGTCTAATATTTTCTAATCTTTTTTCCAAGTTTTCTAATTTTTTTCTTTCTCTATAACGCCTCTGGCTTTCATAAAGATTCTTTTTTCTTTGTTCTGTATCACGGCTTTCTGCCGCAGCATTCTTTTCACATTTTTCAGCTGCAGTTCTAGTATCCGGTTCATTTTTGTCAGGTACTAAATCATTTTCAGGAGTGAGATCGAGAAACTTACTTAGTAAAATATTACAAAATGGAATTGAATTGTCATTGTCATTTGAGCATAAACTTTCATTTGATTTCTTATTTATTTCAGTATTGGTGCTTATCTCGTCTTTTTTAATTGCTAGTATAAGAAATACTTTCTTTATTTCAGTAGTTTTATTTCCTTCAGTATGATGTAATGAATGAGGCTCCATTGTATCTTCTCTTTTTCATTCTCCTCTTATTCAATCTATTAAATAAAAAATGATTCCATTAAAAAAAGTCATGAATAGTGCTTACAAATCTGTTGAAGAAAGTCATAGTCGCCGAAATATAACTGAAAGTACAATAAAAATAATTTCAAAATGTTAATAATTTTGTATTGTCTATTAATTATAATTTAGAAAAAAATTACTATTCGAATTGTAATGTATGTTCTTTTTATTTCTTTACAAGCTATAAACGTTTAAAAAAACCAAGATTAAGAAATAAGCCAAAATGATGGAAATTGTCATTAAAAAGTATTTCTCATATTAAAAAAATAATTCAAATTGCATTTTTTTAATTGTTTAAAGAAACCCCCAAGTTGAATTAATTTTTTTAAAGCTACATAAATTTAAAAAAGCAACATTAAGAGATGAGCCAAAATATTTTTAATTGTAAATTTTTTATTTGAAAAAACGAGGGTTCATTTAAATAATTTTGTAATATCACAAAAATATTTCAAAATGTTTTTTTTTATTGTTAAATAAATCTAAAATAATTTCATTTTTCCAATTCATTCTTATTCGATTCTGTAAACTAATTGAGCATATTCGTTGAAAATAGCCAAACTCTAAATTTGTTTGTAAAAATCGTTTAAATAATTAATAATTCTTGGAAATTTACGAAGCACAATAGAAAAGAGTTAATTTTTTATTTAACAACAAAGTTTACATTTTTTTAAACTCTTCAGAAACAAATTTTTTTGAAGATTTTCAGATTGGTTACAAAAATTATTTAGTCTTTTGATAACTCTTTGCTGGGATTCATTGTAAGTTTTCAAAAATTATTAAATACTCAAACGCTTTTCATAAATAACTTCAAAGTTTGCTTATTTTTCAACAAATAGGCTCAATTTGTTCACGGAGCCAACTAAGAATGTCTTTCGATGACTCTTTTCTATGATCAAAAAAGAGAAAATATCTAAGTCCAAAGAATTATTAATTATTTAAACAATTTTTATCGACAAATTCAGACTTTGGCTGTTTTCAACGGATAGGCTCAATTTTTTTAAAAAGAATTAACCCAGAATATCTTTCCGACGACTTTTCTCTGTGATGCTTTGCAAGATCTCAATAATCATTAATTATCTAGAACATTTTCATAAAATGATTCAGATTTTGGCTATTTTTCAACGGATAGGCTTAATTTTTTAAAAAAGAATTAACCCATAATATCTTTTCGACGACTTTTCTCTGTGATGCTTTGCAAAATCTCAAGAATTATTAATTATTTGAAACATTTTTATAAAATAATTCAGATTTTGGCTATTTTTCAACGGATAGGCTCAATTTTTTAAAAAAGAATTAACCCAGAATATCTTTCCGACGACTTTTCTCTGTGATGATTTACAAGATCTCAAGAATTATTAATTATTTGAAACATTTTTATAAATTAATTTAGATTTTGGATATTTTTCAGCGTATAGGCTTAATTTTATTACAGAATTAACTAAGTATATCTTTCCGATGACTTTTTTCTATGATGCTTAGTAAATTTCTAACAATTATTAATTATTTAAAAAATTCTCATAAACAAATTCAGATTTTGGCTATTTTCAACTAACAGGCTCAATTTTTTTACAGAATTAATTAAGAATATCTTTCCGATTACTTATTTCTATAATGCTTTGCAAATTTCCAAGAATTATGAATTATTTAAACAATTTTCATTAAAAAAATTAAGGGCATGGCCGTTTTTCAGTGAATAGGCTGAATTTGTTTAGATAATCAACAAAGAATGTCTATTCCATAACACTTTCCTACGATACTTTGCGAGTTTAGAATTATTGTTAATTATTTAAACAACTCTCATGAACATATTCAGATTTTGGCTATCTTTCAACGAATAGGCTTAATTTGTTTAGGGATTTAACTAAGAATATCTTTCCGATGACTGTTTTCTATAATCCTTTACGAATTTCCAAAATTTATTGATTATTTAAACAATTTTCAGAAACATATGAAAATTTTGCCCATTTTCACGGAATAGTCTCAATTTGTTTAGCTAATCAACGAAGAATGTATTTCAAATAACTTTTTCTTGCAACATTTTGCATATTAACAATAATTGTTAATTATTTAAACAATTTTTGTAAACATATTAGAAGTTTCGCTATTTTTTAAGGAATAGGCACAATTTGTTTACGAATTTAACTAAGAATGTCTTTCCAATTACACTTTTCTACGTTGCCTTGTAAATTTACAAGAATTATTAATTATTTAAGCAATTTTCAGGATCAAATTACAGATTAGGCTATTTTTCAACGAATAAGCTGAACTTTTTTAATAGATTTAACTAAGAATATCTTTCCGATGACTTTTTTCTATGATGGCTTACAAATTTCAAAGATTAATTGATTATTTAAACAATTTTAAGAAACAAATTAAGAGTTTGGCCATTTTTCAAGGAACAGGCTCAATTCTTTACGGAATCAACAAAGAATGTATTTCCAATAACTCTTTTCTACGATACTTTGTAAATTTACAATAATGATTAATTATTTTTAAAATTTTCATAAAAATTACAGGGTTCGGCTATTTTTTTAATTTACATTAAAGCATATAGTTGTAAACTTTTTAATAATAAGCATCAACTTTTGTATCTAAACTATAAATATTAGAATCCAAACCATTTGAAAATTGTAAACAAATTCACTTTTACACGTAAATATTTGTGCTATATATTTAATAATAAGAATTAAAAAGGCAATATCAATTTTATAATTGTTAAAACTTTCCTTTGAATTCATTTCAGTCTCTTTTATTTTTGTTAATTGCTCTAAGTATACTTTAAGGCCATGTGATGAGTGGGTCACGTGACCGGCTTTCTACCTTACCGACAGTTTTTTTATTTGTAAACTTATCTTCAAACGTATAGCCACATCGAGTTGAAAATTTGGGATAATAAAGAAGAAGCACTAAGAAACGCGGCTCTGGGCCTACATTTTTATAATTATGAAAAAAGTTTTTTTGTAAACAATATTTTTTGTTGCTTTTTTCGTGAAATAGTTAAAGTCTCGAATAAAAAATATAATAATTTTTAACAAAAGAAAACAACAAAAAAACACGAATTTTCAACACAAAATTTAAATTTAAATTTTCAATCGAAAAGGTGAATTTAAAAAAAATTGAATTTTCAACAGAAAATAATTCTGAATATAAAAAAAGGAATTTTCAACAAAAAAGTTAAATTTTCAAACAAAGGGATGAATTTGCAACTAAAATGATGAACGAAAAAATTTCTTTAGTCAAGTAAGAAGAAAAAGAATCAATCAAACTGTTGAATTTAAAAGTGAAAAAAACAACCAAAAAAGATAAATTCTTAACCGAGTCAGAGGCCTGTAATCATTAAATAAAAAAATCATGAAGAATCATTAATATTTATTAAATAATCAATTACAATAATAATTATGATTACAAATTACAAGAAATTATCTACTTTAAATTAAAGAACAATTGTTTAGTTTTTAGTAAATGGCTAAATTTATCGTTTAACATGCTTCTTTTGAGCTCGGAACACCTTTTCCCTTGAACTTGATAAATTTTTCTGCTTCAAATTGCACCTGATGAAGGCGATGTCGATATTGTTAAGATTTAAATTAAACAAAATTTTTCTTCACTGATCTTATCACGAATGATTGAAATCCTCTATTCCAGAATTATGTCAAATAAAGTAGCTATTCAATGATAATATTGATGTATTATTTAAATAATTATATTTAAATTGGACGAAATTATATTCTTTTAACATACCCTTTTTACGACATATTGCCCACAATTTCAAAATCTCAGTCCTTTTACGTTCCTTAATTACAACTTCAATATCCACTTGTTGATTCGCTTCCTGAATTTCATTTACTTTCATTTTTTTAGCCTATAATGCTTCTGAACGTCAGTTCCATTTTTACGTTCATTAGACACACATAATTAATTATTTTTTACGTTTTCCTTCTCTTCAAGGCTTCTGCTCCTCAGTATGTATTTTACGTTTATTAATTTGCAACTTTAATACCCATTTGTTCATTCACGTCCTGCAATTCACTTATTTTCATTTTTTTTCTTAGCCTACGAAGCTTCTGCGCCTCAGCCCGTTTTGCCGAATATAATTCAGGGTTTTCTTTGATTTTTCTTTCTTTATAAAGCCTCGTTATCTCAGCTGCTTTTTTACGTCTATTAGCCAAATATAATTCACTTTTTTCTAATTTTATTTTTTCTCTATAACGCCTCTGCCTCTCATTCCTTTTTTTACGTTCTTCAATCACAACTTCAATATCCACTTCTTCCTTCCCATCCTGCAACTCATTTTTTTTCATTTTTAATCTTTCTCTATAACGCCTCTTCTTCTCGGAATTTCTTTTACGTTTTTCAGCTGCAGTTCTAGTATCCGGTTCATTTTTAACAGGTTCTAAATCATTCTTACGTTTATTAATTGCAACTTCAATATCCACTTCTTTCTTCCCATCCTGCAATTCATTTTTTCTCATTCTTTTTCTTTCTCTATAACGCCTTTGCGCGTCACGGTGTCTTTTACGTTCCTCCACTTTATTTTTGGTAGGTGTTAAATCATTTTCAGGAGCAAGATCAAGAAAATTACTTAGTAAAATATTACAAAATGGAATTGAATTGTCATTGTCGTTTGAGCATAATCTTTCATTTGATTTCTCATATATTTCCGTATGGATGTCTATCTCTTCTTTAATAATTGATGGTATATGAAATGTTTCCTTTCTTTCAGTAGTTTCATTTCCTTCAGTATAATGTAATAAATGATGCTCCATTCTGAATCAAATTTAACGACAAATCTTAGCTTCTCCACTTTTCTTCTTTTTTTCCTTCTTCTCTTATCCAATGTAATGAATCAACAATGATTCCATTAAAAAAGTCCTGAATAATGCTTACAAATATGTTGAAGCAATAAGTCATAGTCGCCAAAAATATAACTGAAAGTAAAATAAAAATAATTTCTAAATGTTCATAATTTTACGTTGCCTATTAATGTAATTTAAAAAAAAATACAGAAGACTTTCGAAAAGAAATCCAATTAACATAAAGTAAAATATGATTTTTATTTTAGGTACAGTAACCCAAGTTAGCATGTATTGTGAAAACCAATTTATGATTTTGATTACTTTTAAGTTAAATTTGAGTTGAAAGTTATGTTAATTTAAAAAAGAATGAGCTCAGGATAAATTTATTTCTACAATTTGTTGCGATTACAGAAACAGTAACTATAAGTAAACTAAAATTAGAAAATGTAACTAAAAGTATTTTTTATTAATTCTAATTTAAGAGAAATAAAAATGACTTTCGAAAGAAAGTGAAGTAACATCAAATTATACTTTTATTTCATAAGAAGGTATAGTATCTCCAGTTAATATGTTGAAACCCACTTTTTACAATTTATAAATTGTAATTTATAGATTGTTAATTTTTTGATTTCCAAATTAAATGCAGGCTGAAAGCTACCTATATTACAAAAAATTAGCCCTTGAAAGGTTCCTCGGGTTAATCGACAAGAAACTACTCCTTCGTATATAAATTGTTGGCCCCGAAAGGGCCCGGTGTTTTCAATTATTAAAAATGGATGACAGCATCTTTATGTTCGTCTCTTCTGGAGAATCGGGGATATTGTTTTACCCGATTCTATGTATATATATCCTTGAGTCTGTAGGAGCCAGGCGTCCAACTCGTCCATTCCCTTCGATATATTTTGTTGACTACGAGGAGGCTGGAGATATGTTCTCTTTCCTCCTGATTTCATGAACAGTTCCCAAAGATTTAAACTAGGCATTTCTGTACCCTTGGAGAGGTAGATGGAGTGAACATTTCAAACTTAAGAACTTTTTGATCCGGATGACCCTCGATGTCCCCAGAATAGGCTAGCTTCTCCCGAGGAAGTATTAGGCGGCGTTTTGGTTTCGGGAATAATGGATGTCTCGTCCTTCTAGTCCTTAATGAGAACTGTTTACACCCGCTCAGTGGGGTAGACGGAGGTCTATTCGTGACCGGGGTCAGCTCCTTAATGATAGGGCACGGTGTTTTTGATGGTGAAGGCGTCCTTGGAGGCAAGTTGCTCTCATTCGGAGCGGTGGAATAGCCACGCTCCCGACAAGCTAGATGATTCTTCTCCCGTTGTCTCTGGATGGCCCGGGCCCTTTTTGACGAGGGTTTAGTCCCATACGTGAGGTCGTTTTGACGCGTCGGTGAAGTAGCTATTGATCAAGTACCAAAGTACTTGATCTTTCTGCGTTCGAAGAAGGTGCGAAACTTCCGAGAAGTACTAGTGAGGAAATCAACCAGGATGGCACCCGAAGGACATCACAAGTTGATATCGCCAAAGAACTTCGTTCAAGTACCAAAGTACTCGATCGTTCTACGTTCGAAGAAGGTGCGACACCTCCGAGAAGAACTAGCAAAGAAATGAACCAGGATGGCACCCGAAGTGCATCACAAGTTGAGATCGACAAAAGAAATTCGATCAAGTACCAAAGTACTTGATCGTTCTGCGTTCAAAGAAGGTGCGAATCCTCCGACAAGAACTAGTGAAGAAATGAACCAGGATGGCACCCGAAGGGCATCACAAGTTGAGATCGACAAAAGAACTTCGATCAAGTACCAAAGTACTTGATCGTAGTGCATTCAAAACAATTTATAACAATTTAAATGTTGCTCTGAAAAGAGCCGTTTTTCATGCTCAGACTCTTCAGTCTTAAAAAAGACTGAATGAGTAAAAATAACGTTTGCTCTGGGAGAGCTGAAGAAGAGAAACAGGTGGTAATTATTTAAAGCGTCCAAATCCAGAATATTTCTCTTTATTTTATCTGAATTCCCTAAGCAGAAAGAGTGAGGGTTAGAGAGCGGCTGGTGGTTGAGCAGGTCGATGATGCTGGAGTGCCGTGTGACGATTCTTGCTAGAACGCGCGCTTTTATGCACGAGAGACATGGGCGCGCGCCAGAGCTCGTGTCGACTTCCCCCTCCACACGAGGTTCGTGAGTTTACCCCACTCCGTCGGTACGCACCAATGGCATCATTGTTGGTTTGCGCTTGCTGCCAGCCAGCCGTACTATGATCTCTCTCTCTCTCTCGCTCTCTGCGTTACATACCGTTTAACCAACTTAAAATTTAATTAACTAGTTTTATTAATTAGTTGAATTTATATTTCCAAGGTTATCAAACAGCTATTCGTAGTACTCGGAAAGTCGAACAATTTATCCTCACGACTTTTTACGATAAAAATAAAATTATCAGAGTGATAGAATTTTCAAAATTTAAAAAAAAAAGAATATAAAAAGAGTATGAAAATGTTAAGCCAAACAACGCACGATATAAAGAAATGCCAAGATAAAGGAAAAAAACAATGCTGCTTGAAGGCTATGTAAGATTATAATAACTTTTTTAATTTTTTTGAAACACCGAAAATTCCATTTTGCGGTCAATCAATGCAAGATACGAAAAAATATGATCAGACAAAAATTATCCATACAAAAAAGATCTACAAATTTGTTGTCAATCATTTTTTATAGGACGCATTGGTTTCATTTTATTCGTATAAAACAACATCAAAAATAAAAAAATTAAATTTTTGGATAAACGACACAAGCTAAGATAAAAATAAAAATACAAAAGTTCTTCAACCAAAAAAGAGATACAAAATGGTTATTATTAATTTTTGGATAGGATGCGTAGTTTTTGTTTCAATCATAAAAAATGACATTAATAATAAACAAATTAAATTTGAGGAAAAACGACACGAGCTACGAAAAAAAATGAATGGACAAAAGTTATTCGCCAAGGAAAGAGCTACACATTTGTTTTGAATCATTTTTTGATAGGACGCGGTGTTTTTGTTTTAATCCTAAAAACTAACCTGAAAAATAGAAAAATTCAAATTATGGAAAGCGACTCAAGATACAATTAAATGATGATTAACAACATTATTCGCTTAAATTATATCTACGAATTTTCTCCAAACCATTTTTTGATAGAACGCGTAGTTTTTGTTTTAATCGTGAAAAATAATCCTAATAATAAACAAATTAAATTTGAGGAATTAAACAACACAAGGTGCAATAAAATGTTTAATAAAAAAATATTCCCAAGATGAACTCATTTCTTTTTCGTCGAAAATTATGTCAATTTTAAAAACCTAGCTTACGATATGAGCCAAAATATTGGAAATTGTAATGTTTTGCTTTGAAAAAGATAAGTACTCATTTTATTCCTTTTTTAAGAATAGAACAATATTTCAAATTGTTGTTTTAATTCAATAATAATTAGAGTAAATTTCGTGTAAAAAAAAATTAAGCCTATACGTTTGAAAATAGTCAACCATCATAGAAAAGAGGCATGGAAAAAAACAATCTTAGTTGATTCTGTGATAAAATTGAGCCTATTCGTTGAAAAATAGCCAAAATCGGAATTTGTATATGAAAATTGTTTAAATGAAAAATAATTCTTGTGAATTCACAAAGTTTCATAGAGAAAAGTCATTGGAAAGACATTCTTAGTTAATTCTGTAATAAAATTAAGCCTATTCGTCGAAAAATAGCCAAACTCTTTATTTGTTTATGAATATTGTTCAAATAATTGATTCTTAAGAATTTGTAAAGCATCATAGAAAAGTCATTGGAAAGATATTCTTAGTTGACTACGTAAACAAATTGTTCATATTCTTTGAAAAATAGCATAACTATAAATATGTTTGTGAAAATTGTTTGAATAATTAATAATTCTTGGGAATCAGCAAAGCATCATGGAAAAAAGTAGTCGGTTCGAGTACAAAAAAGGTTTAATATCACAATACTTTGCGACTGTATTAGATCTGTTTAAATTTCAAGTTTCTGGAGTATACATTTTTTAATTTTCCCATTTAAAATTAACTTTTTTTTCGAACAGTTCAATTTTAAAAAGTTTAGAATTGAACATTTTTCCATATCGAACGGTGAAAATAAAGGTGAAATTATTTTTTGATTTAAAAAAAATGTGTCTATTCCATTTTTATGTTAAATCGTATTTAAAATTTAGATTTCTAGAATTTCAAATATTCAATTTAGTTTTCAATTTCAAATTGTCAAATTTTAACTGATTCGAATTTGAATTTATTATAATTAAAAAGTTTTAACTCTTGAATTATTCAATTTGGAGTGCTTTTAAATAGAAATAATGCAATTTTCTTTCCCCTGAATTTTAAACGATCTATTCTTTAGAATTCTAATCGGGAAATATTCCATTTTTAATGTTTTGAAATTGTCCTCTTTTGAAATTTTAATCTGAAACCATTCAATTTCGAGATTCTCGAATTTAAAATAAGATTTTTCAATTCTGAACACTTTGAATTAGAAATGAGACAATTTCTACTCCTTCCTAATGAAATTATCCAAATACAAAAATTTTAGTTTGAAGATTTTGAATTTTAACAGCTTCTGTTTTAAATGTTTTTCAATTTAAAATTATCCACTTTTAAACACTTTTATTTAGAAATGATACAAGTTCAATTACTTTTGATTTCATTCGAAATATTGTCCTTTTTCAACATTTTAGCTGTCTAAAATATTTTGAATTGGAATGTTTAAAATTCAAAATAATTTCATACATATTTCTTCAATATCCAACGCTTTCAATTCAAAATTATCAAGAACAAATAGTGGCCTAGCCGGGGGAAAATTGTTTAAATAATTAATCATTCTTTGGAATTTGCAAAGCATCGTAGAAAAAAGTCATCGGAAAGATATTCTTAGTTAATTCTGTAAAAAAATTTGGCCTATTAATTGAAAAATAGCTAAACTTTGAAATTCCATATGAAAATTGTTTAAATAATTAATCATTCTTAAGAATTTTCAAAGTATCATCGAAAAAAGTCGTCGGAAAGATATTCTTGGTTAATTCCTTTAAAAAATTGAGCCTATTCGTTGAAAAATAGCCAAAATCTGAATTTGCATATGAAAATTGTTTATATAATTAATAATTCTTAAGAATTTTCAAAGTATCATAGAGAAAAGTCGTCGGAAAGATATTCTTGGTTAATTCTTTTAAAAAATTGAGCCTATTCATTGAAAAACTTTTACTCAAAACTTACAAAACGCGCGAATTATGAAATACGGGAAATCTCCCTGTGTAATATTTTTCTCCCGGCTTTCTCCCGGGTGAGTGGCCACCCTAATTGTTATTCCCTAATTTTCCCGGATCTAAAGTGCCAAATTTACTGAAAAAAATTGCATTTTTACATTTTTCACAAGTTTTTAAATAATACGATTAATTAATTCATTCATTTCGTTATTTCAGACAAAAAATGAAACCGAAAGTAACCTTTTCATAAAATAAGTAACTTTTAAGTAACAGCGGATCAAAAAAGAAACTAAGTTACTAAAAAGTAACCCGTTCCGAGCCTTGAATCGATTCGAGAAATTTTTTTAATAAAAAAATTTCGATTGATTTCCGTAGAATTGGAATAAATTTAAAGGAATTTAAGGTAAACGAGAAGAATTCGATGAAATTCATAAAAATTCAAGGTGAATTTAAAAAAAGAATCAAATAAATGGAAAACAATGTTAAAATATGGAAAACTTCATGGAATTCAGTAACTTTGAAGTAACTTTGTAACTTTGAAGCGAGTAAATTCTGAAGAATTCAGGGTGAATTTCAAAAACCAAATTTAAATCTCTTTAAATCTTTGAAACCCCACAAAATACCTCACTTCCCGTGAATAAATTATTTAAAATCCACTAAAATATTATAAAAACCCGTGAAATTCTATGACGATATTTCCTGAAATCCTGGAAACTGTATTAAAATACATTGAGAGTTTTAAAATCCTCTAAAATCATTGAAATCCTCGGAAATCTTATAAAATGCGTAGGGAACTTTTAAAATATCTTAAAACCTTATATGTCCTGTAAAATCGTTTCATAACTTCCGAAATTCTATAAAATTCTTTATCGTAAAATATTTCAAACGGTTTAAAATCCCTTCAAATTAATAAAATTATTAAAAAATTCCTCTAATTCTTTTAAAAGTCCCTGAAATATTTCAAATTAAAAGCTCTTCGGGGCTCGGAACTGCTCAAGCTTACAAAATAGTAAAATAGTAAACATACTTCTCTTAAAAAATAACCGAAAATTAATAATAATGTGGCAAAAAAGTAAACAAAAAGAAAGATTTTTTACCGAAAAAGACGAAGTTTCCACCAAAATTATGAATCTTTCAACAAAAAAATGTATGTTTAAAAAGTAGTCCAACTTTTAACAAAACGGTTGAATTTTTCTGATTAAAAAGATGAATTGTCAACGAAAAATGTAATAGCTGACATAATAACCAAAAAAGATTTTAATTTAATATAAAAACAGTACAATTCATTCAAAAAAGACGATTTTTCAACAAAATAAGTTATTTTTTAACCAAATTGTTGAGTTTTTAAGTTAAAAAGACCAATTTATACAAAAAAGTTGAATTTTCCACCCGTAAAGATAAAATTTCAACAAAATAAGTACATTTCTAACCAAAAAGATGAATTTTCAAATAAAATTATGTATTTTTAAACAAAAGGATGATTTTCAATCAAGAAGATTAATTTTCTACCAAAAAAGACGAATTTTCAACAAAAGAAGTTTTAACAAAAATTGTTTAACTTTTAACCGAAGATTCTCATCGAAAAATATAATACATAGTTCGATATTTCAACAAAAAAGGTTTCAATTTTTAATTAAAAACTACCAATTTTAGCTAAATTACAATTTTTATCAGGATTCATAATAATTCAATTGATAGTCCTTTTTATACATTTTACATACGAAATGTTTATTATTTTATTGTTATTCCATAATTTTCCCGGAAGTGCCAAATTTACTGAAAAAAATTGCATTTTTACATTCTTCACAAGTTTTTAAATAATACGATTAATTAATTCATTCATTTCGATATTTAAGACAAAAAATGTAACCAAAAGTAACCTTTTCATAAAATAGGTAACTTTTTAGTAACCGCGGAACAAAAAAGTAACCCGCTCCGAGCCTTGAATCGATTCGAGAAATTTGTTTAATAACAAAATTTCCATTGACTTTCGTAAAATTGGAATAAATTTAGAGGAATGTAAGGTAAAAGAGAAGAATTTGATGAAATTCATAAAAATTCAAGGTGAATTAAAAATTTTCTAATTAATTGAAAACAATTTAAAAATATGAAAAAATTTCATTGAATTCAGTATCTTTGAAAGTAGCTCAGAAAAATTTAAGGGAATTCAAAAGAATTTGATGAAATGCCTTAGAATTCAAAAGGTAAGATTAAAATACTTCGGAAACAAAAAAAAACTTTTAATATTTCCAAAAAATCCATTAAATTAAGTAGAATTGAGTAAATTTAGAAGAATTCAGGGTGAATTCCAAAAAATAATTTCAAATCTCTTCTAATCTTTGATACTCTACTAATTTCCAATAAAAAAGTGACTAATGACTACAAAATAAATCAAAAGAATTCCAATGAATTGAAAATAATTTAGAAAATCGAAAAAATGTCATTGATTTCAGTAAAATTTGTGTGCATTTAAAGGAATTGAATGGCAATGAGAAGAATTCGGTGAAATTCATTTAAAAAATCAATCTGAATTTAAAAAGCAATCGAGTGAATTGAAAACAATTCAACAATATGAAAAAATTAATTGAATTGAGTCAGTTTGAAATGTGTTAAAAAAATTAAAGAGAATTCAAAAGAATTTGATGAAATGCCTAAGAATTCAAAAGGTAAGATTAAAAGACTTCGGAAACAAAAAAAACTTTTAATATTTCCAAAAAAATCCATTGAATTAAGTATAATTGAGTAAATTTAGAAGAATTCAAGGTGAATTGAACCAAATTTTTTTAAATCCATTGAATTGAGTAACATTGAATAAATTTAGAAGAATTCAAAAGGATTTAAAAGATTTCAGAGTAAATTAATAAGAATTCAGGGCGAATTCCAAATGAATTGCAAAAAATATTTTAAAATCTCTTGAAATCTTTGATACCCTACGAAATCCCTCACTTCCTGTGAATAATTTTTTTGAAATTTTTTAAATTAATCCTTAAAATTATTAAAACCCTTGGAAATCCTTCGAAATTGTTTAAATCTCTTGAAAAGTCCTGGAAATCTTTTACAATATCCTCAAATATTCCAAATCCTTTAAAATCTCATTAAATTACTGAAATCAATTAAAAATGTATTTTCAATCTTTTAAAATATCCTAAAATATTGCAAATCCTTTGAAATCTTTTGAAATCCTTTGCAATTTTTTAAAGCTCTTAAAAATTCCAAGCAATTTGAAAAAATACCTTGAACTTAGAATACTTTGAACATTTTATCAAATGATTCTCAGGGTCAATTACATAAAAACTTTAAAGGCGCCAAAAAAATCCATTAAATTGATTAAATTAAGAAGAATTCAAGTGAATTAAAAAAATTCAGGAGAGTTCCAAGGAATTAAAAAAATCCAGGATAAATTAATAAGAATTCAGGGTGAATTCCAAAAACTATTTTAGTAAATAATTTAATACAAAAATTTATTAAAATATATTAAGAGCATTAAAAAACCCCTTACAATCATTCAAATCCTCGGAAGCCTTATAAAATCCCCTGAAACTTTTAAAAATATCTTAAAACCTTATAGGTCTTATAAAATCGTTCCATATCCACCGAAATTCTAAAAATTCTTTATCCTAAAATATTTTAAACCCTTTAAAATGCCTTCAAATTATTAAAATCAAATAAAAATTCCTTGAAATCTTTTAAGATATTCTAAAACATTTAAAATCCTTTAAAATCCTATAAAACACCTCATTTCTCGTGAATAAATTCTTTGAAATCCACTAAAATATTATAAAATTCCGCAAAATTTTATGATATTTCCTGAAATCCTGTAAAATTTACTAAAATACAATGAGAGCTTTAAAATCCCCTAAAATCATTGAAATCTTCGGAAATCTTAAAAAATCCTCTGAACTCTTTTAAAATATCATAAAACCTTATAGGTCCTGTAAAATCGTTCTATGTCTTCGGAAATTCTAGAAAATTCTTTATTAAAATATTTTAAACGCTTTAAAATCTTGAAAATGCATTAGAAGTTTTAAAAATACCCTCAAATCTTAAAAATCCCTTCAAATAATTGAAATATATTAAAAATTTCTCGGTATCTTTGAAAATACCCTGAAATATTTCAAAAGAATTCAAAACAATTCAGAAATAGGAACCTGAAAACCTGAATTGAGTGCGTTTATTTATTGAACGAAAAGTGACTAATGTGATCTTTTTATTTAAAAAAGTAATTTGAGAAAAAAGCGACTATTAGTGACTGTGTGACAGCCCTGATTATTTTTTACAATTACTTCTTACAGAAATTCCCTGATTTTTGCTATTTTTTGGAAAGTGCCTGACTGTTGGAAACTTTGATCTTATTATAAATTTGTTTAAAGTTTTAAAGGAATAAAAGGGAATTGAACTTGTATAATTTTTAAATAAAAGCGTTTAAAATTGAAAAGTTTTGAATCAGAAGCTCTCAAAATTGAAAAATTGCAGGCTAAAAATTTTGAAAATCAGACAGTTTCATTATAAAGGAATTGAAATTATATAAATTCTAATTAAGAGCTTTCAAAATTGAACAATTTTATTTTGAAATGAAAAATCTCGAAATTGAATAATTTCAGATTAAAATTTCGAAAATAGGACAATTTCAAAATTGAATAATTTCAGACTAGAATTTGAAAAACTAGACCATTCCAAATTCAAAGAAATCAAAATTGTATTATTTCTAATTAAAAGTTTGAAAACTTAATAATTTACAATTTTCAAATTTTGAATTTAAATAATTTGTAATTCGAACCGAATAATACAATTTGAAATGGAAAACTAAATTTAATGCTTCAAAGTCAAATCTTCTGAAATTCTAGAATTTTAAACTGTTATTACATTTAAAACAATTATTATTTAATATTAAAATTGATTAAACAAATTCTTCTAAGATAAAAAAATCGCTATTTTCACAATTGAAAATGGAAAAATGGTAAACCTTTAAAATTAAATTAATCTTTTTTAAAAAAGTTCCAACTAATTCTAAATGGGAAACATTTAAAAATGAAAATTTCTACTACTGTACGTTGAAAATTAAGGGAATCTGAACTTAATTTAAAACTGAACAAATTTTAATTATTTAAAACGTTCAAAATTGATTAATTTAGAATTGAAAACTTTTGATTCTTTTTTTAATTTTGTAAAAAGGACAATATTTCGAATGAATGAAAAGAAATTGAACTTGTATCATTTCAAAATAAAAGTGTGTAAAATTGAATAATTTGAAATTGAAAAAATTTTAATCAGAAGCTCTCAAAATTGAAAAATTTCAGGGCAACATTTTTTTAATTGGTCGATTTCATTAGAAAGAAGTTGAAATTGTATACTTTCTGATTGAAATGGTTCAAAATTGAACCATTTTATGTAAAATTTTGAAAATTGGACAATTTCATTAAAAAGAATTTGAAATTGCATAACATCTGATTCAAAACGTTCAGAATTGAATAATTTTTTTTTTTTTTTTTTTAAATAAAGAATCTAAAAATAGATTGATTTCAGATTAAAATTTCGAAAATAGAAAAATTGAATAATTTCATATTAGAATTTCAAAAACTGTATCATTCAAAATTAAAAGGAATTAAAATAACTTTAAATTGTAACCGAATAATACAACTTGACTATTTGTAATTGAAAGCTAAATTCAATATTTCCGAATCAAAGCTTCTAAAATTCTAAAATTTTAAGCTGTTATTACATAAAAAAATTATTATTTAATAATAAAACTTATTAAACGAATTTTTTAAAAATCAAAAAATAAATTCACCGTCATTTTTACCTTCTGAAATGGAAAAATTTGCAATTGCAAATCTTTAAAATTGAATTATTATTTTTAAAAACGTTCAAAATGAAGTAATTTTTAGTAGGAAACATAAAAAATCAAAATTTTTTACAAGATTGGAATATTTGGTTGAACACGCATTTTTTGCTGTTGAAAAATAATTTTTTGACTAAAATATTGTTTGAATGGTTGAAAATTCATCTTTTCTGGTAGAATTCAACTGTTTTTTATTTAAAGTTAAAATATTTTTTGTTTAAAATATCACCTATTATATTTTTCATTCAGAATTCATCTTTTTTGGTTCAAAATTCGACTACTTGGTTGAAATTTGAACCACTTTGTTAAAAGTCTTTTTTGCTGTTAAAGATTCATCTCTTTGATTGAAAATTTAATTATTTTGTTGAAAATTCGTTTTTTTGTTGTTGAAAAATTCATCTCGTTTGGCAAAAATGTAATTTTTGTTGTTCAAAATTCAATTACATACTAAAAATTACTCTGTTTTGGTCGAAGATTCAATAGTTTTGTTGAAAATTAATCTTTTTCGGTGAAATGCAACTGCTCTTGATTTAAAATAAAAATCTTTTTTGGTTAAAATATCAACTATTATATTTTCTGTTGAGAGTTAATCTTTCTTGGTTAAAAATTCTACTACTTGGTTGAAATTTAAACCGCTTTGTTAAAACTATTTTTTTTAAGATTCACCTCTTTGGTTGAAAATTTAATTATTTTGTTGAACTCGTTTTTTTTTTTTTGTTAAAAAATTAATCTCGTTTGGCAAAAATTTAATTTTTGTTATTCAAAATTCAATTGTTATACTACAAATTAATCTGTTTTGGTTGAAGATTCAATTGTTTTGTTGAAAATTAATCTTTTTTAGTTGAATTCAATTCTTTTTTATTTAAAATTAAAATCTTTTATAATTAAAAACTGTTTTGGTTGAAATATCAACTATTATATTTTTCGTTGAGAGTTCATCATTTTTGGTTAAAAAATCTACTACTTCGTTGAAATTTAAAAAAAAAATCATCTCTTTGGTTGAAAATCTAACTATTTGGTTGAAATTTTTTTTTTTTTTGTTGAAAAATTCATCTCGTTTGGGTAAAAATTAATTTTCTTAAGATTAAAAATGCAATTTTTAACTGATAATTAATTCTTTTTTGTTTGGGGATTCAATTATTTTGTTGAAAATTCTTCAATTTGTCTGAACTCAACTGTTTTGTATTTCAAATAAAAATATTTTTCGGTTGAAGTATAATATATATTAAAATGTTGATTTTTTAACATGAAGGTATTTAAAGAAAAAAACTAATATTTCCTTTCAGTAGAAAAAAGAACCCTTAATTTTATATAAGTCAAATTCATTGTTGGCATCTTTTCTTTTGAAGCCAAAACACTTTAGTTTCAAGGTCTCAAAAATGAAGCTCCTTTACAATAGCACATTAAAAACTGTAATTATAAATCGAAACATAGAAATTTGAAATATGATAAATATGATATATGATATTAGTAACATTCAAAGTGATTCCACAGATTTTTTTACTAAAAAAATGTGATTTCTGTCAAAAAAAAAATCACTATATTTTTCACCGTCCAAAATGGAAGAATTATTAAATATTCTGAAACTTTAAAGTTTAATTATTCCCAAATTTTTGAAGACCATATGCTTTTTAAATGAAAACTTTCAAAATAATTGAATTCAAATCTGAAGTGTTAAAAATTAAATAATTCCAAACTTCGTTCAAAAACTGAAGAATTCTTAAATTAGGAACTTGAAACTAAGTTATTAAAAATTATTAATTTTCAAATTGAACATCATGATTTTTAAAATTCAATAATTTTATTGAAATTATAGAAAAATTCTTGAAAAAAAGCCAGAATAAATGAATGAATAGCAGATTATTACATATAATTTAAATAAATTTACCATCAAGTTGATTCAGAAGCTCCAACATAGTTCTCTGAATTTCTCGTTCTCCGCCGCTGTTACTGTCGTAACGTTTCGTTCCGACTGCGTCGATTTCATCTATGAAGACAATCGAAGGCGCATGTTCTTCAGCAACCCTGAACAACTCCCGAACGAGTTTTGGACCATCTCCCAGATATTTTTGAATCAATTCGGATCCGACAACTCTCAGGAAAGTGGCCGAAGTCTGATTCGCGACGGCCTTTGCTAAAAGAGTCTTTCCAGTTCCTGGTGGACCGTAGAGAATTACTCCTTTCGGTGGTTTTATTCCCATTTCTTCATAATACTCGGGATGAGTCAGGGGAAGTTCAACGGATTCTTTTATTTCCTGAATTTGGGTATCAAGACCTAAAAAAATAAACAAAACATATTTATTAAATTTAATTTTCTGTGAGAAAAAAAGGATAGCCTTTCAACTCCACTGGGATTCGAGCCCAGGAGTCCTGGGGTCGAATCCCAGCGAAGTTGAAAGTAGAATATATCTAGAAAGACGACAATATTATGGGAAATACAACAGCAGACGTCAGAGCCCAAAAATGATGTCAAAACAGGGGAAATAGGGCGATTTTTCACAAAAATATCGGAATAATAAGGGAATAAATTTTTTTAAATAAAATTAATGTAGATAACATATTGAATTCGATGTAAATCGCTCGGGATTCCTAAGATTTCGTATTGATATTTTCAACAAAAATTTTCAACAAAAAAGTTCATTTTCAATCAAGAAAGATAAATTTTCAAACAAAAAATAACTTTTCTACAATAAAAGATGAATTTTCAAAAAAACAGTTGAATTTTTAACCAAAATAGTTGAATTTTCAAAAAGAAAAAAAAAAAATCAACAAAATACATGAATTTTAAACCAAATACTTGAATTTGCAACTTATAAAGGATAAATTTTCAACTAAAAATGGAATAGTTCAATTTTAAACCAAAAAGATTAATTTTTCACAGAAATTAATTTTCTAACAAAAAAAAAAGAAATTAGTTTACAACCAAATATATGAATTTTTAAGCAAAAAATAAGAATTTTCTACAAAAACAGTTGCATTCTATACCGGAAAATACAAATTTTCTACAAATTAGTTGAACCTTCAAGCAAAAGACGAATTTTTAACAAACTCGTCAAACTTTTAAGCAAATACTTAAATTTTCAAGCCAAAAAACCGAATTTCTTAGAAGACAGTTGAATATTCAACAAAAAAGTTAATTTTCAATCAAGAAAGATCAATTTCCAAACAAAAAAGAACTTTTCTACCATAAAAGATGAATTTTCAATCGAAAAGAACTAAATTATCAACAAAACAGTTGAATTTTTGACCAAAATAGATGACTTTAACAAAATAGTTAAATTTTCAACAAAATAATTCAATTTTTAACAAAATAAATGAATTTTCAACGAAATACTTGAATTTGCAACTTATAACAGATAAATTTTTAACTAAAAATTAAATAGTTAAATTTTCAGATGAAAAATTAATTTTCGCGAAAAAATTGAAACAAAATACATTTTCAACTACAAGTGAATCTTTAAAAAAATTAATTTTTAAGTAAGCAGTTAAACTTTAAACCATATAGTTTAATTTTTATCCCAAGAAGATGAATTTTTAACCAAATAGTTAAATTTTCAAACGAAAAGATGAATTTTTCACGGAAATTAATTTTCTACCGAAAAAAAAAAATAAATTAGTTTTCAACAAAATATATGAATTTTTAAGCCAAAAATAAGAATTTTCTACAAAAGCCGTTGCATTCCAAACCGAAAAATACAAATTTTCTACAAAGTAGTTGAACCTTCAAGCAAAAGACGAATTTTTAACAAACTCGTCCAACTTTTAAGCAAATACTTAAATTTTCAAGCTAAAAAAAAAACGAATTTCTTAGAAGACAGCTGAATTTTCAAAAAAAAAGTTGATTTTCAAACAAAAAAGACAACTTTTCTACAATAAAAGAGGAATTTTCAATCGAAAAGAATGAATTTTCAACAAAACAGTTGAATTTTCTACCAAAGCAAAATAGTTGAAATTTCAACCAGAGGTGAATCTTAAATCTCAACTAAGTATTTGAATTTTCAACAAATAAAGATGAATTTTTTACCTAATAGTTAAATTTTCAACAAGAGTTGAATCTTAAAAATTAATTTTTAACTAAGCAGTTTAACTTTCAACCACGTAGTTGAATTTTCAAACAAGAACGATGAATTTTTAACCTGATAGTTAAATTTTGGACCAAAAAGAGTAATTTTCAGCAAAGAAGATTAACTTTCTACCAAAAAAAGTCGACATTTTAACAGACTAAAAAAATTTTCAACTAAACAATTGCATTTTTGACCCAAAATGATTCAATTTTGACCAAAAGAGATGAATTTTTAACAAAAAAGTTAATTTTCAACCAAATAGTTTAATCTTTTAACAAGTTGTTGGATTTTCAACTAAAAAATATGAATTACCAAAAAAATATTTAAATTTTCAACTAAAATGATGAATCTTTAAACAAAAAAAAATGAATTTTTTACAAAGTATTTCATCTTTCAAGCAAATAATTGATTTATCAACCAAAAAAGATTTTAAATAAAAATAAAAAACCGTTGAATTCAACCAAGAAAGACGATTTTCCAACAAAATAGTTCAACCATCAACTAAAACATATTAATTTTCAACTCAAAAATATGAATTGCCAACAAAAGAATTAAATTTTCAACTACAATGATGAATCTTTAAACAAAAAAATTAATTTTTGACAAAGCATTTCAACTTTCAAGCAAACAATTGATTTATCAACCAAAAAAGATTTTAATTAAAAATAAATAACAGCTTAATTCAACCAAGAAAAACGATTTTTCAACAAAATAGTTGTATCATCAACTAAAACAGATTAATTTTCAACCACAGTTTCATTTTTAACCAAAAAGAATGTATATTCCACCAAAAAGAATAATTTCCTATCAAAAGACGAATTTTTAACAAAATAAATTAATTTTCAACTAAACAGTTGCATTTTTAACTAGAATATATCAATTTTCAACTCAGATTAATTTTCCACAGAAAAAAAAACAATTCTTAACAAAATATATCGATTTTCAACCAAATTGTATATTTTTTAACCAAATTGTGGAATTTTCAACCCAAATATATAACTTTTTAACAAAAAAGTTGATTTTCTACCAAATTGTTCAATTTTCAAATAAATAATTAAATTTTCAAAGAAATTTTTGAATTTTCTACCAAAAATTATTATACTAAAATTATAAAAACAAAGTATTTGAACTTTCAAGCAAATAATTAATTTATCAACCTAAAATGATTTTAATTAAAAATAGAAAAAAAGAGTTGGATTCAACCAAAAAAGACGATTTTTCAACAAAATAATTGAATCATCAACTGAAACAGATTAATTTTCCACCGAACAGTTGCATTTTTAAACAAAAAGGATGTATTTTCCACCAAAAAGATTAAATTTATACCAAAAGACGAATTCTCAACTAAACAACTGAATTATTAATCGGAAAATATCAATTTTCAAATGCATTTTTAAACAAATGGTTGAATTTTCAAGAAAAAAACACGAATTTTCTACAAAAACAGTGGAATTTTCAACCCAACAATTTGAATTTTCACCCAAAAAGTTGATTTAGTACCAAATAGTTTAATTTTCAAATAAATAATTACATTTTCAAAGAAATTGTTACATTTTCTACCCAAAAAAAAATCGAAATTTCAACAAAATATGAGAATTTTCAACCCAAAAAGATGAATTTTTTACCAAAAGATTAATTTTCAAACCAAAAGACGAATTTTCAACCTAAAAAAAAATAATTTGTAACAAAAAGTGATTTTACAACAGAATGGTTGGATTGAATTAACTAAAATTATGAAAACAAAGTATTTCAAGCAAATAATTAATTTTTCAACCAAAAAAGATTTTACTTTAAAACAAAAAACAGTTTAATTCATCCAAAAAAGACGATTTTTCAACAAAATAGTTGAATCCTCAACTAAAACAGATTAACTTTTAAAAAGTTTGATTTTCTACGAAAATTAAGTTTCGACAAAAAAAAGAAAGAAAAGAATTTGATGGAAAATATATGGATTTTCAACCAAATTGTTCAATTTCCATGCCAAAAAGACGATTTTTCTACAAAAACGGTTGACTTTCCACAAAATATGTTAATTTTCTGCTACCTAGTTCAATTTAAAAATAAACAGTTAAATTTTCAAAACAATTGTTCAATCTTCTGCCAAAATACTTGAATTTTCAACCAAAAAGATTAATTTTCAACCAAAAAAGATTAAATTTCAACAGAATATAAGAATTTTCAGCAAAAAAAAAATTAAATTTTTAACCAAATATTAGAATTTTTAACCACGCGAGATGAATTTTGAACAAAAAATATTATAGTAGAGATATCAATCGAAAAAAATTAACTTTTACCAAAAACAGTTGGATTTTCTTATTGGTTTCTATTAGTTCAGTTCAAATTTAAGCGAAAAACGAGGATAAGGAGAAGTTTGTTGAAAACAGGGGAAAAATAAGAATTTTTTCATTCAAGATTTTTAAGATTTGTTTCCTAAAGTCCCTTATTGTCAAGATTTGGTCTATAAAAAAACAGGGGAAAAAGAGGAATTTTTTAGAAAATGAGAAAAGACTGGAATAGGGGAAAGAGTATGAAGTATATAATATCTTACAAATTCAGGGCTCGGTACTGCTCAAGCTTCAAAAAATAGTAACCATACTTCTCTCAAAAAAGTAACCGAAAAGTAACAATGTGGCAAAAAAGTAACCGAAAAGAAAGTTTTTTTACCAAAAAAGACGAAGTTTTCACTAAAATTATGAATCTTCAACAAAAAATGTGTGTTCAAGAAAGTAGTTCAACTTTTATCAAACTGGTTGAATTTTTCTGACTAAAAAAAATGAATTGTTAACGAATATGTAATAGTTGATACAATAACCAAAAAATATTTTAATTTAATATCAAAAACAGTAGAATTCATTCTGAAAATACGATTTTTTTAACAAAATAGGTTATTTTACAATCAAATTGTTGAGTTTTTAATCCAAAAAGACTAATTTTTACAAAACAGTTGAATTTTCAACCAGTAAATATGGATTTTTGACAAAAAAAGTTATCTTTCAATCAAATACGTGAATTGTATACGAAAACAGGGAAATTTTCAACCGGAAGACGAATTTTCAAGAAAATAAGTAAATTTCTAACCAAAAAGATAAATTTTGAAATAAAATTATTTGTTTTGGAACAAATAGGTGATTTTCAATCAAGAAGATTAATTTTCTACCAAAAAAGACGGATTTTCAACTAAAATGATGAATCTTCAACAAAAAATATAGTTTTAACAAAAATTGTTCAACTTTTAACCCAATTTAAACTGAAGGAGATAAATTCTCATTGCAAAATATAATACATAGTTTAATATTTCAACAAAATAAATTAAAATTTTAAATTAAAAACTAGCAATTTTGGTTAAATTGCCATTTTTATCACGATTCATAATAATCCAATTGATAGCCCTTTTTATACATTTTCATACGAACTAATTATTATTTTATTGTTATTCTCTAATTTTCCTGCCTCTAAAGCGCCAAATTTGATGGAAAAATTTGAATTTTTACATTTTTCATAAGTTTTTAAATAATACGATTAATGAATTAATTAATTTCATTATTTCGAACAAAAAATGTAACCAAAAGTAACCTTTTCATAAAATCAGGCCTCGGACTCACTTGAGAAATCAAAAATAGTGTGAATAGTGTCACAAATTTAGAAAAATAGTGTAAAAGTAGTGTAATAAAATTTAGCTCGTATTAAAGTTATACATTAATGAAAATAGAATAGAAGGAGGTGTAATGTCAATATGAACAATGTTTGTATTAAATTAAAATTATTAAAGCATACTGAATAAATAATTAGCACAAATTAACAAATAATGCAAAAATTTATGAAATTTAAACCAAAAAGGACGAATTTGCAACAAAACAGTTTAATTTTTTATCAAAAACGATGACATTAACAAAATAGTCAAATTTTTACCAAAAAAATGAAACTTAACAAAATAGATGCATTTTACAAAACAAATAAATTTTTGCTCTACAAAGGCATATTTGTGACCAATAAGAATAATTTTTCAACAAAAGATTAATTGGCAACAAAATACTGAAATTTCCAACCAAAAAGGACGAATTTGCAACAAAACAGTTTAATTTTTCATAAAAAAAGATGACATAAAAAAAGATAACATAGTTAAATTTTTAACAAATAAATGAAACTTAACAAAATATATGCATTTTTAACCAAGAAGCTAAGTTTTTACTCTACAAAGGCATATTTTTGACCGATAAGAATTATTTTTCAACAAAAAATTAATTGACAACAAAATATAGAAGTTTCCAACCAAAAAGGACAAATTTGCAACAAAACAGTTTAATTTTTGATCCAAAAAGATGACTTTAACAAAATAGTTAAATTTTTAACAAACAAGGTTAATTTTCTGCTCAAAAGAACGAATTTTCAACGAAATACATGCATTTTTTATCATATATTTGAGTTTTAAACTCACAAAGGATAAGTTTTCAACCAAAAATTGAATAATTAAATTTTCAGAAAAAAAAATGTTTAACCAAAAAGGTGATCCTTATAAAATTAATATTTAACTAAGTAGTTCGAATTTCAAGCAAGTAGTTGAATTTTCTACCCGAAAGTTTAAAATGTTTAGTAGAAAAAATAATTCAAAAACAAATACTTTATACAAGAATTATTTTAATTTAAAAGCAAAAACAGTAGAATTTAATCGAAAAAGGTGAATAATTAACCAAATATTTGAATCCTTAACCAAAACAGAATAATTTTCCACGAAAAAGATGATTCCTTGTCCAAGAAGAATAGTAGACGAAAAATGGAAAAATTAAAGTGAAAAAAAGAAGTGTCAAAAAAGTACTTTAATTTTAAACCAAAGAGATGAATCTATAATCAAAACTGTAAATTTTCAATAAAATATTTCAACTTTGAACCAGGTTTAAAAAATATTTGTAAAGGGAAAGTGAAAAATAGTGTCATTAGCAGACAATCGTAAGAAAATAGTGTATCAAGTGTATTTTTTTTCAACCAGTAGGAAAATAGTGCAGTCACTAAAAAAAAGTGAGTCCGAGGCCTGTAAAATAAGTAACTTTTTAGTAACCGCAGATCAAAAAAATAACTAACTTACTAAAAAGTAACCCGTTCCGAGCCCTGGTCACAAATTCCCTAAAATGTCCGAAACTCACCTCCAATATCAGCATAAGTTTCCTGCGGCGCCTTTTCGAGTTTCATCACAGTTACCATAGGATCTGTGTCGTCGCCTAAAACTCCAACAACAGCATGAACCTTGTGATTGAGGAGAACGGAACAACCAGGTTCCAACTGATCTTTGTCTACGAAGGAGAGGATCGAAACGTAATGTTCCGATCCAACGGAAGTGGAAACTATAGCGTGATTATCGTCTATAATTTCCTCCAGGGTTCCAACAGACATTGGGGTTCCTCGGAGGTCATCTACCTTTGACCTCTCCTCCTCGTTCTTCTCTTCCTGGGGCTTGAGACGCTCCTGATTACGAATAAACTCCTCCTCCATCAGCAGGTAATCCTTGATGCGTTCCAGCTTCAAAAGCTTTAGTCGGCAACGGGTGTGAGGAGTGACTTGGGGTAATTTAAGGGCAGCATCGGGTCCCTTGGTGCGCCTCTTCTTTTTCCCGACCCTCGTCGGAATTGGGGGTTCGTATTTCTTTTTCTTATCCTTGTCGTCCTTCTTGTCACCGCCGGTTCCTCCGGCTCCTGACTGGTTCTGTCCCTTTAATTACAATCGAATCTTTCGTTATTTTAGATTTAGAAAGGTTTCTTTTTTAATTTTAAACAGGATTTGTAGCGTTTCTTAAGAAAAAATGCAGGACTTTTCCAGGGTTTTCAGATTTAAAAAAATCAGGGTGTCCGGCGATTCTTAGGAACACACTAAACACATGATTTGTTCCAATCTGCAGGGTTTGCTTATGAATATTTTCAGAATTCTTTTAACTGAGTCTTAAGATTTCGTCGTGTCCTGTGACCACCCATCTCACGGTTGTGAGACGTGGCCATGGATAGGATTTACCGCGGTCCTACTGGGAGCCATTGTCATTTTTTAGATGACAGTTGCTCCCAGTGGGACCCTGCGGTGGTTGTTGTTATGCTAAGAATATAAAAAAATCTATGACAGACAATAATGAAACCATAATAAAATTTATAAACATTCTTATAAAATCAACTGTCGAATAACGTACATCGTACAACTATATCGAGAAAATTTTAAGTTGTTATATATGGTCGATAGGAGTAAGTGTGATACGAAATTACAAAATTAGAGTTTAGCTAGTGATATTTCAAAAAGTTAAAAAAGATTATTGTCTAAAATTTTGCCAAAATTATCCTTGGAAATTCTACCTCTAATCACTTCCTCCTTCAACCAATAAAATCTTACATAAAGAAAACATTTTTATTTTCTTTGACAGTGTTTTGATGATTTCAGATTTTCCGTCGGCAAGAATAAGTGATTTATCTTCCAAAATAATGAAACTGTACAATTTAAGAAAAAAATAACAGAATTTTAAAAAAAATTGTTGCATTCTTTACCAAAAAATATCAGTTTCAACCAAACGTGGAATCGTTAAATTTCCAGTTAAGAAATTTATTTTGCAACAAAAAATACATATTTTCAATAAAAATCATGAATTTACAACTAAAATGATGAATCTTCAACTGGAATAGATGAATTTTCAACCAAAAACATAAATCTTTGACAAAAGCGTTTAATTTCAAACAGAGTACTTTTATTTTCAATAAAAAAAAATGAATTTTCAATAAAAAATATGAAATTTCAACAAAGAAGATAAATTTTTACAAAAACGACGAGTTTCCAACTAAAACTGTGGAATAATCAATTGAGATAGTTACATTTTCGGTTTAAAAACTCTTTTTCATCAAAAAAATATATAATTTTCAAAATACAGTTAAATTTTCAAACCAGGAGATGACTTTCAATTTAAAATGATGAATCTTCAACTGAAATAGTTAAATCTTGAACCAAAAATATGTATTTTCAATTAACATGATGAATCTTTAAATAGCATAATTAAATTTTCAACAAAAAGAGTTTAATTTTCAATCGAGAAGATTAAACTCCACCAAAAAAGACGAATTTTCATCTGAAAAAGTTAATTTTTTAACCAAAAATTGAAAATTTAATTGTCAGCAAAAGAAAAAACGATAATTTAACAATATAACTCAACGGTTATTCAAAGAACATATAATATCTTCATTCCTTTAAAAAATGTAACAAGAGATGCTTTATGTATGAAGAATTCAAAACAAAAGGCAGTTTTTTAAAAACATCACTCAGTGTCTTTAAAAATAATTGATTAAAGCAATAACTAATGCCTTTTCAGTTACCTTTCAGTTACCTTTTGCTACAGATAATCATCATTATGTTGTGATAAAAAAGTTAGGAACTAATTTGTTTTTCATTTCAAATTTTCTCTTTATCATACTAAACCTCTAATTACTTTTATTGGTAATTCTTAAACTGAATTTTTAACCTTCAAATTCGCATTTGACCTGCGCAATAATGAAAAAAAAAAATACTCACGGAATTGTTGTTCATCAGAGCAATTTCCATTTGGTTCTCATACTCTACGGTGATTATGCAATTTTTCCTGTAGAAAAAAGTAGTCTTAATATTGTCTTGTTGTGTATTCTTATTGCGGAAACTACTTTCATTATTGTAAAACATAAGAACGTTAAGAACTTACCTGTGATTTTTTAACCTCCCTCCCGCAGTATTTTTTAATATGCGATTGCACACACAGCACAAGGCAACGTTTCTGCAGTCTTCTTTTTTCGTAAGAAATTACAAATCAGCCCAAGAATTATGTTTTGGCCTACCGCCTCGTTTCATTTTTCTCCTTATAATAAGAAAACAATAGTTGACAACCACGCGAACGATTACTTATAGGTTACGATACCATGTTTTCGTACTCATGCTTGTCTTCCACATGCACGAAAACGTTGCGGATGATAAAGTACGATAAACATGCATATTATTTTTTTAAACCAATTTGTTCAGGAAAGTGATAAATAATTACGAATGATTAATTAATTGTTTAATATTAGTTGTTTCTGTAAGTAAATTATTTATTTTTAGAATAACGAATTAAAAAATCCCGCCCATAAAGTCATGTGAGCAAATGTAAAATACATTTTTAGAAAACTAAGGACGTAATATATGTAGTAATATACATGTCGAAAACCATGTAATATAAGTGATGTATTATACGTATCCATCACTGCTTGAGCCTCAACTCCCTGCCAATGAGCGCTTCCCACGGCATAAATTGGCGTGAGGGGTTGCGGAGGCGTCCTACGTTCTCTCTGTTTGCTCCCCTTGCTCCTTCGGTTACATATTTTGGGCATTGTCTTTTTATTGATTATTATTAATATAATATAATCTTGAAATGCTGCAAACTTTTTTCACTTTCGCTCGTTTGTCAAATGGCTAGCGTCCTCGCGGCTGAGAAAGTAATTTCGCATCGTACAGGGTAAGGTTTAGATACAGGAATACTAGTTGAAATTGGAGAAGTTTCAGTAATTTATTTTATCATTTAAAGTTCTTCCTCAGATCTTCTCTTGTTTCTTCCTTGTATAGGTTTGAGAAACACAAGTCATTTGTTTCCTCACCTGATTTTGTTCCCGCGGCCCCAATCTTCGTTTGTTCTTTTTTCGGGGTTTTAACTGTTTCCCCACAGTAGACGGAAAGGTTTTCGTTGAGGAAAATTGGGGGTTTTCTCTTGTATTAATTTGTTTTCTCATCTGAAGTTGTTATTTTGATCTTTCTTGGTTTTTGTCGGCTTTCAGGTTGATTCTTGCAACCTTCTTTCTTTTGTATAGGCATTGTATGAGATTAGAGAAGCTATTCAACGAAAACCTTTCCCTACATTGTGAGGAATCAGTGAAAAAACCGACGAAGGAACAAAAGAAGATCGGGTTCGGGGGAACAAAATCAAATGAGAAAACAAATGACTTGAGTTTCACAAATCTAAACAAGGACAAAACAGGAGAAGAACTGAGGAAGAACTTCAAATGATAAAACGAATGACTGAAGCTTCTCTAATCTCATATACTATTCCTGTACCGAAACCTTACCCTGTACGACGAGGAATTGCTTTCTTAGCCGCAAAAACGCGAGACATTTGACAAAACAAGCGAAAGTGTGAAAATTTCGCAGCATGTCAAGATCGGAAAGAGAATGCCCAAAATATGTAGCCGAAGGAGCGAGGGGAGCGAGCATATAGAACGAAGGTCGCCTCCGCAAATCCTCACGCCACTTCATGCCGTGGCACGCGCTCATTGGCAGGCGAGTTAAGGCTCAAGGACTACCTGGCTATTTCGGGGCCGGACAAGGCCATATGCGCAAATAGAAAATAAGAGTAGAAAAAGAAATGCGATGAATCTGGAACAGTTTCAACACCAAAACCTTGTTCAGTGAGGAACTATCTGAGGATCTAGCAAAAACAGGAGAATAGCATCGGAACAATTTCAGGAGACAAAGTAAATGAAATATGAAACAACATCAGATGAGAATACTGGACGAAGAGAAGGTATTATTATTATTTTTGGGACAATTTTCGTCTCATTTTCGAGCATTTCCAAAGTGTTTCAAGTCTAATGCCAACGTAAGTTTGCAGACTCCTCATTATACATCAGCGGGCGTGCATTCAACGTGGTACGATGGATATTTAATTTTTTTTCAACCATGAGCAGCCTCTCCGATTGATCTCATCAAACGTTCTCATATTTTCTCACATAATTCAAGGTATTTTTATGCTACAAACGTTGATTCGGCCGGGGGCACCTTATACATGCTTAACCTGCTATGCCCTAGACAATGATTTCTCAAACTGAAGCCTTGGATATTAGAAGATTTTGAGACATAGGCATTGAAAATTTGAATATAGTTCAACCTAAAGTTCAACTCCAAAGACAGTTTTTTAACGATATCTCTGTTTCTATACAAAAAATGTTTTTAAAACCAACTGGCGTATTTCTTATTTTTCGTAAGGGGATAGGCATGCCTGAAATTTACCCTTCAAACCTTTTACGGAATTCCTCTTTTATTATGCAAATTTTTTTTAAACCCAATTTGTGACAGTTTGTTATCGAACGGCGATATTAAATACAACATTCCATACTCCAGGGGTGGGTTACTATTTTTATCAGGGTAAAAATGTTTTTGGGGGTGAACATTAGGGGTGCTTTTCACTTTTTGAAACTGTTTATCATCCGAAAGTGAAAAAAAACTTTTTTCGCATTTTTTTTATCTTCTACAATATACACAAGTTTGAAAAAAGAACTCCTAAAAAGAACATTCTTTTGAGGTAATAGGATGCAGAATTTAACATCCTTAATTTTTGGTTAGGGAAAGACGCTTACATTATCTATTGTCAACAAAAGCATATGCTCATGAAATCTTTTATAAATATTAACAGCGACATGCTCCCTTCGTAACGCAATGTGGTATTTTTCCTTATTTTCAAGAATTTTGACACAATGTTGACAATTTACTTAACGCTTCGAGATCATCCGGTATGTCACAAACAGTAAAGAAGATTCCTGAAAAAAATATCGAATTTACACTGAATTCAGGGAAATACGAAAATTTGAGTAAAATAAGACAACGCTTTGTATATAAACCGGCAAACGTGGCATTTAGTTCGCTCGTCGTCCCTACATTTCAGGCAATTCTTCAAAAATCTGTCTTCTTTATTTTGGAATTATGGAGATAACTTTTGCTGCTATCTTTATAACCACAGCAGTTTTCTTTACTCCGATTGGTAAGTATAATAAATCAGATAATTTATTAATTAAAGTAAAATGTTTAATTAGTTTTTGTAACAAGTACAAGAGCCAGAAAACGCACGCAACATAAGCTTGCCCCTATCCTATTTTTAGTAAAAGTTTTTATCACAATTTTTACCATACTGTCTGTCGGATTTCACACTACTTGCTCTGTCTGTACTTCCTCCATATTTGTGCACACAATTTATTCTTTATGATTATTTTAATATTTGTTCCTTATTTTGCATCCATTGCTTATAGATATAATTTAGGTGAAGAATGTTGTTAATTAAACTTTAGAACAGCTTGGGTTGTTTTTCCGAAAATTCAAATTTATTATTTTAAATGAGTTTTTTGCGAAAAAAACAAAATTTAAGCGCCATATCAAAAAAAGATTTATGACACATTTGTAGATCCTTTTTGGTTGAACTGCTTTTGCCCATTTGTTGTTTCTCGTACCTTGTGTCCTTTTTTCTAAAAATTTAATTTTTTGTTTTTCAATATAATATTTTACGAATAAAACAAAAATTATGCGTTCTCTAGAAGAATAATTAATAACAAATTTGTAAATCATTTTTCGTTCAACTACTTTCGTGCATTCACTGTATTTTAAATCAAATTATGTCATCAATTTTGATTTTATGAATTTTGTTAATTAAAATTCTATTACAGCTTATGTCCTTTTTCCAAAAATTTAATTTGTTTATTTTCAATTAATTTTTTTAAGATTAAAGCAAAAAGTGTGCGCCCTATCCAAAAATGATTTATAACAAATTTGTAGATTTTTTTGGTTGAAAATTATAATTTTTTTCCTGTCTTGAATAGTTTGTTGACAAAATATAATTTTTCATTTTTTAATATCTTCTATGGTGGTTGAAACCAGAATTATTAGTGAAAAAATGCTGGTTAGCGAACTTGACCTTTATTTTTGGTCTTCAAAAACGTGCGCAAAGACGAAAACTAATCCGATCTGTCTTTCATTCATAAAGAATGTTATCAATTTTGGTATATTTTTGACCCCCCCCCCCCCCTCCCCCAACACACACAGTGGGAAACAAATGACTTTTTTGGTTCAAAACAACGTACAGTCTACAAATATTGACAAATTTGGATAAAATGAGTTCAAAGTAAAAGATAAAAAATTTCAAAAAAGGTTGTCGGGCCTAATCTTTTATTTAGTTTTCTATCTTTTTTTAAATAAATAAACACATATGACGAAGAAAATGGCATTTTTTTATATTTGACGTTCCTGGTGCTCGTAAATAATAGGGAAATTATTTTAGTCGTCTCAGTTTCATGAATTTACATTAAGTAAAGATATTCCATCATAATAAAATAAACCAAAAAAATTGTATGAACAAATTATTTTTTGAAAATGTGTTTTCTGTCATTTTCAATAATTTTACGTTTTTTCAAGTTATATTGCAAGAAATTTGGATAGAAACAATATTATAATGAAAAAAGTTTCAATTACGCTTATTTCTGTTAATATTATGAACAAATTTGCTTAACAAATACATTATTCAGGTATTTGGCGACAGAACATTTTTTTGCAATGTAATTTTCTTTTCAATCATGGACCTCAGGATTAATTTCAGCAAAATTCATAATTTGTTGATGCATTTTATTATTTTTTTGAACAAATTTGATCAATCAAATGCATGATTCGGGCTTTTGTCAATGGAATTTTTCATTTCCAATGCCAGTCCTTTTAATTGGGATCTTCGGGATATTTGAGCAACATTCATAATTAGTTTATGAATTTTATGATTTTTTAAAAAGTTCAATTAACAAATACATTATTCGGGCATTTTTCGACGGAAAACTCGTTTTTTTAATGTCAGTTTTTTAAATTGGGAACTTCACGATAATTTAAAAAAAATCATAATTAGTTAAATAATATTATGTCTTCTTCAAACCATTTTAATAGACAAATGCATATATGAGATAGAAAAAACACTCATTTTTTCGTCGACAAATGCTTGTCGCATTTGTTTGTTGAATTCCTTTAAAAAGACTGAAAATCTATTAGCTGAGTCCGACTGATAATAAAATTATCCTTGTCTCTTCAATTAAAAGGACTGACATTGAAAAAAAACGAATTTTATTGTCGAAGAATACTCGAATAATGCTTTGGTTTAATAAATTTATTTATAATGTTAATAGGAATAAATTTAAGAGACATTTTCTGTATTATTATATTGTTTCCATTCAACTTTCTTGCAATTTAATTTTAAAAAACGTAAAATTATTCAAAATTATAGAAAACATATTTTCAACAAATATTTTGTTTAAATTTGTTGTTTGTTCATTATATAATGATGGAATATCTTTATCTAATGTGAAACTATGAAACTTCGGCCATTTAAACAATTTTCCTCTGATTGACGAGCACTGGGAAAGTCAAATGGAAAAAATTGCCATTTTTTTGTCATATTTGTTTATTTATAAAAAAATTGAAATCTAATTTGAATTGAAAGTTAATTAATTTTTTTAACCAAATATTTTAATTTTTCACCGAAACAGTTGAATTTTGAAAAATAAGTATTATTTTTTTAACCAAACATGAAATAGTTGAATATTCGACAACAAAAAAAGATTTTTTTCTTGGTATATTCAATAAAAAAAGACAAATTATTGAAGTACACTTTTATTTTCCACCCAACAGCAAATAGTTAAGTTTAAAACGAAAATAGTTGAATTTTCAACCAAATGGCCGAATTTGCAGAAAAAAATGTTTTCAACCAAAAATGAAATAGTTACGCTTTTAGTTTAAAAAATAATTTTCAACAAAAAAAAAAAGGAATTTTCTACCAGTGAAATCGAGCCAAAAAAAATGTAAGAAAATATTTGACTACGTAGCCAATAAGATGGATTAAAAAAAAAAATTAATTTTCGACTAAAAAAGACGAATTTTCAACAAAACTACATGAATCTTAAACGAAAAAAGTTCAATTATCCACCAAGTAATATGACATATTCAGCCCCAACGTCTGCACGGGTAATTTCAAACGCTTTTAACTTCCTTTCTATTTTAGCGATTTAAATTTTTTATGAAGGTTTTCAAGTGGTTATTTTTTACTCTTTTATTCTATTTTATTAAAGAAAAAAACTTACTCAGACGCAATCCTTTAGTAGTCCACATACTGGTTTTCAAGTCTACCATTTTTTCAACGCATTCAGGTTCATTCTTAATGACATTAAATCAGCTAATATACAATTTAAGAACGCTTTTCGGCGGTGTAGAGGAAGTTTATATTATTCGTTAATTGTTATGAACAAATAAAATAAAGCGAACGACTTTTTTCAGAAGTGATGTTGATTTTTCTCTGTATGAATGATTCCTTACTATTATAGTTCGTCAGTTTAGAATAATTATTGATTGTTTATACACATTCGTCAAAAATTTCATTTGATGAGCCAATTGTTTTCTGAATATATGCCTAGAAACTCTTATAACGTTTATAGTCGGCCTTGATTTGGTGAATTTAGGTGAGTTTCGATTACTAACTTGTTTTCCAATTTTATTTTTCTTTCGTTGTACTGGATGCTAGTTATTGCTGATTTACATCAAGGTGTAAATTCTACAATGTCTTAATGATCTATTTTCATTGAATCTGCTACCATGGCTAAACTTTAAGCAATTGACCGGTTGGATACAATAACAGCCTGCAAAAAACAAATGAAAAACAAGTGACTTCTGAAAATACAAGTAGGCTGATATTGCGCCCAACCGCTCAATTAGGTTTCGACTTCACTCAGACACAAAGTTGTCATGAAACAAAAGCATCGTCATCTTGCCTGTTTTGTTTTGAACGAACTGAACATCTTCTTTATATAAACAGGCTTATTTGGCTGCAAGATTAGGTGAAGTTTGTTGCAAATGGATAAAGTTTGCTGCAAAAAGATTCTTTTTGAGACAAATGAAAAACTTCTCAACCTTCAATTATATGAGAGGAAATTTCATTTGTGTCAAAACGCATTCTTTTGATACAAGAGGACATTCCTCTGAATCTTATTTAATTCTCTGCAAGGTATTTTGGTATTGCTGTTATAACGCACGGTCTCTCGTTCTTTTGCACTTCATGTTGTTTAGAAATATATCATTTAAAATGAGAGATTACAATTAAAATTCATGAATAATAATGTTAACAAAAATACCTTGGGATAACTTTTGTGCTAATGCTTTTGGCAAGGAAAAGCATTGCAAAACACCAAAATCAAGACGTTTGTCGGTAAGTCAAAGGTTAAAATTTCACCAATTGCCGAACAGCGCTAAGATTTGCCAGCCTTGTAGAAAAGAATGTAAGAAATTGAGTTAACAAGTGCCTTCAAATGAATCCAGCATGAAAGAAGAATCGGTTGAAGTGGAAGAAGTTGTTTATGGCGCTGAGGTTGATAACAATAGTGTATAAAAAGGAATCAGCGATGATCCAGATTTTCTATTGTTTCCGATAGAATATAGGGGTTTGAAAGATTTTTTTTACTCAGACAGCAGGTCTAAAAACTCTTCAACAAATTATATATAAAATTTAAGGTGAGTACTGATGGTGACGAAAAAATAACATTACTCACACTTGCTCCTAAATCTTGCAGTCGTAGGAAAGTAATTGAAGAATTTTGTGCAGCGGAACGTCAAGCCCGGCAAGCTGACAAATTATTTCCAAAACATGGAATACCGGCTTTGCATGGATTCTAGCTAGGAAGAAAATTGCCACCAGAAATTGAAGTATGAGTGATTACTTTTTATGAAGATGACGAGAACAGTCGATTAATGCCGGGGAAGAAGGCTTTTGTATCGATAAAAAAGGAAAACTGAACTCGCTAACATGTGCAAAAACGACTCATCTTGGGCAACCTGTTAGAATTATACGACCGCTTCAAAATAGAGAAAAAGAAAATAAAAGTCGGGTTTCCAAAATTTGCACAACTTAGGCCTCGACATTGCGTTTTAGCCGGAGGAAGTGGTACCAACACAGTTTGTGTGTGTGTGTTTATCACGAAAATGAGCATCTCATGTTAGATGCAATTGACATCAAGCATCTAACTGAAGACTCTGATATAAAACTAATTAATTATCATGACTGTTTTGAGTTACTGATGTACACTAATCCAACTCATGCATGTCATTTCAGCGAATGCAAAAATTGTCCTGGTATTGATATCCTGAAGGAACACCTGACTGAACTTTTAAATGAAAACTGCGTTATTGAGTTAAAACATGAAATTTGGCAACAAACAGATATAAGCAATCTGGTAACTGAAGTAGATGAGACCGATATCTTATTAGAACGATTCTGCGAAAAACTTTTGAACTTGAACTCTCATGAGTTTTGTGCCAAGATGCAAGCATCGTTCATCAAGAATCTCAAAGACACTCTTTCGGTTGGAGTTTTCTTGATCATGTTTGATTTCGCGAAAAATTATGCTCACATTTTTCAAAATGCTATCCAGTCTTCTCACTAGAATAATAATCAGGCACCCATTTTCACAGTAGTTATCCACTACAAAGAGGAAAATGAATTGAAAAATGTGAGCATGGCGATAATTTGCGATAACTTACACCATGAAATGGTTGCGGTTTATCTCTGTCAGAAATTAATTGTTGAATAGCTTAAGAAGCATTTTCAACTTGAAAAGTTTCATTACCTCACAGATGGAGCACCGCAGCATTTTAAAAATAAATATTATTTCGCCAACCTTCTGTGCCATGAAAAAGACTTTGAAATTCCAGCAGACTGGACTTTCCATCCAACTGTGCATGGAAAAGGATCATGCGATGGAATCTATTTAAAACGACTTGCATCAAGAGCCAGCTTGCAGCGTCCAATAGATAAGCAGATTCGAAGTGCTCGTGATTTATATAAATGAGTCATAGAAAATTTAAAGGAAAAAGTTGTACTCTTTAGTTCTAAAGATAATCATTTAGCAATGAGATTGGAATTAGCAGATCGGTTCAGAAGGCTGTCACAATAGACGGTGCTCTCAAGTACCATGCTTTCACCCCTAATGATAAGGGACAGCTGAACCTTGAACGATTTCCCTGTGAAGAGAAGAGTGACATTTGACCTAAACCTAAACGTACCTTGAATAGGGAGAGTACTTCAGAAGAAAAAAAAATTAGTAAAAAAAATGGTGTGAAGAAAGGGCGAACTAATTAAAAAACACTGTGAAGTGAGATGCAAGAAGATTCATAATAATTGAACACCCCGAATAGTGAGAGGCGAGGGGACTTACTTAAATTAAGCAACCCGAAAGAGTGTCAAATCGCACTGCCACCTCCACGTGGTAGACTCTGGAAACTATGATTTTACAGATCGTAGGCTGACGACAGGAATCATTCATACTGAGAAAAATCAACATCACTTCTGAAAATGGTGGTTTGCATTTTTTGCTTGTTTATATCAAATAACATAAACTTCCACTGACCCGCCGACAATCATTCTTATACTTTTTATTAGCTGACTTAATGTCACTGTGAATGAACTTGAATGCGTTGAAAGAATGGTAGACTTGAAAACTAGTATGTGGACTACTAAAGGATTGCGTCTGAGCACGAGCTTTGGGACTGCCTTTACATCAGGGCCTATATCTCGGAAACTATTCACTGGATCTTTTTTTTCTGAAGACCTTTTTTGAAGCCAAATGGTTAAGCTTCCTCTTAAGTTGATTATAAAAAATTGAAATTGCTAAAATAGAAAGGAAGTTACAAGCTTTTGAAAATACCCGTTCAGACATTGGGATTGAAAATGTCACCCCCCATCACTTGGAGAGGGCTGGTTTTTGTGGTCTATAAATTTGTCGATTAAGTACTGTTAAGCAGGTGAACATATTCCCAGAATTTAAAGAAAATCGAAGAATATGAGTTTTAAAGTTGAAGCAGTTCAGAAATAATGCCCTATACGAAGGTATGAATTGTCAAACGAAAAATACGTATTTTCTGCAAAACAAATGAATTTTCAACACAAAGTTAAGAATTTTTAATTGAAAAAATGTTATTTTTAACTGCATGGTCTCATTGTCTACCAATCGTTGAATTCTCAAGCCAAAAAGACGAATTTTACACAAGCCAGTTTAATTAATACAGATAGTTGAATCCTCAACCCAAATGATGAATCTTTAAAATAAAATGATTTTTAACAAAGTAGTTGAACTTTCAACCAGGTAGTTAAATATTAAAAAAAAAAAATAATTAAAAACAAAAATTGTTGCAAAATTACAATAATTTTTTTAGCCCCTTTTCGTAGGAAAAAAAAATTCTATTTTTTCTAGTTGCCTTAATAACCTATATAACATATATTTGAGCCATCAAAATCGGTTGAGCCAATTTTGAGAAATTCGAATTTTTTATTATTCAACATTTTTTTATAACTTTTGTAAAAAAAATTTTTGGAAGTTGGCACTTGGGGTAAATTAGTCCTATAATGGTAAAAACACACCCCTAAAATATGAACCAAGAACAAGCGGGGGCCTTTTTTGTTAAAAACATTAATTTTCAATAAAAAAGAAACTAATTTTCAAACAAAAAAATGCAATTTTGACCAAAAATATTAATTTTCTACCAAAAGGGAATAATTTTTAACACAGTAAATGAATTTTCTACCGTTTTTGGGATAATTTAGAATTTTGACTTTTTTTAATTGTCGAAAATCTGTTTACTGGTTGAGGTCGGGGTAGTTGGAAAATTTCGCTTTGCTCTCACCGTTTTCAAGATAACAAACTAAAAATATACAGGCACAATAACACACAAAAACATTAACATACTCACACACAAGCAGAGAGAAACATTTGCGAAAACCTGTTTTGTTGGGTTCAGATTGTCTCCAATGTGGACATTTGACAAGAACGGGGGGGGGGGGGTCAAATTTCACACAAATCTTTTTTTAAACTCCGATGATAGATCTACAACAACAAAATTTGTTTTGAAGAAATTAATTTAACTTTGGAATAAATAGTAGAATTTTTTACCAAAGTGTTGAATTTTAGAGCCAAAAATATGAATTTTCAAGAAAACGGTTAAATTGTCAACCCAAAAATATGCATTCTTAATGAAAACATTAAATTTCAACCTTAACAGATTAATATTAACCCAAACAGTTTCAGCTTTAACCAAAAATGATGAAGTTTCTACAAAAAAGATAAACTTACAAAACCAAAAAGAAAAATGTTGAGAAAAACAAGTGAATTTTCTACCAAAAAAATTTTTTGGTTAAGAAATGGAAAAAGTTTAATAAGATAATTTGATTTTTGAGCCAAAAAGTCAAGCTTAGAAAAACAGTTGAATTTTAGACACGCAGACTCACATTTAAAGAAATGGTTGAATTTTGAATAAAATAAATAAATTTTGAACCAAATAATAACATTTTTAACTAAAGAAGATGAATTATTAAACAATAATTTATTAGTAAACTTCTTAACCGAACAGAATGAACTTACAAGCCAAAATTGCTGGATTCCATTATTGGGTTCTGTTGGTTCAGAACGCATTCAAGTGACAAAAAGGAGAAGAGGAAAGAAATTTTAAAGTCTGTAATGAGTAAATAGGAATTTTGATAATTTATGGACTTCAAAATAAAAGTATAAATAAACCTTGAATTTCATTTTCAATACTATTAAAATATTAGTTTGGAAAACTGAAACTATGGTTTAGCAAATAAAGCTAATTTTCAATTGCACTCCTTTTGATTTCGGACTTTACACTTTTAATTTCGGAATTGATAAGATTTTTTGAGGCTCAGAGCAAATATCCCGGTATCTTCATCATCTTCTGGATGACCCCTTATTTGTTTATTCATTTTTTATTATTTCGTGAATTTATAATTATAACATTTAATGATAATAATAATATTACTAAGTACTACTTATATCATTAGTTAAATTACAAGTAATACTGTTAAAATTATCATTAAAGTAACATACATTATTTTACATCTAATGTACTACGTGCTAGAGTAAGCACTAGATTGCGCTTCCAAACACCTGTTCACTTCAAAACATCTTACATAAGAAAAGTTTTTGAACACGTATCATATTACCGCTTATGCTATTTTTTCAAATTGTTGCCCCCCCCCCCACACACACACACATACATTCAAAGACTTTACATAATTCATGCACGGCCTCCAATCTGTTCGGCAAGTAAGCATCTGTCACAACCAATATGCGAAATTGCTGTCTTATTCAACTTTACAAACTTCTATTATATTTTTACAGAATCAAGTCCACGTGCAGGTGGCAGTAGTAGTAGAGGTGGCGGCGGTAAAGGTAAAGGTAAAGCTACAGCTACACTAAGTGTTCAAGAAAGAAGGCAGATTCCTTTCATTCAGGTGGAACCATGGAGGATAGAAGGACTTGTGAACTTTCCTGCAGGTGGTGTAGAAATACGGTGGAAGGACAATAACAGTAGTCCTTGGAAAAGTGTTAGATGGGGAAATTATTCATATCCAGACGCGTGAACATCGATTTGCAGAACTATTGCTAATGTTAGATGATAATGGAGAATGGATGTTTCATGTTCAGCCGAATAAAAATCCCGGTCAATGGTTAAATCATCTTGAAAGCTGGGCTTTTCAAACAAGCGTAAGTACACTTATTGAAAGTAGAGTTCTCTTTTTTCACGGCGTAATTTTTTGCATGTCCTGTTTCCTTTTGAATAGGGTGAGTTCGTGGTGTTATCTTTAATGTAGATAAAAAATCATCTTGGTATCTAGTGACGGGTGAGTTACTTTTTAAAAGGAACTCGATATTGTTACCGTTTTAAAATCTAACTCTTTCTTATTTAATTATAATTGATGGTAAAAGTAACTATCGTTACTTTTTTTCTACTGTCGTATTTTATAAATATATATGAAGGGTTACAGTACAGAACAAAATAACCAACAAAATCGGAATTTTTCAGGCGAGCCAGATAACATTCTGTAAAATTGAAATCACTATTTGAAAATAAAACAAAAGTTGCAATAGACTCGATTGCGGATCAAATTAAAAAGTGAAACTTTTAGTTTTAAGAAAAAACAGAACTGAATTCCGAGATATCTAATTGCTAAATTGAGAAAAAATGAGTTTCACTAGAAATATGTAACCAATTTGGAGTATGTAATTTAAGAATCTGGAGGTTAAAATTTCATAATTGGTAGAAATGGTTTCAGGACAGCGCCTAAAATTTATTATTCAATATCGTGAAATAATATATACTTGTTCCCTAGATATAGGGAGGTTGGATAAGAATAAAAAAGTTTTTATCGAAAACAAATTATTCTGTTTTGGGCTCAAATGTATATAAAAGACAAAAGTCATACGTTTTTCTATACACTAATGATAGTATTTGAAAAAAATAGAATTTCAGATCGCGAGGCAAGAAGTTCAAGGGCTTTCTTCTTCAAAAAGATGTATTGTATTATTTTCTTGTATTTGAAAACTTGTAGGAAGAGCAATATGGCCAGAAAAGGGTTCGAAGAAAAGGTAAAAGGTTAGGCATTTAAAAGGAAATAAAGAAGAAGATGGGGGACAAGTAAAGAGTGTTAGTCCTCTGGTTTTACAATACCAATCTTTTTATTATTTCACTGAAAATGAGATTTCGAAAAAATCCTTGAACGCAACAAAATGTTCGTTATCCAATTTTGTACTGCAATCTTTCATATATTCTATTATATTTGCTTGAGCTGGTCCCACGGACAAAGCACGAGCTCATTGTCCTTGACATAGTCACGCATAGGATCTTGCTCTGTTCTCTGTTACTGATTCTATATGCTACCCAAATGCAACACATTTAAACTCTTGCTTTTTCTGTGTTTGTCAAAAAATTATCCTGGCCACAGCTCACATCATCACAAATGAAAGAGATTCTCTCATTAAAAAGGCCGGGAATCACGAGATGATTGGAAAAGGAGCATTATTTTACAAAGCTGCAAAGCAGATAGCCGAAATCCTTGATCTGGATCTTGATATTAGAATTCAAGGAAGTGCATGTGTGTGTGTATATATATATATATATATATATATTATATATATATATATATAAATGTAGCTTCGATAATAAAAAGATCCCCGACATGAACCATTAATACCGGTAATGGAATGTTGCTAAAAATTCCGAGCTGTTTCTTATTAAAATATTAATATTTTAGATTAGCTTTATAATTTATCAATACCATCTTGGAAACCTGAAAGTAAATAGGAAACGAACACGCGCGAGGGTTTTAAATTAATGAATGAAGAAGCGGAGGTGCGAGGTAGCGAATAATGCATTATTATTATTGGCATTTCTACCACACTTTTTGCCTACAACTTCCTTCTCTTTTTCTCGTTATCTCTTTCTTACTTTCTTTCTTTACTGAAACGTACGATGACGTAAGATAAAAAATCTCATTTTCGTTGCACCTTGCGCGCTGAGTGGGAACGCCCGCTAAATTATATTTTTCCCAAATCGCCCGAGCACCACGCCCATTTCTTCCATTTTTGGGGTGACCAAGTCGTTAGTCTTTTATTTCAAGCTCAATTGCTTATGCTGATAAAATACACTTTCCGGAATGTGGTTCTGTATAACACTAGTGCAGTGATTCCTTCTCCACTCTGTCACAATGTGTTTCACTATTTCAATCAATGCAACTTTAAAAATATCTCAATTATCAGTTTTTTAGAGAGCGAATTTTAAGTTATTAAATGTAATTTCATCATTTTGAACAGCAACAGATATACGCAGGGGCTATCCATAACTACGTTATTAATTTTGGGGTATTTCGACCACACATCCTCCTCCACTCTAGTTTAACCCCCACCCCACCCTACCCCCATGTAACTAATAAGAAGTTCAGTTAATAAATCAAGAATAATTATAAATATCAAAATATCAGACTTCACAGCCCAAAATGCTCTCAAAATAGGGGAAATAGAGTTCTTTTTCACGAAAATAGAGAAATAAGTGGTTCTAAATAAAATTAATGTAATAAAGTAATACAAATAATTGAGCTATTCAATTTTTAACTATTTGGCGGAAAATTCAACTATTTCGTTCTAAACTAAAGTATTTTGTTGAAAATGCCATGATAATTGGACTTGACATCATTATATTAATTGTATTACTTAGTCATAATAATAATAATAATAATAATAATAATAATAATAATAATAATAAGTAATTATATTATTAATTATATTAATATTATTAATTATAATAATTATTTATATTATTATATTATAGTAAAATTTGCCACCAAATAGTTGAAAATAGAACAGCTCAATTTTCAGTTGAAAATTTAATTTTTAACCAAATAGTTGAATTTTCAACAAAATACTGGAATTTTTAACCAAATAGTTAAATTTTAAACAAAATACTTTGAAATAGAATAGTTCAATTTTCAGTTAAAAAAATTAATTTTCAACAAACAATACGAATTTTCAACAAATTAGCTAAATTATTAACCAAAAATTGTTTGCCTACATTTGTTTTGCTTAGTTGGTTGGTTACATGACATTTAGTAATTTCCTTCACACGCACACGCACACGCACACACCATACATGCATTTACTATAATAAAAATAATAGTCATTATATTTTTATTCTATTGTGCGTCACACAAAATAAATAAATTTTCAACTGATAAATGTTAAATTTTCGGACAAAAATTTAATTTTTTACCAAAAAAAGGACGAATTTTCAACAAAATATTTACATTTTGAAGCAAAGAGATGAATATGAAAAAGTGCATTTTTAACGAAGTAATTCAACTTTCAACCAAGTAGTTAAATTTTAAAGCCAAAAAGACGAATTTTCTATAAAACAGTTGAATTATCTGCCCGAAAATATGACTTTTCAACACAAAAGATAATTTACCACGAAATAGCTGAATTTGCAACTAAAATAATAAATCGTAAAAAGATGCATTTTTTACATTGTAGTTCAACTTCAAACTAAGTGGTGGATTTTTAAACTTTTTTTCAATAAAAAAATATTTTTATTATATTCAATCAACCAAAATTAATTCAATAAAAAAAAACGTCTTTTTAACAAGGTGGTTGAATTCTCAACCAAAATAGATTAATGTTTGACCAAACAGTTGCATTTTTAACAAATCAATGTTAAAATGAATTAATCGTAATATTTAATTTATTAATTTAAATTTAACCATTTTTAACCATTGTTACTGAGGGTAAATTTTTAACCCAGAAGGTTAATTTTCTACCAAAAAATACGAATTGTTAACAAAATACATGAATTTTCAACCAAATAGTTGAACTTTTAACTGAAAAATATCGATTTCCATCCAAAAATGGAATAGTTAAATTTTCAACAAAGTTTTGCATACAAGTAATTGAGTTTTCAACCAAAAACTTACAAAAAGCAATTCAATTTTTAAACAAATAGAACGATTTTTAACCAAAGGAGCACAATTTCGAACCAAAAATACGATAATAGACTTGAAAAAGATTGAACTTTTCAATAAAAATAGTTAAATTTGGAAAATATTATTAATATTATCTTATTTTTCTCTCAGCCTTAAGATGATTACAGCAAATATCTCGAAGGCATTTTTTGTTAGAGTTGGATTTTTCTAAAACGAACGTTATTATTATCTTCAATGAATGAAGAAAAATGTGAAGTATCTTGAAAACAGAGAAAAAAAGAATCATTCTTCAAGAAAGGGGAAAAGAGCGGAATACTTAAAACAGTGTGAAGTCTCAAATATGAATGTGATTTTCAAACTTATTAAGTTGTTATTGAACTGTACCGTTGCAGGGCTATCTTTCGCAAAATTAGCAAACTTTGTTAAAATTTATTATCAGGAAGCGTACCAAACGTTATCTGACTTCGTAACGTTACTCCCACTGATTGTAGTTTTTTATGTCAACCCCTGCCTCCCTCAAATTGATAACGTGGTTTAAAGACGACTCCTTAAGGATTAGCCATACTTGCATATAATAGGCTTTTTTTAAGCTAAGTTTTTTGGTTGATTTCCCAAATTTTGCTTTTCCAAACAACCCTATTACATCAACATGTTTACAATCTAGGAAGTTGTAGGCTTTACATAGTTTTAGTTGCATTGCTCTATATATTTTTAAGGTACATCTTTATGCATCCAGTAATATAAGCTTAGGGAAGACATAAATGCTGCATAGCGTAAACTACTACTGACACATGCCCAGACCTACACGTGTCTGTTTGAGGCCAACTATGGGCCCAGTAATTAAGAATAATGGTTGTGCTAATGCTTTTAACGAAATGAACAATTAGCAGGTGCAGGTACTCTTATGTCGAGTATTCGAGAATATATGTACTTTCTCTCTAACTGAATCTGTCGCCGCAAAACTCATATCTCTTGTCACTTCTATTATTACACTACATTAGGTGTTCGTTTGTATTGTTAGGAAAGAGAGTTATTCTTGGTCAAATATATTGTTTCGTGCACAGTAGATCACGAAATATCCTTCTGATCCGCAGTGAGCATCTAAATTTTGCAACCACTTGAAAACTACATCTCAAGCCGGGCCGGGAAAACTATGTATTTTTAAATTATTATTTAATTATCACTCGTTCAAACAAAGGAGTAAGAAACTTTTTTTTAAACTGTAGAAAATCTTACGAAATTTTGCGTCGAATGAACCCTAATAGAGATTTTTTGACCATTTGAAGAGAATATACCAAGTGAGAAGGTTAAAAAAACAAAAGAATTTCTTGAATTCTGTACTTCGAATTCAACTAAGGGCATGACCTAGGAAAGTTGTCTTTGAGGTCTTAGCTTTAATTTAAGCCAATAGAACTCAGAAAAACCTTACGGGTTCCCAAGATATGATTAAAAATGTCTAAACGTATCTGAGTGAGTCAAGTTTCAGTCGGCGATCACCGGCTGTCAGCAACGAGAGCGTGATTTCCGAAAATTTCGCAGATTTTGTACCTTAACTTCAACTCGTTATGTGATGTGACTGAGGAAACTTGTGGAAAAAAAATACTAAAATTGACAGGATGAAATTGTTAAAATCTTATCTTTAATTGAGGCCAATAAAACTTGAAACATCTTTACAGGTTCCCAAGATATGACAACAAAATTCCAAAATTGTCTGCGTCGAGTCTCAGTCGCTTCTTCGACATTTTTAGTCATATCTCGAAATATTTCATTTTATTTTATGATATATATACACTCACGTCGGAAATTGCTGGTACAATCAGCGCAAGTACTATTCAAAATCACTGTTGACTTTAAAACGTGATTACTCGTTCAAAAAAGGAGCAGGAAACTTTTTTGAAACCCCGTTGAAAAGCTTATTAAATTCCGCCTAGAATAAGTAATAATGAAGATATTTGATCTATTTTGGAAAGAATAGACTACGTTTGAAGTTTAAAACAAAATGCAACAATTTATATAATTTTTCACCTCGAATTAAACTTGTGGCATAACCTAGGAAAGTTGTGGCAAAAATCTGAAATTTATACCACACAGTCTTTAAAGTCTTCTATTTAATTTATATGAATAAAACTTAAAAAGTCTTCATGGGTTCTTAAGACACAACTAAAAGGTCCAAGTCTCAAATGTCAAGTTTTAGTCGGCGATTACCGCTGTCGTCCGCGAGAACGGTGATGGCTGAGAATATCTCAGATATCGTTCCATTCCTTTAACTTGTCCTGTAACTTAAGAAACTTATGAAAGAAATGGAAATTTACAGGACTTAATCTTTGAAATCTTTTCTTGAATTTAAGACCATAAAACTTCATGGATATTCACGGGTTGCCGAAAGATGATAAGAAATGCTCAAGCATGCCTGCGTCGAGTTTCAGTCGGCGATCACCGCTGTTTTAGATTTTTTCTTCAACTTTCCTGGGTCATGTCATAAGTTGAATTCCAGATACAAAATTCGAGAATTTCTTGCATTTTTTACGAAGTGGCTCATCGTCCCGAAATTCGGGATGAGTAATAAAATCTTTTATAAGCTTGGCTAGTCATCTCAAATTTTCAGGACAACTTGTACATCCCCTTTTCCAACTCCCCTAGTTTCTCGGGACGAATTGATGCCGCTTTTTTTTAACTTTTTACGTGGTCTATTTTTTTTCAAAAGGTCAACAATGTGTCTGTTAGAGATCATTCAAAGTCAGCAGTGATTTTTATTAGTACTCGCGTTAATCGTACCGTAAATTTCTGATGGTAATGTATCTAATACATGTTACACAGTATCTCCCAAATGTTTCTTCCAAAACCAAAAAATGATTGTGAATTTGTTTATTCTTACAATTAATAACATATGGAAAACTATATAGGATCCGGGCTCAAATTACTATAAAGTTTCCTATATGGTTTTCTATATAGTTTCCCGTATAGTTTCCTACATAGTTTCATATATAGTTTCCTAGATGGGATTTTTTCATAGGGATAAGATACTTGCTGCTTTCTATTTGCATTTTTTAAGAAATGAATACAAGAGTTTTTAGCTTAAGCGGGAAATCTGATGTAAACAAATAAATATCGATTGATATCAATATCATCCGATTCTTAATTTTTTTTCTTAAATCTATTGAAGAAAAAGAAATAATTTGAAATACAGTGTACTTTGATATTAAAAGGAAAAATCATTTGTGTAGCACTATTCTATTGCATAACAAGAACATATATATTTTTCAGCGAACGAGACGTTCAGAAGAAAAAAAGCCATGTTGGTCAAACTTCACATGAGAATGCGGAAACCAATATTTTTAACTCTAAAAATGCATGTAAGGAATTTTCGAAACTCAAAACATTTATTGATAAATTGCTGTTGATCTCATTATTCCTACTTTAGAATTTCAAATTTACAACTTTAAATAAATCGGTAGTTCAAAATTAATAAAAATTGTTATAATTAGTGTTTGATGACGTTTGCAACTAAAAAAATTAGAATTTCATCATTACAATATTTTGAATTTGGAATTTTAAAATTAAAATTTTGAATGGAAAATTTTCCAAAAATTGTTATTAAATATATGTATTTAAAGTGATACCAATTTCAGATTCAGATCAGTTAAAATTGGAAAGTTTCAAAGTAAACGAAACTGCAAAGCATAATTTTGAATTTGCCGAAATTTGAAGCCTGACAACAATTTTTGGTACCTAAACCTGTTATATAAAGTTACAAAATACTCAAGATTGTGATTTTGAATTTATTCAGCTTGAAATTAGAAAAATTAAATATTCAGCTTTGAATGCTTATTGCAACTGTTATGTTCACAATGTTTAAAATTTGAATTTGAGATATTTCAGTATTGTGAAATTCAAATTTAGTTATATCAATAAGAAATCCAAAAATTTCACTCTAGCTCCGTGAATATTTGAATAAATAGAAAAATTGTTTCTTATAAACCATTTTAATTTTTTGTGAAACATTATAATTACTTGTGAATTGTATAAAGTCTCTATGTAATAACAAAAAATTGCAGTTTTTAGTATTTTTAAAAAATTGTCTACAAAAAATCCTTGTAAATTGTAAAAAAATTATTTTTATCAATTTTTGTTAGCATTTAGTCACTTTTAGTAAAATTCTCACGAATGTATATGCATTTAATAAAAAAACTTTAAAGAATTGAATAATTTAAAAACGACCAATTATGGATTGAAAGCATTTGAAATCAAATAAAAATTTGAAGCCTTTATAATTATAAATGTTATTGTTCACGGATTTTAATACATTAACGTTGAAAAATTTCAATTAACGTTTTTAAAATTGAGCAATTCTAGTATACACAATAGAAATTTCTCGGCCTTATATATACAACAATTTTATAATTAGGTATTTAAAAACTCGTTAGTTTAATAATTTAAAAAATTTTGAAATGAAATTTTCAGTCTCAAGCGAATTCGTGGAACTTCCTGAATTCTGAGAACTCCCTAAATTCCAAGAACTTCAAAATAATACAAACAATTCAAAGGTATTCAGAAGAATTGAAGGAATTCAAGAGGTTTTATAAATTCAAGGAATTCAAAGAATTCAAAAGATTTGAAGGAATTTAAGGGAGTTTTAAAGGATTTAGAGAATTCAAATATCAGAAGAATATAGAATATTCAAAGAATGCAATGAATTCAGAATGTTCAAGGATTTTAGAGAATACGAGGATTGCAGACAATTTAACGAATTCCGAATCTTTAAGGAATTCAGTATTTTCCTCAGATTACGGGGATTTTCAGAGCATATAGTTAATCCAAGGAATTAAAGAATTCAGAATATGTAAGGAATTCAGGGAATTGCGAGAATTTCTGGGATTTCAGTGCATTTAGAGAAATCAAGGAATTCAGAGAATTTGAGAAATTCAGAGATTTTAAGAAAATCAGAGAATGCAAGACATTTATATTATTCAAGGAATTCTTGAAATTCAGACTATTCAAGGAATTCAAGACATTCAAAGATTTCAGGGTATGTATAAAATTTGAGGGACTTCAGAGCGTTTAGGGAATTCAGAGAAATCAAGTATTTCAGAGAATTCATAGAAATCCAGAAGTTCAAAATATTAGAAAAATTCAGGTTATCCATAAAATAAAATAAATTGCAGGAAGTCAGAATTCTAAAGAGATTAAAAGAATGCAGAAAATTCAGAGAATTAACGAAATTGAGAATATTCAGGGATTTTAGGAAATTTCCAGAAATTAAAGATTTCAGAGTATTCAGGAATTGAGAGAACTTAAAGAAATAAGAGATTTTCAAGAATTCAGAGAATGCTAAAAATTGAGAATATTAAAAAAATTGTGGGGATTCCGATAATTGAAGGCATTCAGGATATTTAACGATTTCAGGGAATTTTGAACTAAAAAATATAGGTGAATCAACCAAATATTTTTTGGTCCACATAATAACCATACTATGTGACTCAACCAATATAAAAGTTGTTGATTCAACCAGTTCGTTTTTTGAACAAATTGCCATTGCTCCTAATTCAAAAACACTTAGTTTTGGAAAAAGAAATGAACATTTTTAATTTTAAGTTTTTACAGCTGTCAATGTTCAATTTTAAAGACTATTTTATGTTGTACCATTTTATATCAATTCAAATAACAATTTTTTTATTTTAAAACGGCCTGAATTCGAAAATGGTCCATTTTTCAATTGGAAAATTGATTAATTTTCAGTTTTAGAAGCTTTAAAATGAACTTATTTGAATTGTTAAGCTTAAGAATAAAAATGTCTCCGTTTTTATAGCCTCCAAGTTTTGATAAGTGTAAAATTTCAAGTATTCCTCATTTAAAGTTTTTTTTTTGTAATAAAGACTTTCAATTGTTTGGAACTGTTTAATTTTAAACGTTCATTTGAGTAATGGTGGAAACTTTAGATTGTGATAAATTATGTAACTAATCGTTGGTTTCAATTATATTCCATCTTTAAAACTTAATTATTTACAAATAATATAATTTTGAAAGATTTAAAAATGAAACCAAACCATTTCATTGAAATAATTTAATGTTAAAAGTTTCAAGCCGACAGCTGATCAACAAGATAAACAAACTTTAAGTTTACAGTTTTAAAGGTTTGAAAAGGGAAAAGTCATGTAACATTTTTATAATATCTAAAGTCATTCTAAATTTTTTATATAATAAAATAAGAAGGTTAAAGACTACACTCATGCTTGAAATATAAAAATTTTAATTGTAATAGATATTCGAAATTCAATTATTTTTACTGAAACTAATATCAGAAGTCAAAAAGTTTAGAGACGTCTTCCTTATTTCAAGTATTTTATGTTATGAAGATTTATTTAATTTATTATTGACTGAATATTATTTCCATTTACGCTTGAGTGTTTTTAAGCTTTGAATAATTATAATGCGATCCTATTTTTAAAAAAGCAGCAATAAAAAACAAAAGCATCTATGTGATGCGAATGTTTTAGATGCGAACAGAATTTAGGGAGTCACAATATTTCTATTTTTCAGCAGTCCCTAATGACAAGTTTTTAAGATTAAAAACTATGCGGCTGCTATATTATTTGAAAAAAAGTAACTGGCCACAAGTTTATTTATGAAGATAATATTTTAAGTTTATAAATTGCAAATGTATAATCAGAGATTAGCTCTTGAATGTTGTCTTTCTTGGCAGTGGGCGTTTGGACGAAGCCACCAGAGGGAAGTCTTGTTTGCATTCCCATCTAATTCGCGTACACTGCGCGTTCGCGTCTTTCATGCGATTCGCACCTGTCTGTACCGTATCCCGAAGACGCCTCAAGCCTGTCAGCGAGATTCTCACTGACTCGAATTGATGTATGTATTTGCAGAAAGACTTGCAGCAATGTTGCAATAAGACAGTGAGAATGCCTAAACTGATTCGACGCGATTGGCTGAACCGTACCGGCGAAAATTGGCAAATCAAAAAGTAAATTTATGGTCAAATGGTCTTTCCTTTCCGCTTTCTTATTATTAAATTAATGATATCGCCCACCCATCGTAATTTTTTTCAAGGAGGGGAAGTGAGGGAAAAATAGGGGAAATTAGGAGAGGGGAATTAGGGAGGTGAGGGAAAATAAACGGGCAGGTGATATGGAAAGTGAGTGGAAGTGATGTGTACGGGGAGTGGAGGGAAATTAGGGTACTGGAAGTAGAAGAGGTGAGTGGGGAAATGAGGGAAGCAGGGATAGATATAGGAAATGAGGAGGGGGTGTGGGAAAGGGAAGTATGAAAAAGGGAGTGTTAGCTGCGGAAGTGAGAAGAGTGGCAAGTAGACGAGAAAGAAGTTGAGGAAGGGAGTGGAAGCGAAGTTTGAAGTGTGGGGAGGAGAAGTGTAGAGGGAGTAGGTCAGGGAAAGTATGGGAGGGCCGGATTGAACAACCTAATTAACATCATAATATGCTACGAAACACTTTTTTATATACGCACGGCATCTACATTAACTAATGTTTTATATTTAAAATGTAGTTCAGAAAAGGGCTTCAGGGGTCGTCCATAAATTACGTAACGCAATTTTCCGGTGATTTTGGACTTCCCCCTCCTCCGCTGTATACCGCTTTAGAGACTTTTCTTGTAGTTTTTTTTTATCATTTTCGTAACGCCGGACTAGACCTTCCTATCCTCTAAAAGCGTAACGTAATATATGGGCTACTCTTTAGTTCCCTTTTTTGATATTAGACCTCTTCTTAATTACGTTCTATAAGCTAAAAATTAGTCAAAGTAGACGCTACGTGCATAAAAAAACGGTTTAGTAGCATATTAAGACGTTAATTAGGTCCTTCAAATCTCTCCCTCTCATACCTACCAACGACAGCTCCCCTTCCTTTCGTTTACTTCCCCTCTTCACTCATAATTCACCTCCTTTAACTTCCTGTACTTACCCCTCTCGATTTACGCTCACTTTTCTACTGCCCCTTCCTCACCTTCCTTCCCCTACTGCCCCTCACATACTTCTCCTACTTCCCTTCCCCACGCATCCTTACTCCCCATCACTTCCCCTAATTCCTGTGCGCACGCTTCCTCTCCAGCCCAGCCCACCACTTCTCCCTCACTTCTCCTGCTCCACCACTCTGCTCTACCCATTCCGAGAAAGAAATATGACGGACAGGCGGACGCACAATGAGGGAAAAATGCCTTTTTTTCATTTAAAATAAAGTACAGCCGACAAATTTAGAAAAAAAGCTAATAAAATTTCGTAAAGAGTTGTTTGGCCCAAACTTTGATTTAGTGTTTCAGTTTTCTAATAAATGCGTAAATTACTTTCATTCAAACTCTCAACTGTTTTTAAATATTTTTAAAACCAATTTATAACTTTTTGAACAATTTCTATTTGTTTATTAATTTCTCTTTCCTAATAACTTAGCTCAATTAGCTATTGAAGCATTCACCAATTTTTTAAACAAATAATTAATAATCACTTGTAACTTTTTCTTAAAAAGCAGTATAAAACATTATTTTTTCAATTTGATCAACTTTGTCGCTTTTTATTGAATAAAAGAAATAAAAAAATGTTTGGTTTCTTTGAGACCACTATCAACTAAACTGCGGGATTAACGTAACTGAAAAAAATTACTTTCAGCTCCCAGAGGACCAATACTCATCAGTCTACGAGGGTAATTTTGAGTAAAAAATAGAAGAAATGATTTTTAGAACGACAAAATTGAATTGAATTTTCATAGAATGAAATCTTACTAAAAAAACACTCTTTTTACGACCAATTAAAGGAAAGGGTGTAAACAAATATAAATTATTTGAGAAATTTGTATAACAATTAAATATTTAACGAAAAGCAATATGCTTAATTAAATTATCGAGAGAAAAATCAGATTTTTTTCGCATTTCCATGAAAATTTAAAAATAAACTTCAATAGATTGTAAAATATAAATTTCAAACAATTACTTCAGGAACAATTGTTTGGACAAAAAAATTATTTAACTAAATATGAATTTGTACTAAAAAAAACTAGTGTCTTCTACCTCTTTTTAAGAAAAGGTTACAAGTAGAAAACAATTAATTCTTTGAACAATATTGGTAAATGCTTTGAACAAAGATCAGTCTTCTTGGAAATAATTAATTGTCTGATTCAAAATAAAAAAATACCATCCAATGAGTTACAAAAAATACTGATACAAATAAAAATTTGTTTAAAAATGTTAAAAAATGTTTCAGTGGTCGAATACAAATAGTTTATTACAAAACAGGTAAAAACATAGCTCATATGTGTCATTTTGCGCAAAATTTTAAATTTCAGTTTTTTATTGAATTTTTGGGACTCCATAAGGGCGGTAGGTGTGCGTCAAAATCTGAAGTTGTTTATCGGAATTTTCTTGTGGAAACCCTTTGATAAAGTCTAAAAATCTACCGCAAGCTAAGTCTAAACCCAGGAACGTGATTATCGTTATTCTGAAAACAAATATTTTCCCATGTTATTTTTATGGGATTTTCGGGGTCCTTGCTCCTCTTAATATTAACCAATTTGGCGCAAACTTGCAGGAAGTTTTTTTCGGGGAGCCTCACAAAATGGGTGGGTGGCATTCCCTCTACTGGAAACAAAATTTTTCTACAGGTATGATTTTGGACCACCCTAACGGACACCTGATTGAATTTATAAGCGTTTCTGCCCGGGACTACGAAACCTTACCAATTAACAAAATTTAATTATGTAAACAAAATAAAAACTCAAATGGGGCAGAGTGATGTTTTGCTAGATTTTTTGTGTCATTCCCAGAAATTCCAGCGAGATACCTTTTTTGGTTTAAGAATAAGAAGGCGGAAATAATACATGAGAATTAAGACAGCCGGTATGTCGGAAAACTAGTCTCCATTCATAGAACGTATTTTGTTTCAATAAAAACAAATTCTTTATTTGATAAGCGATCGAACGAATTAACTAGATTCATCGGCTCCATCACCCTGAAGTCTTGATAAATTACTGTAATTTTATTAATGGTGTAGGTTTTATGTGGTCGGCCACGCATGAATTGTGAGTTTCATAGTATATCCTCCACGAACTCGAATTTCTTAGCAGTTAATAATTACTTATTAGAAGATTCAAAAAAATCAAGTTAATGTTGATCCAGAAGCTTGGATCACTGAAGCGTATCTTTTCAGATGACTATCAGTAATTTCATAGGTAAATAATACGTCTGCATGAACTTGAGGACAGAAACGCGTTCAAAGCTCCATCGTTTTGATACGTTAACGACTTGTCCACCGCATGACGATTCAAGTGATTTTCACTAGGAGATCAGTTATTTTTATATGTAAATAAAAAAAGAAACTAAAAATTACATTTTGACGGCTTTTCGTTTGATCACAAGCCAACCATGGCTAGCTTGAACCAATTTTGACTGAAAATTGCTTGCACATCCCAGTTTTTTTCTAAATATATTTTGTGGATGCCTCCAGAGTATTTTAAGCCGTAAATGAAAAAAAAACTATCAGAACCTTTTCAGCAAATATTCATTTTTTATTTTGAGCTAAAATTTGATCAATTCTTGCCAAAAGGCACGCTTTTCGAGGCGATATTTCGTGAAATGTTAACGGTAGGACATTCAAGATTTTGTAATTTTGCTGAAAAAATGATGTACTTCTATTCTCATAAGCACATTTTGTCACGTGAAATGCAAGAGACATATATTATTTCCAACAAACGTAATTTCTAATGAACTTAAATAAGAAGGGTCGTTTCCATATACGATAACTTAAGTTTAATTAGAGCTAGAATATTGTTTTTTTTAGATCTTCGGAAAATTTAGTCTTCTTTAATTGATATGAGTACAAACTTCATCTAGAACGAACAAGACATTGAATATTTCACGAAAACTGAAACAATTGTCGTTCAATTTAATTCTAGTTCTAACTATTTATGCACTCAATGCACTGAAAAGCAAAAATTACGAAAAAACTAACCTTTTGCGCTTGTTTTAAAACATTCTATAGCCTTCTGAATGTTACATGATTTTTAATTATTAGAAGCTTCATCTGAATGCCAAACTAAATGATTTATACAAACAATCATTAAATTTTCAATTATTTGAACGAAAATACAAAGAATTATCCACAAAAAAAAGGATATCTTAAAAAGAGGCGCAACGATTTTTTTTTCATTCAGGACTTAAAATACTCGGGAGGCATCTCCAAAACATGTTCAGAAAAAAACTGTCATGAAGTCAAAAACAGTCAAAATTGGTTTATGCAAGCCGTACAACATTTCAATTCCAAGATGAAATTTTTTTATACAATTAAACAATTTTAGTGTAGCCACTAGATTGGGAATATAATTGGAATGACTCTGGTAATAATTGAAATTTTTAGACTTATTTAGCTCATTTTCACTTCAAGTCTCCATAGTATTTTGCTAAATTGTTCAGATATTTGTACCATTTTTTCCCTAAATTTTACCCCAAGGTCAAACTTTATGCGAAAAAGTCACAAAATTTCAAATAATCATTGTAATCACGAAAGGATTTTAAAAAATTCAGAACAATAATGTTTTTATAACTATTACTAAAATTTAGTGCAATATAATAAAAAGTGATTTAGAAAAAGTCGTTAGTATTTACATATGTTCTAAATTTTGCAACTTCTTTACATCAAGTTTGACCCTGGAGCAGAATACAGTGAAAAAATTCTAAAAATATGATAACATGTAAGAAAAATACTAAGGAGATTTACCTTTAAATTGAGTTTAAGAACTTTACAAAATTTTAATTATATCCAGATTTTTTCCAGTTTTTGGAAAACATCTAAATTTGAAGTTTTTTCGCAATATTTTTACATAAAATTGATATTTTCCCTTTAACTTGAGTGTATTAGTAACAGAATTTGATTACCTTTCTCGGTAGGATGAGAAAAAAAGTTTCATGTTAATATTATAAGAATTAAGGTACTTTAGCAACAGCTAAAGAGACAGACGTTGAGATAATTTCCTCCGGTAATGTAATTTCGAAATATACTTAAATTCTGAGATGGACTTAACGTCAGAACATAATTGAATTATACTTTTTCTTAATTTCGAGTAAACTTTAGTTGAATTTAGATAAATTTTGGTTAACTTTGAGTACATTTCTAAATTTCAGGGCTTAACATTTTTGAGTATTCTTTTTTACTGTGAACTGCGATATGCTGAAGAATATTTTGAGATCTGGTAGTCAGTTAACCTTTGAACAGGACATATTTTTAAGCTATTAGAAGAGAAACCTATCCAATCAGCTGAAAAAGAATCATTGTAAATCTCATTATTCAGTTTGCAATAGTGAATCCTAAAATCCATTACCGTATTGACCTAATTGAATTATAGAAATGCTCAATCACTTAATATATGTAATCATCAGATTGAACTTCTTCAAACAAAATATTTAATGTGACTTGAAAGCACAATAAACATCAATATCAGTAAAATGATGACCGGTAAATTATTTGCAGTTTACACGTTTTTCCAGTTAGTGCAGGAAGTGCGAAAGACGAAGAAATATGAAACTGTGCGGGGGTGTTTCTAATTTTATGGTACGCCCGCATCACCATGTCATAACCTAATAATACCCTCTTTGATGTGAGAATCATCGTTCAACGTTTAATAAATCCACGTGTTCCTACTCCTCTTTCAAAAGTGGCTTCGTGCCGAATTGCTCGACGCTTCGAGATCCGAGCTCATTAACAATGACGATAAACGCCTTTAAACTTAACTGTACTCAAAGTAAATAATTTTTAAACAATGAATTATTTATATAAAATATCCCGTAATGTCTGATCAGCTACAAAGCATTATTGAACATTTTATCTTGAACATGTGTGAAAAAATTTTGGGGTTCAGATGGGACCCAGCATATACCAGCTAATCGCTAATGTGGCGTTATATAGATGGATTGATGTTGTACTAGTTAGAATTTTAACGAAGTTATATGGCTTAGGACTATATTGGACGGGCAAAGCGGGTGCTAATCTGTTAGATGTTTTTATTTTGCCCAAAATAATTCTTTTAGAGGTGCGCACCAGAAAATGTAATTGCACCGATGTAGGATCCAGGAGCCACGACCACGATCGTCCTCGGACACGATCGTTCCCGGGACGATTGATCCCGCTGCAAGAGGATCGAGTTTGTGAAATCATTCATTCAGTTCACAATAATCCGCGAACTGCAAGAAATTTGACATTGTGATATGATTACATATTGCAATTAAAAACACGTTGCATTAGAATATGTATTTTAACGGCGTTTTTACGAAACTTTGAACAGCCTTAGCCTAGCACGCGGGGCTCTACAAGGATGGACGAACCCTTTCCCTAGCTACTCGTGGGAACAATAATGACACCGCCAAAACAGCAAAAAGTTGTAGATGCGGTTCAGAACGAGCGAACGCGCAGAGAACCCGAAAATGGGTCGGCAAACAATACCGATCATCCTAGAGTTCGGGGTGCTGAAAATAATTTAGATGGAAACACGACGACGAACATTTCCGATCATTTCCCATCACCTTCTATGCTTCCCCTCGCCTCATATCCTCTACTTCCTCTCACACCATCTACTTGTCCTCCCTGATTTCTCTTTGCTTCCCCTATCACCCCTAATTTTCCCTAATTTCCCCTATCTTCACCTATTTTCATATTTTTTCTTATTTCCTTTACGTTGTCTGGCTTCGTTTCTCCTCACTGCCCCTATTTCTCTTAATTCCCCTTCAATCCCTCTCACTCCATTTCCCCTAATTTCACCTAATTCCCCTTCCCTCATTTTTCCTAAATTTTCTTTCCATTTCCTCTTGTTTTCCCTACATTCTCTCACCCCGATTCTCCTTATTTCCCCTACTTTCCCTTTCCCTCTTTCTCCTATCATACCCCCTCCCACACAATAACATGAAGCAGTGAAAAAAAACAACATTTTTCCAACATTATTGCATTTTCAACGAAATAGATTAAATTTTATTCAAATAGTTAAATTTTCAATTAAAATGATGAATTTTCAACCAAAAATGTATTAGTCAAATTTTCAGTTAAGAAAATTAGTTTTCAACACAAAAAATAAATTTTTATTTGAATAGTTAAATTATCAACCAAATAAAAGACGATTTTTCAACTACAATGGTGAATCTGCATGACAAAAAATAAATATTTAACAAAGTATTTCTACTTTCTACCAAATAGTTGAATTTTCAATTTTTTTTCAATTTTTAATTTTTAAAGAAAAATGTAACAGGTGATATTTCAACTAAAAAATATTTGAATTCTGAATTGAAAAAAGCACTTGAATTCAACCGAAATGCACAAGTTTACAAGCCGAATGAACGAATTTTCAAAAAAAGCGTTCAATTTTCAACCCAAAAATACGAATTGAAAAAAAAATTAGTTTTATACCGAATAGTTGAATTTTCTACCAAAATAGTGAAATTTTCATCCAAACTGATGATTTTTCAACAAAACAGTTGAATTTTCTACCAAAAAGACTGACTTCAACAAAACTGTCCAATTTTCACGAAAATAATTCCATTTTTAACTAATTATTAACATTTCTAATAAAAAATAATTCATTTCTAACCAAAAAGGATAAATCTACAAACCAAAAGAATGAATTTTGAACAAAATCGTAACATTTTCAACCCAAAAATATGAATTTTCAAAAAATAGTTACATTTCCAATCAAATAGTTGAATTTTATATAAAAATAGTTGAATTTTCAACCCAAGAAGGCGAATTTTCAACCAAACAGTTTAATTTTTAACCAAAAAGAATGAGTTCAACAAAATGGTCAAATTTTCAACTAAATAATACAATTTTTAAACAAAAAGAAATAATTTTTAAAGAAATAGTTAAATATGCAAACAAAGAATTGAATTTCCAACTAAAATAATAATTCTTCAATAAACAATATTAATTGTCACCAAGTAATTCAAATTTTACCTAAATAGTTGAATTCAACCAAAAAAGACTGATTTTAAACAAAATAGTTGAATTTTCAACAAACAAATATTTTTCAGTCAAGGAAGAAAAAAATCTCAACTAAATCGTTAAATTTTCAAGAAAACAATTTAATTTTCAACCAAAATTATTACTTTAGGAAAATTTTTGAATTTTCAACATGATAATCAAATTTCCAACTATATAATATCATTTTTAACCAAAAAGATAAATTCTCAACAAAAAATGTAATATTTGTAACTAAAAAAGATGAAATTTCTACCAAAAGTTATAAATATTTAAATAAAAAAACGAATTTTGAACCAAGAAAGATTTTTCAGTCAGAAAAAAAGCCTATTCAACTATTGTTACTCAAAATTCAACTATTTGGTTGTAAATTAACTTGTTTGTCAAAAATTAATTTTTTTTTAAAATAAACTATTTTATTAAGACTCATCCTTTTTAATGAAAAATTTAACTGTTTTGAACAAAATCGTCTTTTCGGGTTCAAAAATTGAACTATTTTTACAGAAAATTCAACTGTTTTGTTGAAAATTTGTCTTTTTGTGTTGAAATATCCAATATTTTTGTCGAAAATTCAACTATTTGGAAAAATTAAAAAAAAACTCATATTTTTGGGTTGAAAATTGAACTGCTTAAAATTTGCAAAGTTATGAAAAAAGTTTAACAATCGAAAAATCATATTTATGTCATATATTACTTTTAAACATCAATTATTTTTTATTTTCTATTTACAGACGTATGTGAAGCATTTTTAGCAATTTTCTCATGGTTAATAAATAAATTTTTATTACAAAAATATTTTCCACCTCAAAATAAAGTTGGCCGCAAAATATTTAAATTTACAACCACAGATATGAATTTTCGACATATTTTTCTTCAGATTCTAATTTTTAATAAAAAACAGTGGAATTCAATCAAAAAATATAAATTTTGTTACTAAAATGATGAATCTTCAACTAAAGAAAGAAATTTTTAACTACCTAGTTCAACTTTCAACCAAATTGTTAAATTTTCTACAAAGAAGTTAAATTTTCAACCCAAAAATACGAGTTTTCAACAAAAAATTTAATTTTCAACTAAATCGTTAAATTTTCTACTAAAATATTTTTCAATCCGAAAAGACGAAATTTTAACAGAAAAGTTCAATTTTTAACCAGTAGGAATGACTTTTGAATAAAATTCTTGAATTTTTAACAAATTAATTAAATTTCAAGCCAAATAATTAAATTTTTAGACAAAGAAGATAAATTATCAACGAAAATATTAATAGATATTTTAACTGAAGGAAGATTTTTATTTAAAATTAAAAACATTAAAATTAAACAAAAAAAGACAACATTTTTACCAAAAAATATTTTTATTTCAAACCAAAATATATTAATTTTCAAGCAAAACTACTAATTTTCTACAAAACAGTGGAATTTTTAAACCAAAAATATTATTTTTCAACCCAAAAGTTAATCACCAACCAAACAGTTGAATTTCTAACAAAAAATATGAAATTTTTACTAAAACATATACATTTTGAAACCAAAAAGACAAATTTTACGCAGGGAAGTTGAATTTTCATCCAAATAGTTCAATTTTCTAACAAAATAATTAAATTTGAACAATTTTTAACAATTGAATTTTTCAGGAAAAATTTAATTTGGTCGAGGATTCAACTGTTTTGTTGAAATTTTTTTTTTTTTTTTTGAAATTTCAACAATTGTGTAAAAACTCTTTCTTTTTTATGGATTTCACTACTTTGATAACAAAAATTCGTCTTTTCGGGTTCAAAAATTGAACTATTTTGGTAGAAAATTCAACTCATTTGTTGAAATTTAGTATTTTTGGGTTGAAAAATTGTTTCTTTTAACTCATATTTTTTAGTTGAAAATTCAACTGTTTAGAATTTCAAAAGTTATGAAAAATGTTCGAAAATTGAAAATTCATACAATTCATATGCTTTTTTCGAATAAAATAAGAAAAATTGAAAATTAAAACGTTTTATTGAAAATTTATCCTTTTGGCATGCAAATTTAACAACTTAGTTGGAAATTAAATTATTTCGTTATAAATTAAATTTTTCGTTGCAAATCAATCTTCTGGGTTAAAAAATCAAGTTTTTTGTCAAAAATTCAAATACTTAGTTGAAAGTTGAACTACTTTGTTACAAATTCATTTTTTCAATAAAAGTTCATCTCTTTGAATGAAAATTAAACTATTTTAATATAAAGTGTTTCCTTTTTGGTGAAAAATTAATTTTCAGTTAAAAAAATTAATTATTCACTAAAAAGGAAACTTTTTATATTAAAATAGTTTAAAATTCGACTATTTGATTGAAAATTCATGTCTTTTGTTTAAAACTCTTCTTTTCTTTGTAGAAAATTATCTGCTTGGTTAAAGAATCAATTTTTTTGTAATAAATTCATTTTTTTTGTTTAAGATTCATAATTTGTGTTGAAAAATCATCTCTTCTTGAAAATTTAACTATTTTGCTAAAAATCGTTTTTTTCTTGGTTGAGAATTAATTTTGTCCCTGAAAATGTAAGTTTTTCATTTTTAGTTCATAATTGATCTTGTCAATTGAAAATTGATCTTTTCTGGTTTTAAATTCATATATTTTGTCATAAATCGTCTTTTTTGCTAGAAAATTACTCAAATGTTTAATATTTAACTACTTCGGTAGAAAATTAAACTATTTGGTTCAAAAATTAAACTTTTTATTTAAAAACTTAACATTAAACTTTTTAGCTCTAAACCCTAACTATTTTGTTTAAAATTCGTTTATTTATTTGTAAAATGGATATTTTAAATTAAAAATTGATCTTTTTGGCATGAAAATTAAACAACTTAGTAGAAAATTGAATTATTTCGTTATAAATTAACTTTCTCGTTGAAAATCAATCTTCTGGGTTAAACAATCAAGTTTTTGGTCAAAAATTCAAATACTTAGTTGTAAGTTGAACTATTTTGTTACAAATTCATTTGTTCGAAAAAGGTTCATCTCTTTGATTGAAAATTAAACTATTTTAATGTAACTTTTTTCTTTTTTGGTGAAAATTAATTTTTTTAACTGAAAATTTAAAAAGTCCATTGTTGATTGAAAATATATCCTTTTTAGATGAAAATTCAACTATTTCATTGAAAATTCAAGTACCTGGTTGAAAATTCTTGTCTTTAATTAACTGATCTTGTAAATTGCAAATTGATCTTTTCTGGTTCAAAATTCATATATATTGTTGAAAATCGTATTTTTTGCTAGAAAATTAATTGACTGTTTAAAATTCAACTACTTTGTAGAAAATTAAGAATTTGGATCAAAAATTAAACTAGTTTGTTGAAAATTCGTTTCTATTTTTATCAAAAATTAGTTTTTAAAACTCAAAATTTAATGATTTTATTTTTGGTTCACAATTTATCTTTTTTACTTTCAAATTTGTCTTTTTTAGTTGAAAATGCAGGTATTATTCATCATTTTTCGTAGAAAAAAAATATATTTGTGTTTTCTTCTGGTTGGGAATTAATTTTCTTCACTGAAAATGTAACAATTCCATTTTTGGTTCTAAATTGATACTGTAAATTAAAAATGAAAAAACACAAAATCTCCCTTGGTTGAGGATTCAAATATTTTTTCGCAAATTAACTTTTTTGTTGTAAATTTATATTTTCGGGTTGGAAATTCAACTATTTTGGTAGAAAATTAATCTTTGGTTAAAAATTAAACTATTTATTTGACAATTGAAGTATTTTGTTGCAAATTGATGAAAAATTAACCTTTTTTATTGAAAATTCATCATTTTTGCTGATAATTCAACTATTATGTTAAAAATCCGTATTTTTCATTGAAATTAAATCATTTGTTAATTCAATTTTATTATCGTTGAAAATTTTTTTTTCAACTTAAAATTCAACTATTTCATTTTTGGTTGAAAATCGATCTTTTCTAGTTAAAAGTTCAACGATTTGATTGAAAAATCATTAATAATTCTTTTGTTAAAAATTTAACTATTTTGTTAGTCTTCTTTTTGGGTCGAAAATTTATCTGTCTTGTTGAAAATTCGTCTTTTTTGTTTGCAAATTCATATTTTTGGTTGAAAATTCAACTATTTTCTTGAAAATTTATGTTTATTAAAAATTTGCTTTTTTCGGTTGACTTCAACTGATTGATAATTCGTTTTTATTTATGTTGAAAATCAGTTTTTTCAAACGAAAATTCAACTATTGCCTTTTTGGTTGAAAATTGATCTTTTTTAGTTGAAAATTCAACTATTTGATTGCAAATCCATTTATTTATTGCAAATTTGTCTTTTGGTAGAAAATTAATCATCTTGGTTGAAAACTCTTCTGTCTTGGCTGAAAAAGAAATTTTTTGTCAAAAATTCAACTTTCCAGCTTGAAAATTGAACAGTTTAAAATTTCAAAAGTTACCAAAAATGTTCAACAACTGAAAATTCTTATAAGCCATATGCTATTTTCAAACATCGATTTTTTTATCTACAGAAGTATGTAAAGCATTTTCAGCAACGTGCTTCAGGATCCACTAATTGCGAGAACAAAAGAAGAAAACCAGTAAAATTGAGAGAAAGAAAAAAAATCGGTTTCCCCTTACGAGACTCGAGAACGTTTTTATTCTCGTGGAGCGCTTAATTTCGCGCGTACAAATGCCACGCGTGAATATGCATGACGTCGCGACATCGTAAAAAACCAAAATTCAGAGTGATGTGTCGCGCTGCCTTTATTTTGTTTCTGCGACTTTTTAACTCTCGCTTCGAGCTTTTCTCTCCTTTTTCTCTTCTACTCTTGCACCATGGTGTAAAGCTATTAAAATTCTACGACCGCAAACGTCTGCTCGCCTTCCGGGTTCTTTTATAGAAAAATGTCTGATTCCATATTCCCCTCACTGTCCTCAATTGGAAACAGAAAAGTTACTGACTACCATTTTTATCAGGCATTAGTGAATAATTGTGTGAGGACAGTTCCTATTCTTATTCTAATTCTGATGCATTAAAATTAGTCCCCCTCCCATAATTTCCCTCCCCTACTCACCCTACTTCCCCAACCTATACTTCAACCTTCGCTTCGCCTTTCTTCCTCAACTTCTTCCTCATCTACTTCCATATTATCTCATTTTACCCCAGATTTTCCCTCACTTCCTCTATCCCCTTAATTTCCCCTCACTTCCCCTAGTTCCGCTCCCCTTACTTTCCTTCTCACCTGACCCTTATTTTAACTCTCCTCCCCTACTTCCCCTCCCCACACTTCAGCCTTCCTTCTCCAACTTCTTTCTCATATACTCTCCTCATTTCACCTCACATTTTCCCTTATTTCCTCTACCTCCTCATTTGCCCTCACTTCCCCTCACTTCATTTCCTCCTCACTTAATTTTCCCCTCACGTCCCCTACTTACCCTTCCTTCACTTTCCCCTCCCTTTCCCAACTTCACCACATTTCACCCTACTTACTTCCCTTAATTTCCCCTACTCACCCTACCCTTGTTAGTTGTGAGCTGTGAGTTGTTAGTTTCGAGGTGTGAGTTGTGAAATGTGAATTTTCAATTTTGAGTTGTGAGTTGTTTAAAATCAGAAAAAAGAATTTTCAAATAAAAAGGATAAATTTCCAAACAAAGATGAAGTAGTTAAATTTTCAGTGGAAAAAAAATTAATTTTCATTAACAAAGAAAAACAGATCAGAAGAGAAAAACAATGTCGATTAAATTGTTCAATTTGCAAGCCAAAAAGACAAATTTGCAACAAAACTATTAAATTTTCGAACAAGAGAGACAAGCACAATGATGAATCTTCTCACAAAAATCAATTTTTGACAATTTATAGTTCCATTGTTAACCAAGTACTTGAATTTTTAACCAACAAAAATTAATTCTCATAACAAATTTTTGTAAATCAAAACCGTTTAATTCAACCAAAGAAGGCGAATTTTCAACAAAACAGTTGAATACTCAAAACAAAACAGATTAATTTTCAATTCAAAAAGACGAATTTTAAACAAAACAGTTAAATTTGGAACAGAAACAAAGAAATCTTTAAGAAACAGTAGAATTTTCAAACAAGGAAGACTTTTCAGTCAAAATATAAAAACAATGTCGATTGTGTCGTTGAATTTTGAAGCCAAAATGAAGTATTTGTAACAAAAATGTTAAATTTCCAAACATATAAGACGCTTTCATAACCAAAAATGGAATAGTTAATTTTTGAGCAATAGAAAAATTAATTTTTAACAATATAGTTTAATTTCGAATCAAAAAGATGAATTTTCCTCTAAAATTATGAATCTTCAACCAAAAAGGATTTTTTAACAAAAAAGTTCAACTTTCAACCACATAGTTGAACTTTTAACCAAAAAATATGAAATTTCTACCAAAAGAAACGAATTTTCAAGCTAAACAGACCGATTCTCTACAAAACAAATTAATTTTCAAAAGTGAAAGATTATTTAATGAAGAGAGAGAAAAAATTTCGATTAAACTGTTCAATTTTCAAGCCAAAAGTACTAGAAAATAAAATAGAATTTTCAATCCAAAGAAGACGAATTTGTCAAAAAAAAAGTCAAATTATCAAATAAAAAAGATAAATCTTCAACCAAAAATAGAACACTTAATCAGCAAAAAAAATTAATTTTCAACAACAAAAATTTTTAACAAAACGGTTATATTTTTAATAGTTTTGATTCAATAGTTTTCTAATATTTTAGAATGTTTAAATTTTCAGGTAAAACAATTAAATTGCAACAAAAAAACGCTATTTCAACGAAATAGATCAATTTTCCTCACTTCCCCTAGTTCCGCTTCCCTAACTTCCCTTCTCACCCTCCCCTTGTTTAATATCTCCTCTCCTACTTCCCCTACTACCCCTTTACTTCATTTCCTCTCACTTCCCCTACTTCCCTTTCCTTTTATTTCCCCTCTCTTCACCAAATTCTCCACATTGCCCCCTACTTACTTCCCTTCATTTCCCCTATTGAGCTGTGAGTTGTGAGTTGTGAGTTGTGAGTTGTGAGTTGTGAGTTGTTATTTGTGATTTGTGAGTTGTGAGTTGTGAGTTGTGAGTTGTGAGTTGTGAGTTGTGAGTTGTGAGTTGTGAGTTGTGAGTTGGGAGTTGTGAGTTGGGAGTTGGGAGTTGTGAATTGTGAGTTGTGAGTTGTCAGCTGTCAGTTGTGTGTTGTCAGTGGTGAGTTGTGACTTGTGAGTCGTGAGCTGTGAGTTGTGAGTTGGTGAAAATTGTTTCAAGAATGTAAATGCTAATAAGCGCCAAGTGTCTTTTTCTTGGTGAAAGATCGTTAAACCCTGGACAGGAAACGATTTACTCTCACTCTCTTCGAGCAGAAATTGCACCATTTTCCAGACTAGAAACGCCCAAACAAATCACCTGAAGAGTGTCATCTTCCGGTCTTAACGACTTTTCACTTCGATATTTTTTTTTTTTTTTTTTTTTTTCTTCATCCTGACATTCTCGAGTTTGCTAATCCTCCTTAAAAGGTGTATCACTAATGGTGCGAAAGGCTATGATTAGAGCTCATGCCAGATTGATGGCTCGGCAATAATGGCTTATCTCGCATTGCCAACGCCTCATTAAATATGCGTCTTATTAAATCTGCAGGAAGTGCCAACAACTTTTTATCAATTTTTTATTTTTATTTTTATTATTATTATTTTTATTGAATAATTTATTCACTATGGACTGCATTTTTCTTGGATTTTATTGACACTTTTCCATTTTTCTTTCGTCCTTTTTACCATCTGTGGCTATATCCATCTAATTATATGACTCGCTCTTTATTATCGCGTTTTTCTGGTTTGAAGTGGAAAGTCGACAAAAAAACTTGCCACTTACGTCAGTTCGCATCTCATACAGAAAATTCCACTCCAAATAATTTCTTTAGAATTAATAATCTTTCGTAAACGATCCGATAGGGAAAAGAAGTCATCAAAAATAAAAGATTGCAATCTTAAATATGAACAAATTGAATAATTAAAAATGTTAACATTATTTTGCAACTCTAAAATCAAGAAAAATAAGAGCGTTGAATATGCAGAAAAATTTCGAAGACCATCTAAGTATTCCTTTTTTCGAAAAATACTTTAATATGTAATTGTTTATTTTAAAGGAGTTGTTTCAAGTTTTTTTTTACTTTAGATAACAATTGTAATTTTCATTCAATTTTCAGCTATTTTCTTTTAAAAATATTTTATAATATTAAAATTCTGGGAGTATTATTAAAAGGGAAGTTTTGTACAAGTTTATATAACATAATTTTTTTTTTAATCTGAAAATTTTTTATTTTAAGCTTGACACATTTTTTATAAAACAATTGAATTTTGTAATAAATATTTGTTTTTTCAACCACAAAAGAAAAGGAATTTTAAGCATAAAAACTGAATTTTCGACTAAAAAATATCAATTTTCAACAAAACATGGAATAGTTAAATTTTTCCACCAAAAATTATAGTATTTATTATCATAATATTTATTATTAATATTTTCAACTAAAAAAGTACGATTTTCATTTAAAAATTGAATAGTTAAATTTGAACTGAAATCATGAATTTAAAAAAAAAGAAATGAATTTTCAGCCAATTTTCAACCAAAAACGAAATAGTTAAATTTAAAGTTTAAAAAATTTATTTTCAACACCAAAAAAACAAATTTTCAACATAAGAACTGAATTTTCTTCTAAAAAAAAACAGTTTTCAACTATAAACATGTAATAATTATATTTTTAGTTAAAAAATTATTTGTCAACTAAAAGAGAAAACAAATTTTCAACAAAATGGTTGTATTTTTAACACAAAAAACTAACTTTTAACACAAAACCTCGATTTTCAACATAGAATCTGAATTTTTAACTGAAAAATACCAATTTTTAACTGAACATTAAATAAATCAATTTTTAGTTTAAAAAATTGTGTTTGCCCAAAAGGAAAATGAATTTTTAACAAAATAGTTAAATTTTCAACTAAAAAAAGACAATTTTCAACTGAAAATCAAATAGTTAAAATTGCCAACTAAACAAATGAATTTTCAACCAAATAGTCGTATTTTCAACTAAAAAAAATCAACTAATTTCCAACATATAAACTGAATTTTGAACTAAAAAATAACAAATTTTTAAATTAAAAATATAAAATTTCAACTGAACACGAAAAAGTTTAAATTTTAATTGACAACTTAATTTTTAATCGGAAGAAAAACAAATTTTAAACCAAATAGTTCAATTTTCAACCTAAAAAATATAGTTTTCAACTAAAAAAATACAATTTTCAATTTAAAAAATACAATTTCAACTAAGAACTGGAAAGTCAAATTTTCAAATAAGAGATGAATTTTTAACTAAAACCATGAATCTTCAACCAAAGAAATGAATTTTCAACCAAAAGATTTTTTAACAGAATAGTTGAATTTTCAACTAAAAAATACCAATTTTCAACTTGAAAATATAAAATTTTAACCTAACACGGAAAAGTTTAATTTTCAGTTAAAAGAAAAATGAATTTTCAACAAAATAGTTGAATTTTCAACTTAAGAAATAAAATTTTTAACCAAAAATTGAATCGTTACATTTTTAACTGAAGAGATGAATTTTTAACTAAAACCATGAATCTTCAACCAAAGAAATGAGTTTACAACCAAAAGAATTTTTAACAAAACAGTTAAATTTTCAACCAAAAAAATATAATCTTCAAATAAAAATTGAATAGTTAAATTTTCAACTGGAGAGATGAATTTTTAACTAAAAACGTGAATCTTCAGCCAAAGAAATTTATTTTCACTAAAAGAATTTTTAACAAAATAGTTGAATTAAAAAAAAAATACAATTTTCAACCAAGTAGATACAATTTCCAACTAAAAAATAAAAAATTTCAACTAAGCACGGAAAAGTTTAATTTTCAGTTAAAAACTTAATTTTCAATGAAAAGATAAACGAATTTTCAACAAAATAGTTGAATTTTCAAGTTGAAAAATAAAAAAATGAACCAAAAATTAAATTGTTAAATTTTCAACTGAAGAGATGTATTTTTAACTGAAGCCATGAATCTTCAACCAAAGAAATGAATTTTCAACCGAAAGAATTTTTAACAAAATAGTTGAATTTTCAAAAAAAAAATACAATTTTCAACCAAAAAGATACAATTTCCAACTAAAAAATACAAAATTTCAACTAAGCACGGAAAAGTTTAATTTTTAGTTAAAAACTTAATTTTTAATAAAAAGATAAACGAATTTTAAAACAAAATAGTTGAATTTTCAACTAAAAAATACCAATTTTCAACTAAAAAATACAACATTTCAACTAAGTACGGAAAAGTTTAATTTTTAGTTAAGAACTTAATTTTCAGTTAAGAACTTAATTTTCAGTTTAAAAAAACCAACTAATTTCCAACAAAATAGTTCAATTTTCAACTCAAAAAATAAAATTTTTAACTAAAAATTGAATTGTTGAATTTTCAACTAAAGATATGTATTTTCAACTAAAACCATGAATCTTCAACAGAAGAAATGAATTTTCAACTAAAAAAGCTAATTTTTCAACCAAAACTGGAATAGTTGAACTCATAATATAAAAAAAAAATTTTTAAACAAAAAATGAATTTTCAACAAAGTAGTTAAATTTTCAACTAGAAATTGAATTGTTAAATTTTTAAATGAAGAGAAGAATTTTCAACTAAAACCATGAATGTTCAAGAAAAGAAATGAATTTTTTACAAAACAGTTGAATTTTCAACTAAATAGAAGTAAATTAAAAAAAAAACTGGAATAGTTGAACTCATAATTTAAAAAATTTATTCAAAAAAAAAAAATGAATTTTCAACAAAGTAGTTAAATTTTTAACCAAAGAGATGAATTTCTAACTAAAATGATGAATCTTAAAAAATAAATTTTTAAAAAAAAATAAATTTTCAACAAACTAGTTCAACTTTCAACGAAGTAGTTGAATTTTCAACCAGAAAGAATTAATTCTTAACGAAAAATGTAGTAGTTGATTTTTCAACTTAAAAAGATTTCAATTTTAAATTGGAAAAAAAAAATGAATTTTACTAAAGAGACGAATTTTCAAGAAGATAGTTGAATCCTTCACCAAAGCATATTGTTAAACAAGAAGCATAATTTTAAATCAAAAAAGATAAAATTTTTATAAACAGGACTTTTGATCATTTATCGACTAAAAAATAATATTTTTTAAATAAACATTAAAGAGTATTTTAAATACTTTCAAAATATATTAGTCAAAGAAAAATTTAATTCAAAGAATTTTTTATATTATGCAAAGAAATGTTTTTTTTTGTTTTGTTAAAAAGTTGTCTTACATTTAAAATGATTTTCCTAATTTGGAACTTATTTTGAAATAAATCAAAAAAATTATGTTAAACAAGCAGTTTTTCAATTTGTCGTAGTCTCATCAATATCGCCATGATAAGAGGCTTTTTTTCTAAAGTTTAATTAAAATAATTAAATTTAATTTTAGAAACTAAAAAAAATACTTGAAAATTCCACCACTTGGTCAATAGTACCAATCATTTCCCGTTAAATTAAAAAAAAATTTAATTCAAGCCAAATATTTTGCTTGTCGATATATGGCACGTGTAATGAAATCAGATTGCAGTGAAAGAGAGTAGCAATTTTTCAATTTGCGGAAGTGTCGCCATAATGAGAGCCGGTTTTTTCCTCTCATTATTTGAAAGGGCAATTCCTCAATTTAAAAGCAGCTTCTTCATGAGAGCTAGGCTACTTTAAAAAAAAAACAGAAAGAGCGGTTGTATTTCGTCAGCCAGGATCGTTCCGGAGGCATAAAGGAAGTATTGCTATTAGATTTTGTAACCTACAGTCTACGCCCGGGCGTCAGCTATACTACCACAAGAGCGTGAGCTCTACTACCACTAAAGCGTCAGCTATACTACTACTCGAGCATCAGCTACACTACCATGAGAGCGTCAGCTATACTACTACTCCAGCGTAAGCAACACTACCACGAGAGCGTTAGCTATACTACCACGGGAGCAGTTATAGCTATACTACGACGAGAGCGTCAGCTATACTACTACTCGAGCGCCAGCTTCACTACCACTCGAGCGTCAGCTATACTACCACGGGAGCAGTTATAGCTATACTACACTTGTCAGTAGCTATACTACATACGGGCGTAGGTATACTACTAACTGCACGGGAGTAGGCTTAACTCGTTACTCGTTACTCGTCCTAATCCGGTGCAGGCAGGAGTGGTCGCTGTACCGTTGCTTTGCTCCAGTTAGAGAGGCTGGATCCTCTCCGCCGCAGCGTCTCTCCTCTCCTCTCCTCTCCTGTCCTCTCGCAGATGAAAGAGAAATTTACTCCCGATCACGGCAAAAAAGGCGCTACCGCTCGCAAGAAATGCGAGCAAAAGATATTCAGGGTGTGGACACGCAACTCGAGGAATTTATTTATTTATTTATTTATTTATTGCGAACCGAGAACCGGCGACAAAAATTTATGAGACTCAAATGTTGCGTACAACCAGAAAAATGTTTCGTTTCAATTGAAGAAATCGTTCGATAACATTTTTTTTATTTGAACAATAATAATTATTGTTGATGGGACGAAGAACTGTTTCTTTGAAAGAAACTTTTATTTGACTGAGAGCAATTATTATGTTTATTTGATTCATTTCTTTAAACTAAAGGAATAGATAAATCAATAGAAATTTCTTTGACTGAAAGCCGATTCATAATTTTCTTGGATTCTTTTCTTTAAACCAAATCAATTTCTGTAACTAAAAAAAAAATATATTTAAATTAAAGCCAATAAATAATTTTTTGGATTTATTTCTTTGAACCAAATCAATTTTTTTTAATAAAAAAAAATTCTTCAAATAAGAGCCAATAAATAATTTTCTTTGATTCATTTCTTTAAAACAAATGAATTTATTTGAAAAAAATTCTTTGACTGAGAGCCAACGCATAATTTTTTCTGATGCACTTCTCAAAATAAAAGAAATTTCTTTGAATGAGAGCCAATGAATAATTTTCTTGGTTTAATTTCTTTGAAAAAAAAATAAATTTTTTAAAATAAAAAAAATATTCTTTGATTATTTAGAGCCAATAAATAATTTTCCTTGATTTTCTTTGCACCAAATAAATTTCTCAAAATGAAAAGAAATGTCTTTGAATCAAAGAACCATTATATTTTTTATATTATTATATTTTCCTTCGACTGAAAGAAATTTTCTTTAAATCAAAGAATCTTTTTTCTGAATGTGCAGTGGAAAATTAACTTTATTTTTTAAACAAAATTCTCAGTTTTTTAGCCTTGTATTTTAAAAGTATTCAAAATGAATTTCAATGTCTATATAAAAACTATTACTCTTTAGTTGATAATTCATAGACTAAATTTTAGTCCATAAATTATAAAAATATCTATTAATCATATAATAATAAATTTATTATTTATTATGTTATATTTTGATGAAAATTTGTCTTTTTTAGTTAAAAATTATATTATTTGGTTGAAACTTGAATTATTTTGTTAAAAATTTATCTTTTTGGCTGAATATTCAAATAATTTATTGAAAATTGTACTTTTTCATTAAAAAATAATTTTTTTGGTTGAAGATTTATCTCTTGATTTGATAATTTAACTATTTTGTTCCAAATTCATCTTCTCTGGTCGGAAATTAATTTTTTTAACTGGAGATTTAACTATTCTAGTTTTTGTTCAAAATTGATCTTTTTTAGATAAAAATTTACATATTTTCTTTAAAATTCGTCATTTTTGGTGAAAAATCAATCTTCTTGGTTCAAAATATATATTTTTTTTTAATGAAAATTCAAAAATTAACAAGAAAAATTGTTCTTTTTGACTGAAATTTTTTTTTTTAAGATTCAACTCTTTTATTGAGCATTCGTCATTTTGGATTAAAAATTTATTTGCTTTGGTAGAAATATAATCTTTTTTAGTTTAAAATAAAAATGTTTGGGTAAAAACTGATCCTTGTTTGGTTGAAAATTTTCCTTTTTTGGTTAAATTTGGCTGTTTTATAATTAAAATTGAAATCTTTTTTTGATTGCAAATTCAACTAATTATTTGAAAGTTTCACTTATTTCTTAGAAAAAATAATTTTCTGGATATAGATTCATTATTTTAGTTGAAAATTAAACTCTATGGTTAAAAATTCAAGTAATTGTTTAAAAAATTTGTTATTTTGTTGAAAATTTTATATTTTTGGCAGAAAATTATATTTCTTGATTGGAATTTAATTTGTTTGACTTGAAAATTCATTAATTTGGTTCAATTTTTTTTTTTACTGAAAAATCTTTTTTGGTTAAAAATGCAAATTTTTCTTTAAAAAATTCTGGTTCGTGTTGATTGAAAATTATAACCTTTTTTTTTTTGTTGATGAAATATCAACTTTCCCAAGCAATTAAAACATAACCCACACTTACGAATTAGTTCTCGTCGCTGATCAGGAGTCTTGGATCTAAAAAGGCTACAAAACAAAACGAAGTGCTTACCACGGCATAGCGGACAACCACCCTTTTAGTGCAGCACCATGAGCTTGTGTGTGAAAAACCTTCTTACCAGATTTGACACCTGTCATTTTAAAATTACTTTCAGTAAACGAATGCTTGAATTGAGAACCTTCCCCAAACTCAAGTGACTCGAAAGCGTTCACTCGTGGAACTAAAAAGATCCTTAAAGTTTCATAAGAAGGATTAGTAGGAAGTGATCCCGTTTTTTCTTCCCAAGCCTTACGGGAGGAGCGGTCTAAACGGTTAACTGTCATGTAAACCAGAATATCATCCCAGTATTTCGCTGGTCTGTTCATGGAGGTGAGTCCACCAATCACTTCACAAGTGTCATTTAAAAGAGAACGAATTCCCGAAACATGCTCCTTAGTGACAGGTTCTATCCCGAAAAGTTTCCCTAAATACGCGTTGATGAAGGCCCGTTCACTATCGTAGCGATCTATAAGTGTTGTCCATGCTGTCAAACTCGCCTTCAAGTAATGCAGTTTCTGGACTGACGGCAGAGTAGCGTCATCCTTTAACATCGAACAAAACATATCCCGGAAGGCAGGGCATGCAGTGAAATCATCGGAAAACTTTGGTAATTCCAGTTGTGGAAACATCTTTTTCACTTGTGTTAAAGAATATAATTGGTAGCGGGGGGTGTACCTTTGGAAGAGGTATGGATCAGTTGAATTGTCCTGACGCACAATGAAAAGCAGATCATGATTTGTAACAAACTTGAACCACTTATTTTCCAAGTTTTCCAAGTGTACGTTGAGGACGTTCTTGGAAAGGTTCGTTTTAACGGACTTTTTCAAATTGGAAACTGCATTGCAGATGAGTTCGTACATCCCAGACTGCTGAGCAATACAGTCCTTAACGCTCATTTTGATACGGCACTACAGTCAATAAACGTAAAAACAATAGAAAAATCGAAAAAAATCGATATACTTCAAAAGTTTCATCAAAAGATAAAACGTTAAAATTCGAATAAAATCGAAACACGTTAAAAAAGTCAAAAAATAAAAACACAGCCCTGCCAGTATGACAGCGAAACACTAGACAGTATAAATGCACAAAAAGAGAGCTGCGATGAGTGCTGCAAAGTATCAGCTGTTCTAAAGTCTTCAAAAGTTTAAAAAAGAATCGAAATAAAAACTATACACTTTAAAAGTTACAAAAAAATGGTAAAAAATTCGAATAAAATCGAAACACGTTAAAAAAAGTCAAAGAAAAACACAATCCTGTGTGTGTGACAGCGAAATACTACACAATATAAATGCACAAAAAGAGTTACAATGGATAGTACTGCAAAGGAGCAGCTGTTCTAAAGTCTTCAAAAATTCAAAAGGAATCGAAATAAAACCGATAAACTTTTACAGTTACACACAAAATAATAGAAAGTTAAATTTCGAATAAAATCTAACTTTTGCTCCGATTACTTTTTTACTCAACTTTTGTTATCGACCCCTCATATGCTATATTCATTATTGTTAAATATATGTTTTAAAATAAACATAAAATTACTAACGTCCTACTTGACTTCCGGTTCGACGTGGAGACAAGGTGGACGTGTGTGAGGTTCCAGAGCGAGTTTTGAAGTGTTTAAATGGAAAAAAGGGAGAGAAAAGGTGAAAAGAAGTAATGAGAAGGTGCAGAAAGGTATCTGGGTCCAGTGGAAGTGAATGTGAGAGAGGAAGTGAAATAAAAGAAGTAAAAAGTGTTTGAAGAAAAAGAGGCACGCCGAGATGGTGAGGTTAGGTTCGCATCGGAAGGACGCTGAAGGAAATGGGCAGAGCTAGTGCCGTCTAGTGTAGAGTGAGGGAATCTGGAGCTACTAGTCTGACTCGAGTAGTGACGGGAACAGTTGTGCCGAGAAATGGTTTGGAAGATCAGCTGGGCTGAGTGAGATTCAGACGGTGTGGGCAAAAGTGTGAATTGTGACAGAAGTGCTAGCACACGGACAAAGTGAGATGAGTGACGAACTGAAGCAAGTGAGGGAAACGGAGGAGATGATAGTGGACATGAAAATGGAATGGGAGGTAGAGAGAGAGCGATAATGAGAAGCGAGAGGGAGACAGATAAGAGAAGTTTAGACGAAACATTAAATAAACTGGTCTCGAAGTTTGAGAAGCTTGGCCGGAAAATGGAGAACGAGAAGGAAGAAAGAGAAGTAAGGGAAGTAGGATGCCAAACAGGAGAAGAGGATAGAACGTGGAGGGGCCATCCAAAAAAGCTGACGGAGGAGGAATGGGAGAGAGAGAGAAGAAAGAAAGAGCGGAAAGGAGAAGGAACTTGAAAGTGCTAGGACTATCGAAGGAGGATAACGAACTGACGAACGTGGTGTGACTCTTGGTCGCGCATATGAAAATTTTAGCGAAGACAGAAGGATCAAAGAAAATAGATGGTGGAATGCGGCTCCAGTTAAGAACGTGGGAGAATAAGAGGGATCTGTTAAATGCTAAAGGGAAATTAAAAGGCTCAGGTCTGTTGTTGGAGGAGGATTTGACAGAAAGGGAAGAGGAAATTCAAGATTGGCTGAAAAGAAAGAAGAAAAGGATAGAAAAAGAGGGAGTGGAAGTAGATCTGAGGTTTATGAAGGCGAGAGTAGGTGAGATGATTTGGCAGTGGAGCGTGTAGAAAAAAGAAATGATAGTAATGGGCACCGTGGAAAAGAAGACGGAAAGAGAACAAGACAAGAAGAGGACCAGCGCAACGGAGTAAGGTGGGGGAAGATAAGAATTTAGTGAGAGTAGAAGTGGAAGAAATGAAAAGCAATGAGGGGGGAGTTGAACTGGGAGGGAAAAGTGCTGGGTCCAATGTAATTGAAAGGACACAGCTAGAGACTGAGTTTCTGTGAGTATGGAGAGAATTAAGTTGTGTGAAGGTTGACGCTGGGTCACCGAGTAGGTTTCAAAATTTTTTTCTTCCTGTTCACATTTATTATATTACATTGGTGATACTTATTATTTTGAAGGAGTGTTTATGGTATCAGTGTGTAGAGATTAGAGTTTTCATGAATGACTCATCTTGCATTACTTTTCTTTCATTAATTTTTTTTACTGTTATCTGTAAGTTGGATTCATCGTATAGCGCGGCTAAGAGGGCTAGGTCACCGCGAAAGTGATATAGAGAGAGAGACTTTAGGGGGAGAGAAAGTAGGGATAGGGCTTACGTTTCCTCCTAGTATTGCAAGGAAGGAAAGAGGTAGTAAGTATTATAACTTAGGCTATGAGTTGAGGAGATTGTAAAAATGTTTACTGGTTTTTTGCAGACTCTCAAACCCGTAACAGGGAGGGAGTATAATAAATACATACGTACTAACGTCCTACTTGGTGATTTTTTTTTTATTTTTGGAACTTATTAATTAGTAATGGGTCCCTCGTGAAAAGAAAGACCAACTCAAGACTACAGTATAGGCCAGTCCTAAAGTGATCTTAAACTGATCTTTTCTGGTCCCCAGAAGACCACAGTCATTTGTCTCAGCCAGCAGTTTAAACCCCCAATATCCATAAATATAACGGAAACTGGTTGAAGCTTCTAGATCTCATAAGTGCTCATAAATCAGCCCAGCTTCTTTAGGACTTTTAGGTATAGATAGTCTGTTGATACAGACAGCTGTCCTTATTTCAGAGAGAGAGAGAGGTGTCTATTTCAATGCCCTAAAAATGATGCAGGTATAGGCTGAAGGGTACAGACCAGAAAAAGACCAAACGTCGTTTGAAACTGATCTTAAAGTGGTACTAAGTTTATCTTTCTTTTCACGAGGGGTAATTAATAATTAATTAAAAATAAGAATATTGCAGACTAGTTCAGTTCACGAAATTAATACTGATCCCCAGATAACAAAAAGCGCGCACAGTGCGAGCGGTACCGCTCGCATGCGTGCGGATTAATCCTGCATGCATGTCTCGTCTGCAGCGCTTGGGAACGTTCCAGTGGGACTAAGGGGAACCTACTGCATATACTATAATATGATATCCATATCCTAAACGGGCATCGATTTTGACCTATCACTTACGGTTTACGCGATATTTATTGATAATAATATCAATAACGGTTATTTATGTTTGGAAGGTTCCCGTGGAACATTCCTAATCGGCGGACATTTTACACGTTCCGGGAACGTTCCGAAAGTTCCCGCAGAACGTTCCGGGAACGTTCCGTGCTACTAGGGTACTTTGTATTACAGGTATACCTTAGGGTAATTGAAAAAACACTGTTTTTTCAAATTGTGTCAAGTATCAGGAAAATATAAAAACTAAAAATTCTTCGCTAGTGAAATGGAGGTTATAAACCTCGTATTTTCAGTAGCGATAAAAAGACAATCTTGGACTTGTGAAATTGAAAAAAAAAACACATGTCAGATCACAAGACTTTAAAAATAAATATTAATCAACTTACCTGCCAGATTTCCTATCAATTTTAAACGTTTTTTTTTTATTCACAGGACGTGACAAAAACACGTCACACTGCACCATAAACAGCTGATCATGAAAGACCTAGCCTAACGAACAGAAATAAACGCAATGTTGAAGTTTATTCTAACCACGTAATCACGCGGGAACATTACAATCTTCCTTTAATATAATAATGGTCAAATTAATTTTAAAGCATTTGAAAAGTTGTAAAAGTAATGTTAACACATTATTTTAAAATGTTTAATTTGTAAAAATTAGTTTTTTAAATTAGCCTGTCAACATCAGTAAATGAACATTTAAATTTATGTTTCAGATGTTTTTCATAATTTTTTCTGTAGTAAATCATTGACATTAAGTATTTCTACAATAATAATAATTGACATTATTATTATCAAAAAGTGGGCTTATAATAACATTATATGTATAAATAGGTGACTATCACAAAATGCGAGGCATATGCCTTGCACTTATGTGTCTCTCGCATTGTGCGACGTTTTAAAAGTGCTGTATGACGCTGTATTCTGACAAATAGAGCGATATATAGTTTTTGTATCGTAAGAAATAGATCATTCTATAGAATGCAGCGATATATATTACTTTTAGAACATTTTTGTTTAATAATTTTTTTTAGAATTTAATGAGCTTAATATTTTTTAAATATGAATTACACGTCAAAGAATGATCAGTATTAATTTCGTGAACTGAAATAATCGGGAGTATTCTTATTTTTGATTAATTATTAATTTCCCTATATGACTTAATGCTTTTGTGGAACAGGACGATCCTAACGCTGCCTATCGGCGGACGCATGCATTTGACCCTTCAAGTGGAACTCCTAAACGACAACGACTTTTCTTAGTAGTCGGACGGGTATCCCATAAAAATTGTTTAAACTTTTTGTAGACTATGTATATAATTTTTGTCACTTTGTCTTACGAACTATGAGTGGAAAGGGTGTCAAAAACAGTTTTTGGCTCCGGCCAATGATTATAAGATTTAGTGGTTAATCACTGTGCTCTCAAAATTAGTAATATATAACCTGATGTAGCCAACGAGGTGGGCAATGACTGTATTTCACCACATTTCACTGGCCAATCATACAATCATTAACCCATGCTAATCACTATGTCTTTGTGACCAATGATTGTGCCGATTACCCTATATGAAGAGTCGAAATTGTAGCATTCAAAATTAGAAATTAAAATAAAAAAATTAATTTAAAACGTTTTGAATCTATCAGGTTTACCTATTTATGTATCTACTAATCTGAAATTATTTCAAAATTGAAAATAATTTATAAAGTTCAATCTGAAATTTTTAATTATATAATTGAAAGAGTACAATTTCAAACGACAAAAAATGAACGCTTAGTAATTAAGAATGAAAATGCAAATTTTAAACGTACAGTATTTTAGAATTAAGAATTGTAAACTGAATTATTTCATACTTGAAAATGTTACGAATTGAATGATCCATCAGCCACCCTTGAAGAAACAAATCTTACATTAAAAAAGGATGATCGCTTTAGAGTTTTTTTCTATTAGCATCTGGATTCTCAAAACGATTACAAATGTTATATTCTTTTCAATAAAGAAAAAGACTGTTTGAAGATATAGTAATTGACTAAGTTTATGATTCAAATAATAGAAAGAGTCCGGACAATAGCTGGGTAACTTTTAAGCCATCTCAAAGAATATTTTATGTATGTTGTCCATTATGCGTAGTCCCGTTCTAGCGTTACATCGTATTTGTTGAAGATGACTAGTACATTTAAATCCCAAGGTATCCCGCGTAACTCACAACTGCACTTGCTTTGACCACGGTGAATCGGTATTGAGTTCAAAATGTACGTCCTGCGGTACCGAGGCAATGACTGAGCAAGCTGACAAGCGGCAAAGCTTTTTCAAATTCATTGTCTTCGATCAAGATCTTTTCCCACGTGCCTCAACTTGACCACACTTCTGCTCACTTCCCATTTTTATCTTTCGGAAAATGGTGTCAATTTCCTGTTTCCTAATGAGACCATAAGTTACATTCAAATTTATCTCTTTGTTAAGTCTTGAGAATTTAGCATTCCAATATAGCTGCATTCAAAGATTTACTTGTATAATATTACAAATCACTAATAAATAATTTAATTTTAACCCTCAAACGGCACAATTCAACCCAGCAAACGTAAACTGCACACTAGTGCGAATTGTTTTTTTTTTAATGTTAATATTAAATATTGAACAAATTGAACATATAATAAACATCTAACATATATTGCGTATATTTAACATATATATTCAATATAGTGGGGATAAGCCGCTGAAACGATGCCTGCGTAAATGCCAGCAAAATGAAAATTTTTCCGGTGCGAATTCGGAATAGAGTGCCGTTTGAGGGTTAATTGGACTACTTATTGAAATGTTCTACTTCAAATAAACTTGATGGAATTTCAAACAGCTCAGAAGTATAAAAATGGGTTTTTAATGCGACTGAGTTTTGGATCCCGTCACAACAAAAAGAGTTTAATCAGACGAGACACAGATTTTTTAGTGCGCTACGATTGCCTTATTAGAATATGAAACCGTAAGAGAATGATCTGGCTTAGCAAAGTTGAACCTGACGTGTTACACCCAGGCTCGAAGATAGAAAATAGAACCTTCTCGCCGTTTGCGAATTTGCAGTATAACATTTGACGCTTTTTCCGGTTCTTTGATAAGGTATTACTGCCTTGTATAGTCATAGATCATTTCCAGAAATAAAACAGACACACGGAAAAAAGGTCTTGTCCATTAGACGAGACAAACATTTATATACGTTTTTGGGTTCTGATCGAGTCAACCCACCCCCGGAGTCAGATTCAGAGACCCCAAAAACTTATAAAAAGGTTTGTCTCATCAGGTGGCTAAGACTTCGTTATCGCTGAATGTCCGGGGACATCGCAACAGCTTAAAGGAAGTCATAATCTCGACCCTTCTTTAAAAACTGCCTTATCCTCAGGGAATTATCTACACTTCTACGTTGGATTCCGCTCTGAATTCTTTAGTGCATGCCATTTAGTATGATAATTGAAATTCAAGTTGTATTTAAACAAATATTTAACTGTGTCTAATCCGAACTGTTCTCTTTTTTTTCAGAGAGAGATTTTCAGTTACCGACTGCCTGGAACACTCATGGATCACGATGTTTGACGACCCGGTGGCCCCTCTTTCATCTTCGATGTCTCTGAAAGTCGACTCATTGACCTCAAGTGCAGTACTTTCAGAGAAGGAAGTTTTGCAAAAGAGATCATCGACGCCTGAGCCAGACGCTTGTACGTGCTCGAAACCTTTAAGTTTACCAAAGGACGATTCAGAGAAGAGCAAAGTTGCAACAAGTCAAATAAGTGCGGTTGATGGGAAATGCACTGCAACGCGAGCTATCTCTTCACACACAGAGAAAATACACTCAAAGCCAAAGACGACACCCCTGAGAATTGGTCTCAGTGCGAATCGAAGGAACACGTTCAAAAGAAACATGGAATCATTAGCACAAAAGTTTTCTATGAGTGCGGAAATCGTCATTCTGGAAGCAGCGACTTCGAGTAGTTCGCAGAGGAGAGCGACTGCTACTCATACGATGCCCGCCGGAGAAATCTTCAAGTGCATGCCTGTTTTTATTCTGGGAGAAGAACAGCAATGCAGCGATAGTGGCAGCGATACCGTTTCGGAAATTTCTACGGATAGTTCTAGCGATCGGAGCAGCATTTACTCTGATGATTCGCTAGACTTTATTCTCTATGGCAAGAGTCAAGGCAGAGCGAGCTTTCCTTTCACTGGTCCAGACTCTGACAGGTAAAGATTTCTTTGATTTGCTTTCACTTAAATTTTAGTAGAGTACCTATAGTACCTATTCTTCAGCTACCCGGAAAGCACAAAAGTTTAGCTAAATATTCCTGGAACATTCCAATGGAAGGTTCGGAGGGTTCCGAAAAATGTTCCAGGAAGGTTCCCGAAAGGTAGGTAAATGACCGCGTATCCAGGAAGTTTTCCAATGAAGGTTCGGAGAATGTTTTTTGAGGAATGTACTTCATTAAATTAATTAAATTTATATATTGCGAACATTTTTCACGAACATTCCCGGAACCTTCCATGGGAACCTTCCTTGATACGCGGACATTTACCTAATTTCGGAACCTTCGCGGAATTTTCGTAAAAAATGTTCACATTATATTGAATTAATTAATATCATGCGAAAACTTTTCAAGAAATTTCCCGGAACCTTCCTTGGGAAAATTTTTCGGAATTCTCCAAACCTTCCATTGGAATATTCCAGGAATGTTCAGGGAAACCTTTGTGCTATCCGGGTATACTGGAATCTGGATAGAAAAAATTATGTGAAGAAAAAGAGACAATAAAAAGCCTGACTATGATACATCCTTCTTTCAATTCCAAAATTCTCCCCCACACGTGTCACCCCTCTCTTTGCTAATAGTCTAACTTTGCTATTTTGTACAATAACCCTGTTATAAATCCAAAAATTTTCAAGGTCTCGTTAAAAATTCTGACAGCTGGTATCGTATTTAATCTGTTTTTTGTAGGTCATTTGTAAGTAGACGATTATTTAGTTTACATATGAATTGATAGTAGCTTGCAACACATTTTCAATGAATAATAATTACTCTAACGATTTTTCAAGAAACAAAGAACCATAGAAACCCCTCATTCGCAAGTCTTATTCTTTTATTGCACTTGTGTGATAACGCTTCTTTTATCCTTTTAATAAAGCATGACTTTTGAATTATATATGTATTTAAATATATATATATATATATGTCGGTAAATATAATATAACTTGTCAATTAGACCGATTTCTAACTTATCAAGCATGCATAATAATTTTTTCAATTAAAAATTGTTATTTGTTGACTCAAAGGTTTCTCAGTTATCCTAACTGTGATAATGGGATTTATTATGTCCTACAAAAACATCTGTTAAGTCAAAGTAATCCTGAATATATTCTGTTTCATTTTTTATCTGAAATATCTGTTATTGTATCGACAGCACCAAATTCTATATAAAATACCAAGATTGTTTCTCGCCCTATTTCGGAAATTTATACTTCTACGGTATACTTAAATTTTTATGCTTCAGTACCACTGAAGATTCTTTTAGATTTATATATACACTGTCACTTCAGCAACTATTGGACTCTACTTAACCCTATTTGTAATTAATTAACTTGGGCTCTGTTGGTTATTGATCATGTTATTTCTAATTTTACTATCTTTTGCTATGTGCTACCATTCTTTCAGGTAACTTGTAACTCAAAACTAACCATTTTACATTTTCAATAGATATCTTAAATATTTGTCATGTTAACTTTATAATGCTCATTGCTTTTTTAATTTGTACCTTTTTATGTGCCTTATTCCCTGTTTTCAATTGTAATCATGTGAACTGGATTTTGTTGCTTAACGTATTTCAGACACTTCTATATTTAACTATACTTGAACTTTACTTATCACTGTCAAAACGGAAACCTTAAATATTTGGCACGTTAACACTCAGTCTTTACCTGCCCATTACCACGAATTTAAACATCTTTTTATGTCCTGTTCCTATCATATCATAGCCGTGTTTGAGACCACTGGTCTGAGACTGGTCTGTCCCTACATTCATAACAGCTTAAGGGTAGTACAGGTGGGAATGAGTCCTCCTGCCAATTACTCTATTGCTGAAAACCTTTTTATCAAGGTGTCGTCGCCTCATGACAGCATGTTGGTGGGTTTCATTTACAAACCTCCTAATGCTCCCTACTGTAGGGAACTTGAAACTTGACTTTTTTGACCTTACACCAAATTATAATAACATTGTACTTACTGGTGACCTAAACACAAATCTTAGGGCCACCAACAATTTAACGAACTATTTAAAATCAGTAGTGTTCTCCTTCGGATTATCTATAGTTCCCCATAATACCACGCACCACATCGATCATTCTAGTATATGGATTGACTTTATGATTGTTGATGATCTAGACAAGGTAATTTCTTCTACTCAGCACTCAATCTCGTTACTCTCAAACCACGACCTTATCATCATTCAATACCAGCTCTCCTTTGATCCCTCCTCTAGTATATCTCCTCTGTCCATAGGCAATTTCACAAATATAAATGAAGCCGTATTTCTTGAGCACCTCTCTACTTATGACTGGAAAAGAATTTTTATTAAAAAGATATAAATAGAAAGGTTATTTGTCTAACGAAATTTTTATCTTTAACTTTTGACAAATTTGCGCCTCTTCATACCCTTAAAGCAAAAAAGAAGTCGACTCCGTGGATTGCATCTTATATCAAAGACTTGATGAAAGAAAGAGAGAAAAAACGTAGATTGGCTAAAAGAACAAAAAATAGGATTATTCAAGCCGAATTTCGTAAATTGAGAAACTTAGTTCAAACAAAAATCAGGGATTCATAAAACCAATATAATTACAATTCTATCAAAAATATTAACAAAAATGAAAACATCTGGTTTCTCTTGAGACGACTTGGATTTATTCCTCCAAAACACTTGGCTCCTGATAACAATTTTTCCCCCACAGATCTTTTAACAGCCTTCACCACAGAAACCACACTCCTTGAAAACAGAACTCCTTCCTAGTCTGCAGTTCCCTCTACCTTTGATGATACTAAATTATTCTTTTCTGACATATCGCAAGAAACCCTAATTTAAAAACTCATAGAGGTGAAATCAAATACTCAAGGTTCTAATCGTATTTCAATTAAAATGATTCGCTTAGCCTTATCAGTCATTTGTCCTATTCTCTTGCATATCTGCAACGCATCTCTATAAGTGGGAATCTGTGCTGATACCTAGAAAGAGGCAATTATTCGCCCTGTTCCTAAAATATCTAACCCTACCTCTCTTAAAGATTTTCTCCAATATCCATCCCCTGTGCCTTGTCTAAACCTTTCGAACGCATTGTCTATCAGCAACTTACTGCACATATTGAAAATAACAATTTAATGGACCCAATTTAATGTGCCAGGCATAGTACCCTTACAGCTACACTTGAAGTAACTTCTGACCTTAAACTAGCAATTGAAAGAAGGGAAATAACTGTAGTTGTCCTTTTTGACTTTTCTAGGGCGTTTGCTACAGTTAACAGTAATTTACTATTGACTAGGCTCACATCACTTCACCTCTCAAATATAGCTGCCAAATGTTTTGAATCTTATCTTAGTAATCGTTCTGAAAGAGAACAAATCAGCAATGGCGAGCGTTCTGATTGTGAAGAGGTCAACAGTGGTGTCCGTCAGGGATCCACACTTGCACCCACTCTATCTAATATTTATACCTATGAACTTTGTAGTGAACTTCATCATTGCAACTGTCACAAATATGCTGAAGACTTTCAGCTTTACCTTTCGGGGCCTATTGCTACTCTTAAGAGCTTAATTTAAAAGGTACAGGAGGATATTGATTTGGTGGTGCAGTGAGCCCTGGTAAACGGTCTCACTGTTGACCCTGCTAAAACTAAGGTTATAATCATAGGACCTTCTTCTTCTCCTTCACTTGCAACAATTGCAACCTTGCCTCCTCTCTTGATCGATGGGCGTCTCAACTCCTTTGTGGATTTTGTGGAAGATTTAGGCTATATTCTTAATCTCTCTCTCACTTGGAATGAACAAGTTGCGGATGTCTCGAGGAAAACCTTTGGAGTCCTCCAACAGCTTAACAGGAATAAAGAATCACTTCCCACTCCAACGCGTATGCTCCTAATTAAAAGCCTCATCCTCCCTTTCTTTGACTACAGCTATGTTGCATATGACGATGTTACTGATAAACTGAATGCGAAGTTTGAACGTACGCTTAACGCTTGCATTCGGTTCATCTATAACATACCAAAAATCGAACATATTACCCAGTATAGAGAAAGAGTAGGACTTCTTAACGTTGCCACAAGAAGACAATTTTGTATGGGTAACCTGCTTTATAGCCTATTCAGTAATGAAGCTCCGCACTATCTTCTTAATCTCTTCCATTTTATTGACAAAGATCACGCAACACATTCCAAACTCCGTGAAAAGAAAACAGTACTAAAAATGCAGCCACACCGCACATGTAAAATGCAACGGTCTTTTGTTATTCGTGATGCTCGCCTTTGGAACAAACTACCTATAAGCATTAGAAATGCACCTTCACAATTTCACTTCAGAAAACTGCTTTTTGGTTACTTATTTAACATATCAAATCCTACCCTCGAAAATACTCATTGATAACACTTCAATCCTTGAGTTTAATACATATATAAGCATGCACATGAATGTATTTAATTTTAAGCATGTATATTTGTGTATTTACACTTACAGTATGACTGGCAATAGAGCAAATCTACTTATGTGTGTCCTAGTTTAATTCTTTACTTCCGTTGAAAACCTATTTTTGATTTTAATCATTATATCGATCACCGTCAATTTTTAATTGTAATATGTATCACCTTTTCCTTATAGGGCTATCTAGCCCTGAGAACTTCTCATGAATAAATACAAATATACTACGGAGACGTCACAACATTTCAGAAGACACACTAAAATATTAAAAACATAACCTCTTATCGTATAAGCTTGCATGCTGAGCCAGACTCTAGCATCTGTCATACAAGTCAGACGTTGCTACTAGGGCATGAACTGCCACAGACAAGAAGTGAGATTTGCATTTAACACGCGGAAAAATGTAGAAAGGCGGCATACAAACACCAAGTGCAGAAATGCAAAATGCAAGTTTTACCACAACACCACGTTCGGCTAATGTAACCGAACCAATCTGCTACATTCCGCGTTGAGCAAGCACTGATATTGGCTTTTGAGCAGTTATTAAGGTTGTATCCAATTACCATTTTCGTACAAAATAGTCGAGTCCCATGGGGCGCCGTCAAGCGATGCTTTATTGGAAAAATTTCATGGGCCCGCATGATGAAAATTTCAGTGTGCTACTGGTTTAGAATTCGCAGTGCAACGTCGCAATTTCACATACGCTTCCAAGCAGGCTGTGTGTGTCGAGTGCGTGCAGCAGACAAGCTGGAGAGAGGGAACAGTGTTGCCCGTTCGCGTAACTATTACGTTTATCCGTTTGAAAGTGACTAAAATTTAAGTGTTTTTCATTAGATTATCCATGAAACTACATAGTCGAGTTTGATGTGTTTTCCGAAAATTTGTATTTTCAAGCAGCACAAATACCGACATTTTTTAAATTTCTCTACCAGATCGTTCAATTACTACAAATTGATATATGGAGAGTGTCTATGCATTCTAATAGAGATCGATTCTGTTACATACAACCTTGAAGCTGTTTCGTCCATGTTCCATATATTTTGTGTCTCTGTGTGGAAACGAGCGTTCACATCTCGGCCAAGACTCATGGCAACTGGTTTGCGGAGAGCCAGATCTGGATTTCTTTTCCTAAAAGATAACAGCTAATCACGCTCAGCAATGCCACTTTGACCGAATTCCTTCAGCTCCCAGTTTTCAGGAATTTTTAAAATAACTTTTTGACTTTCCAGATTTTTGGCGAACTGATACACGAGGCATCTGATTGCAACGTACGATAAGCCAAAACAACTGCTAGCTGATCTCAATAAATAATTTTTTAACGAAGCTTCTTATGCAGCAATGAATACCTGAAAAATGAAATCGATGCAAAAATAGTGAAAGCTATAAAGGAAAATCGGAGTTTCATATTTGCTTATGCTCTTGGGGATGACATCCTTTCACTGGAAATCTACAGCGCAAAATATCACGAGGAATATTGTATTTTTTTTACCAGAATGTTGACTTTTTGGCCATCATGAATCTGACGAAGTGCTCTTTGAATTATCTTCTCACTGTTTTTTTCTTTTTTGCGCTTATGATTACGCAGCATTTTGCTAGAAAACTGAACGAAAAACGTAAAGAAAGGTGGCTCTTTGCCCCACCGTATAGTTGACTTTTTCACCCCAAAACCTAGTTGCTTAGATTTTGCTAAGCCATTCTGAATTACGTGCATTTCAAAGAAAATGAGCAAACGTTTCTTGTTCAGACCACTATTGTGATTCGGAAAATACTTACCAGCAAATTGTTTAGCCAAAATCTGAAGCGCTGAATACAAATAAAAGCGAAGAGGATTTGTTGGGAAAAGGCCCTGTTTCATAAACGACCTTTGATAGGCTCTGTGAACATGGATGATATTCCCATTCATATTGCCATCTGTGCGCGCTCTAGTGGCGATCTTAAAAAGTACGCGGCGAAGTTGCTGAACCTCCCTGTTCTCAAATAACAATCGAATGGCGCTTTGACCCAGTGGTCCTTTCGCCCCACTCTACATATGAAATAAATGCTCCATAGGTTATGCTTGATCAAATCTGACCAAATCAACACAGAAGAAACAACTTGAAATATATAATGTAATAAACAAAAGTATTTACAAAATACAGGAACAAACATATTCTACCATGCCAATTGAATGGCACTGCAACAGCACTCAAACGGCACTACACATGTCCTTTCAGTGCTGCCAGTTTAAAGCTACTCAGATTCTTGTTTTAAATACCTGCAGAAGTTCCCTTTATACCGGCGACTAGGCCAACAAGTAGACCAGCTGAAAGGGATTCAACTCTTTGTTTTAGAAGTTGAAAATTGGGATGAGATAGGCCAAAACAGATCACGTTTTTCAATCCGACTGCAGAATAGTATATTAGTATATAATTTATAATTATGAAATATATATAAGGAGAAAATTCATAAATTAAACAAAGTGTTAATAATTTGAAGGAAATTTTCAAAAGGGATTCGGGTTGGTGGCGGCTAACTACTGTTAATTACTCTACCCGCCCGGTACATGACGAATACAAATGGACCATTATATAACCGTCGCATCAATCCGAGTGCAATTTAAGTGCCGAAATCAGCACAGTCACTGCAACGTCACTGGCAGCGCAGTGCCGTTCGCCAGTGCCGTTTCATTGACAGAGTGACACAAATTCTAACCTCAAATGAAGCAGTTAACAACTCAGTTTCCATCACTGATATACGATTCATTACTTTATTTTACAATTTAAGGTGCTACATGCAATTATTAAATAATCAGCCCTGATTTGAGAAAAGCAAAAGTTTGCTTTTTCAACAAGGATTGTTTTCCTACATTCTTGTGAATATTTCCGTGCATTTCCTTGTCCAATAGCTCTTGATGGAATTGTTCAAATTCTACTTTCTTTACTTCGGCTTTCAGAAGTGGAGCATCTAGATGGAGTAATGCACTTTCCTCACTTCTGACGTTAAAATTCAGGCCAAGGGTCTCAGCTGCCTGCTCCGATTGAAAAAATTTTTAATTAATGAAAATTCTTCAATTTTGGTGATTTTGAAGATCAAAAGACAAGTTTTTAATTATAAATCTTCTAAATTTAAGAAATTTCAATTATGAAGCATCAAAATTCACAGCATTTTTATTGTAAAACGTAAAACTTGCATTTTTTTAATTGTAAATTGTCAAAATTAATAAATTCAATTTCAAATATTTACAATTTAAAGTTCTGTAATTTTTAAGAATTTTAATTTAAAACGATTCAATTTTAAAGATTTATTGATGATTTTTAAGATCAAAAGTCCAATTTTCAATTCTAAATCTTCCAAATTTAAAAAACTTCGATTGTAAATCATCATAATTACAAAATTTTCCATTTTAAATGTTTTAAATTAAAAACTCTTCATTTTTCAAAATTTTCCATTAAAAAATCTGCAATTTTGAAAAGTTAAAATTGAAAATTCTTTAGTTTCTAAAATATAGGATTTTTTCAAATAGTTTAATTTTAAATATTTACAGTTGAGAACTCTTCATTTTTGAGAATGCAAAAATAAAAATTCTTAAATTTTAATGATTTTGAAGATCAAAAGTCAACATTTCAATTTTAAATCTGACAAATTGAAAAAATTGTAAATGTAGATCAGAAAAATTACAGAACTTTAAATTTGTTAATTCAAAACTTGGATAATTTTGATTTTTAAATGTTTTAAAATTAAAACTCTTCAATTTTAATTATTCTTCTTTCAAAATTCTGCAATTTTTATTTATTTATTTATTTTAATAATTTCAAACATTTACAATGGAAAATTCTTCAATTTTTAAGAAACAAAAAAAAGTTTTCTTAAATTTTGATGATTTTGAAGATCAAAAGTGAAGATTTCAACCTTAAATTTTCGAAATTTTAAATTTTAATCATCAAATTTACAGAATTTTTAATCTTTAGAATTTTAAAGAGTTACAATTGTAAATTATTCTATTTTTCAGATTCATATTTTTAAGATATGTAGTTTAATTTTGAAAATTTACAATTCAAAATTCTTTCATTTTAACGAATTGCAAATTTAAAATTGTTTCATTTTTATTATTTACAATTAAAAACTCAATCTGTACTAGTAAAAAATGATGCAATTTTGGATATTTTTATTTATTTTTTTTGAATAGTTGAATTTTAAAAATTATTCAATTTTGAAGCCTAAATATTGAAATTTGTTTAATTTATAGATTTTCGATTTCAAATTCTTTTTATGAACAGTAAAAATAATTTTTTTCCTACACTTTTTACATACATAAAATATCTTTCCGTAAAAAAAAAGAACTTTGCAGAAATTTCAAATTACTAAAATCAGTGACTGGAAATCTAACAAGCTGCAATTTGCACGAAGTAACTGTAGCTGTAAATAATTAGTTCTTTTTGAAAGAATCTTCCCCAACACAATGAATTTTAAGATCATTATTATTAATTAATTGAAAAATAATTAATTCATGAAAAAATAATTAATTAATAAAAAATAATTAAGAATAAGGAAAATTAGATGAAGCTACTTTATTAAATAAAAAAAACCATTGAGTAAATCGCGCCTTTTTATTTTTTTTACGAGTAAATTATTCATTATTCATTCACGATATCCACTAATTACATTCACTCCTGTCATTATTTATTCCAAAAACCCCTTGGGTAAAAAAAAAAAATTGAGACTTGAAAAAAAAAAAAAAAAAAAAAAAAAAAAAATATTAGTTCTTCGAGGTGTTGGTGTACATTTTAAAGAAGGTGTATCATTGTCAAAGACTTTCCAGTCATTATGATGCAAGAGGCGTCTAAATTCTCGAACGCTATAACGGAAAATCCCATAGGTGACTAATATCTGCCGATTATAGCAAAATCTTTCCTAATCGAATTTTTATTTTTATTTTTATTTCTTAATAATGTCTATTTTTTCACGAAATTTTTAATTAACTAGAAAAAAAATTACGCGCACTTTGCGAGCGATTATTTTGTAATCCAGGCGATTTTTTAATTTAAATATGAAATTAATATTTATAGAAAATTATTGTTTTTCCTATTATCTATTATTTGAAATTCGCCAATTATAAAATTCTCGAATAATAAAATTACAAAATTAGAAAATTTCCAAATGATACAATTTTTGACAGAAAATTGACAAATTATAAAATATCCGAACTTGAAAATTTCAGAATTATAAAATTCCCGAATTTAAACAATTAAACAAATTTTTTTGTTATAAATATGATTTATTTATTAAAAATACAATAATCAAATATTTTTATTAATAGAAAATTATTTGCAATGCTTGAAGTTTCTAAAATTATTGATTGATTTTAAAATAACAATAATTGGGTAAAATGTATTTATGGATGGAAATTATTTACAATTATTTTAATTTTAAATTCAGACAATAATTCAAGCAACATTAAACATAAAAATAATTATTTTACAGAAATATTTTATTGTTGTATTTTTTATAAATAAATCTTTTTTTTTAAATTAATTGTTTCAAAGTTTTATAGAAAATTGTTGTATTTCATAGTATCTATTATCTAAAATATTAAAAAAGAAAAGCAAGAACAATATTTTTTATAATTAATGAAAAATGATATCTTACTTTCAAAATTAATGTATAATATTTTTGTATGCGGATTACTTCCAGTTTTGCCGGAGTAATCCATTTTCAATCCGGAATAATACATTCGTAATTCGAAGTAATACATTTGTAATCTAAAGTAATACCAATATTCTGGAGTAATCCACTTGTAATACGGAGTAATACGCTTGTAATCCGGAGTAATACACTTGTAATCCGGAGTAATACACTTGTAATCCGCAGTAATACACTTGTAATCCGGAGTAATACACTTGTAATCCGGAGTAATACACTTGTAACCCGGAGTAATACACTTGTAATCCGGAGTAATACACCTTTAATCCGGGGTAATACAAGTATTCTGGTGTAATACACCTGAAACCGGAGTAATCCAATTATTCCGGAGTAATCCCTGTATTCTGGAATAATCCCATTGTCATCTGGCGCAATACACTTTTAACCCGGTGTAATCATAATATTATGGAGTAATTCACTTATAACCTTGAGTAATCCCAGTATTTTAGAGTAATGCACTTGTAATCTAAAATAATCCCAGTATTTAGGAATAATCCACTTGTAATCTGAAGTAATACACTTTTAAGCCGAAGTAATCCAAGTATTTTATAGTAATCCTAGTATTCTGGAGTAATCCACTTGTAATACGGAGTAATACACTTGTAATCTGAAGAAATACACTTGTAATCTGGGGTAATACAAGTATTCTGGTGTAATCCACCTGAAACCGGAGTAATTCAATTATTCCGTAGTAATACCTGTATTCCGGAATAATCCCATTGTCATCTGGCGCAATACACTTTTAACCCGATGTAATCATAATATTATGGAGTAATTCACTTATAACCTGGAGTAATCCCAGTATTTAAGAGTAATGCACTTATAATCTAAAATAATCCCAGTATTTAGGAATAATCCACTTGTAATCTCAAGTAATACACTTTTAAGCCGAAGTAATCCAAGTATTTTGTAGTCATCCTAGTATTCTGGAGTAATCCACTTGTAATCCGGAGTAACACACTTGTAATCCGGAGTAGTACACTTGTAATCTGAAGAAATACACTTTGAATCCGGGGTAATACAAGTATTCTGATGTTATCCACCTGAAACCGGAGTAATCCAATTATTCCGGAGTAATCCCTGTATTCTGGAATAATCCCATTGCCATCTAGCGCAATACACTTTTAACCCGGTGTAATCAAAATATTATGGAGTGATTCATTTATAACCTGGAGTAATCCCAGTCTTTCAAAGGAATACGCCTGTAATCTAAAGTAATCACAGTATTTAGGAATAATCCACTTGTAATCTAAAGTAATACACTTTTAAGACGAAGTAATCCAAGTATTTTGTAGTAATCCTAGTATTCTGGAGTAATCCACTTGTAATCCGGAGTAATACACTTGTAATCTGAAGTAATACACTTTTAATCCGGGGTAATACAAGTATTCTGGTGTAATCGACCTGAAACCGGAGTAATCCAATTATTCCGGGGTAATCCCTGTATTCCGGAATAATCCCATTGTTATCTGGCACAATAAACTTTTAACCCGGTGTAATCAAAATATTATGGAGTAATTCACTTATAACCTGGAGTAATCCCAGTATTTCAGAGTAATGCGCCTGTAATCTAAAGTAATCCCAGAATTTCGGAATAATCCACTTGTAATCTGAAGTAATACCATTTTAAGTCGGAGTAATCCAAGTATTTTGTAGTAATCCTAGTATTCCGGTGTAATACACTTGTAATCCAAAATAATACCAGTATTACCGAGTAATACACTTGCAATTCAGCGTAATGCAAGTATGATGGAGTAATTCACTTACAATCCGGAGTAATCCCGGTATTTCAGAGTAATGCGCTTGTAATCTAAAGTAATCACAGTATTTCGGAATAATCCACTTGCAATCTGAAGTAATACACTTTTAAATTGGAGTATTCGAAGTATTTTTTAATAATCGTAGTATTCCGGAGTAATACACTTCTAATCCAAATTAATACCAGTATTTTGGAGTAATACACTTGTAATACAGCGACATACACTTTTAATTCAGCGTAATCCAAGTATGATGGAGTAATCCACTTGTAATCTGGAGTAATCTCAGTATTCCAAAGTAATACACTTTTATTCTAAGGTGATACCAGTATTCCGGAGTAATCCACTCGTAATATGGAATAATTTACTTTCAATCCACGGTAATCCAAGTATTCTGGGGTAATCCACTTGTAATCTGGAGTAATCACAGTAATCCGGTGTAATACATTTGTAATCTGGAGTAATATACTTTTAATCCGGGGTAATACAAGTATTCTGATGTAAGTCACTTGTAACCGGAGTAATCCAAGTATTCTGGAGCATTCTACTTGTAATCTGGAGTAATACTAGTATTCCGAACTAAGCCACTTGTCAACTGGCGTAATACACTTCTTATCTGGCAAAATCCAAGTATTTGGAGTAATCCTAGTATTCTGGAGTAATCCACTTGTACTCCAAAGTAATACCACTATTGCGAAGTAATCCACACGGCATCCAGCACAATACACTTTCAATCAGGCATAATTCAAGTATTCTGGAGTCATCCACTTTTAATCTGGAGTAATCGCAGTAGTTCGTGGTAATACACTTGTAATCTGGAGTAATCCACTTGTAATCTGGATTAATACCAGTATTCTGAACAAATACACTCATCACCCGGCGTAATACACTTTTAGTCCGGCATAATCCAAGTATTTTGGAATAAGCCTAGTATTCCGGAGTAATAGACTTGTAATCCAAAGTAATACCAGTATTTTGAAGTAATCCACTCGGCATCCAGCGTAATACACTTTCAATCAGACATAATCCAAGTATTCTGGAGTAATTCTCTTGTAATCTGCAGTAATACACTTGAAATCTGCAGTGATACACCTTTCATCAGCGGCAATCCAAGTATTCTGATGTAATCCACTTTTAATCTGAAGTAATCACAGTAATCCGTGGTAATACACTTGTAATCTCGAGTAATACACTTTTAAGTCGTCGTAATCCAAGTATTTTGGGGTAATCCAATATTCCGGAGTAATATACTTGTAATCCAAAGTGATATTCGTATTTCGGAGTAATCCATTCATCATCCAGCGTAATACACTTTTAATTCGGCTTAATCCAAGTATTATGGAGTAATCTACTTGCAATCTGGAGTAATAATCCTGGCATACCGGAGTAATCCACTTGTCATACGGCATAATCCAAGTATTATGGAGTAATCCACTTGTAATATGGAGTAATCCACTTGCAATATGTAGTTATACAAGTATTCCAAAGTAATACACTTGTAATCCAAAGTAATCCTAGTATAACAGAGTAATCCACTTGACATCCAGCATAATCCGAAAATTCTGCAGTAATCCACTTGTAATTTGGGGTAATCCTTGTATACCAGAGTAATCCGCTTGTCATCCGGCGTAATATAGTTTTATTCCGGAATAATCCAAGTATTCTTGAGTAATCCACTTGTGATCTGGAGTAATCACAGTTATCTGTAGTACTACACTTGTAATCTGGAGTAATACACTTTTAATCCGGCTAATACAAATATTCTGGTGTAATCCACTTGTAACCGGAGTAATCCAAGTATTATGGAGTAAACCACTTGTAATTTGGAGTAATCCCAGTATTCCGGAATAATCCAATTGTCATCCGGCGCAATACACTTTGCATCTGCAGCAATCCAAGTGTGCTGGAGTAATCCACTCGTCATATGGAGTAATCTTAGTATTCCAGATCAATAGAATTGTACTTTAAAGTACTACCAGTACTCAGAAGTAATTCACTTATCATCCGGCGTAATACACTTTTAATCCGGCGAAATCCAAGTCTTCTGGAGTTATCCACTTGTAATCTGGAGTAATCCCAGGATTCCAGAGTAATACACTTATAATCTAAAATAATACCAGTATTCCATGCTAATCCACTTGCCATTCGGCGTAATCCGAGTATTATGGAGTAATTCACTTGTAATCTGGAGTAATTTACGTATTCCGAAATAATACAATTGTAATCCAAAGTAATCCTAGGATACCGGAGTAATCCATTTGTCATTCGACGTAATCCAAGTATTCTCAAGTAATCCACTTGTAATCTGGAGTAATCCCAGCATTCCAGAGTAATCTGCTTGTCATCTGACGTAATACACTTTTATTTCAGATTTATCCAAGTATTCTGAAGTAATACACTTATCATCCGGCGTCATCCAAGTATTCTGGTGTGATCCCAGCATTCGGGAGTATTACACTTGTAATTCCAAATAATACCAGTGTTCTGGAGTAATAGGCGTGTAAACTAGAGTAATACCGTTGTAACCCGGACTTGTAATCTGGCGGAATACACTTTTAATCCATCGTAATCCAAGTATTTCGGAGTAATCCACTTGTAATCTGGTGTTATCCCAGTTTTCCGGAATAATCCACTTGTAATTCGGCCTAATACACTTGTAACCCGTAGTTATTTGAAAGTAATCCACTTGTATACTAGTGTAATCCCGTTGTATCTTGAAATTATCCCAGTTTTCCTCATTAATCCACTTTTAATGCTGCTTATTACATTTGTAACCTGAAGCAATCCCAGTATTCCGGAGTAATCCACTTGTCATCCGGCATAATACACTTTTAATGCGACGAAATCAAAATATTGCGGAGTAATCCACTTGTAAACTAGAGTAATCCTGTTTTAACTTGGACTTATCCCAGTTTCCAAGAGTTATCCACTTTTAATGCAGCATAATAAATTTGTAGCCAGAGTAATCACAGTATTTCGAAGTAATACACTTATAATCCAAAGTAATTTTCTTTTCTTCTAAAGTAATATCAGTATTCGGGAGAAGTCTACTTGTAATTTAGAGTAATCTACTTGTAACTTAGAGTTATCCCAGTTTTCCGGAATAATCCACTTGTAATTCGGCCCAATACACTTGTAACCCGTAATAATCCCAGTATTTCAGAGTAATCCACTTTTTAACTAGAGTAATCCCGTTGTAACTTAGAATTGACCCAGTTTTCCAGAGTGATCCACTTTCAATGCAGCGTAATCCATTTGTAACCTGAAGTAAGCGTAGTATTGCGTGGTAATACACTTGTAATCTGGCGTAATATACTTTTAACCCAGTGTAGTCCCAGTCTTTCCGCGTAATCCACTAGTAATGCGGCGTAATACCAGTATTCTAGAGTAATCCACTTGTAATCCGGAGTAATCCTAGTATTCCAGAGGACTCCATTTTCAATCTAAAGTAATACTTCAGTAATCCGAAATAATACCAGTTTTTCGGAGTAATTCACATGTAATCTTAAGTAATCCACTTGTAATCGGGGGTAATTCGCTTTTAATCTGGCCTAATCGAAGTATTCCCGAGTAATCCGCTTGTAATCTAAAGTATTCCTCTTGTATTGTAAAGTAATTGCTTCGTAATCCGGAGGTAATCCCAGTATTTTGGATACATCCATTTGTAATCTGGAGAAATCTCAGTATTCCGGAGTAATCTACCTGTAAATAAAAGTAATCCTCTTGTTATCCGAGATAATCCTAGTATTCTGGATGAATCCTATTGTAATCCAATGTTATCAATTTGTAATCTGTCGTAATCCCAGTATTAGGGAGTAATCCGCTTGTAATCTAAAGTAATCGTCTTGTATTCTAAAGTAATTTCTTTGTAATCCGAAGGTAATCCCAGCATTTTGGAGACATCCATTTGTAATCTGGAGTAATCTCAGTATT
>JAABKJ010007545.1:140410763-140424604 GCA_011634705.1 Andricus grossulariae
CAGGAGTAATCTCTCTGTAAATAAAAGTAATCCCCTTGTTATCCGAGGTAATCCTAGTATTCTGGAGTAATCCAATTGTCATCCAAAGTTATCAACTTGTAATCTGTCGTAATCCCAGTATTGAGGAGTAATCCGCTTGTAATCTAAAGTAATCGTCTTGTATTCTAAAGTAATTGCTTTGTAATCCGGAGGTAATCCCAGTATTTTGGAGACATCCATTTGTAATCTGGAGTAATCTCAGTATTCAGGAGTAATCTCTCTGTAAATAAAAGTAATCCCCTTGTTATCCGAGGTAATCCTAGTATTCTGGAGTAATCCAATTCCAATCCAAAGTTATCAATTTGTAATCTGTCGTAATACCAGTATTTCGTAGTAATCCGCTTGTAATTCAAAGTAATTAACTTGCAATCCGGCGTAATCCACTTGTAATCTGAAGTATCACATTTCTAATCCGGCGTGATTTACTTGTACTCCAGAGTAATACATATATAATCCGGCGTAATCTACTTGCAATCCAGTTGATGCAAAATAATTTATGCAATCCAAGTGAATTACTATTTTGTTAAAAATTATTTTTTTTTCGGGGAAATTAATTTTTTAAACTCAAAATTGAATTATTTAGTTTTCAGTTAATAATTTATATTTTTAGTTGAAAATTCAACTATTTGCTTTCTAATTTGTGTGTTTTGTTGAAAATATGTCTTTTTGATAGAAAATTGATCTTCTAACTTGAAAATTTATATTTTGTATTGAAAATTGAAATATTTTGGTGAAAAATTTAATCATTTTTTTTCAATTCGTATTTTTTCAAAATTAATTATTTTTACTGAAAATTTAACTATTCCATTTTTTTCTCTAAATTTATATTTTTTTGTTGAAATTTCTACTGCTTGGTTGAAAATCCATTTATTTTGTTAAAAATTGATCTTTTCGGTGAAAATTAATCTCCTTGCTTGAAAATTTATATTTTGGGTTGAAAATTAACTATTTTTGTACTTTTTGTCAAAAATTTAAAAACAGAACATTGTTGCCTTTATTGTTAAAGAATAATTTACCATTTAAAGTTTCTCTCTCAGGAATAAATTTTTTGAATTAAAGTTCCTCATTTGAAAACTGCGATTTACAAAATTCTAAAAAATTATTAATAATTTTGTTGCAACTATTTTTTTAAATGGGAAAATATCTCTGTTTTTTTATTATTTATTTTAAACTGTCAGTCATGTAATAGATGATATAGTATAACAAAATCTGGAAAAAGTTTAAAAATTATACACGGAACTAAACGAGGAAATAAGTAAGTCTAGCGGAAATTCCTTGTTTAATAATAATTATCTTACTTCAAGTGTGTGTGTGGCAAAACTGCATTTAACGACAGGTGCAACCTTTTTTACAGTACAGCATGAACGAGGCTAGACCCACTCGCTTTTCTCCTTAAAAGATTTCTCCAGTCAAACTTAGACAAGGACGATCACCGCTGGTCTCATTTTTTATACCGGGTGTCCCTCTTCAAACTGCAGCGCGAATAATTTTAAATTGTTTTCAAATCCAAATTTATTTAAAGATAAAATCATCTTCCTGTCGAAAAATTAGTCAAAGTAGACCTTCCATACTTTCCTCCCCTCACTTCACCCTTCGCCCAGCCCTTCCCAACTTCTTAATTTTCTACTTCCCCTGACGTCGCTTATCCAGCAGACACTTCTCTTCCCCTACTTCCCCTTCCCAAACCTCACTTTAAATCCTCCACTCCTCATTTCTAATCATATAATCTTACTTTCCCTACTTTCCCTTCACTCATTTCCTCTCACATCCCCTGCACTACCCTTATTTTTCCTACTTCCTGTACTTCTTCACACATCACTTCCACTCCTACTTTCCATCCTCAATCCTCACTTCAACCTTCCCTACTAACCCTCATTTCTAATCATTTCTTCTCACTTCTCCTACTTCTCCACTCATCATTTCCGATCCTACTTCCCTTTTCCACTCCTTACTTATCTCCTCTACTCACCCTCATTTCTAATAATTTCCTCTCACTTTCCCTACTTCTTCACTCATCATATTCCCTTCGACTTCCTTTTCCCAACATTCATTTTGCCTTCTCTGCTCACCCGCATTTCAAATCATTTCCTCTCACTTTCCCTGCACCTCTCTCATTCCCCCACTTCCACTAATTTCCACCCACCACTTTCCTTCCTGCTTCCCTTTTCCAATCCTCACTTCAACTCCTCTACTAACCCTCATTTCTAATCATTTCCTCCCACTTTCCCTACTTTTCCTTTCCTCTTTCCTCTCACTTACATCAGACCCCCTCCTTTCCACTACTTCCTCTACTTCTCTATCCATAATTTCCCCTTCTACTTTCCTTCCCCAACCCTCACTTACCTCCTCTACTCACCCTCATTTCTAATAATTTTCTCTCACTTTCCCTATTTCTTCACTCATTATTTTCCCTCCAACTTCCCTTTCCCAGCCCTCACTTTGCCTCCTCTACTCAACCTCATTTCTAATCATTTCCTGTCACTTTCCCTACTTTCTCTTTCCTCATTTTCTCTCACTTCCCGTACACGTTTCTCATTCCCCCCACTTCCCCTTCTTCTTCACTCATCATTTTCCCTCCTTCTTCGCTTTCCCAACCCGCACTTCACCTCATATACACACCCTCGTTTCTAATAATTTTTTCTCGCATTCTCTACTTTCCCTTTTCTCATTTCTTCTCACTTTCTTTACACCCCTTCATTTCTTCTACTTCCTCTACTTCTCCACTCATAATTTCCCCTCCTACTTCCCTTTCCCAACCGTCACTTACATCCTCTACTCACCCTCATTTCTAATAATTTCCTCTCACTTCCCCCACTTCTTCACTCATCATATTCCCTTCGACTTCCTTTTCCCAACGTTCACTTTGCCTTCTCTACTCACCCTAATTTCTAATCATTTCCTCTCATTTCCACTACTTTACATTTCCTCTCACTTCCCCTGCATCCCTCTCATCACCTCTACTTCCAATACTTCTCCACCTACCATTTTCCCTCCCTTTTTCCTTCCCCAACTCTCACTTACCTCCCCTACTCACCCTCATTCCTAATAATTTCCTCTCACTTCACCTATTTCTTCACCCATCATTTTGCCTCCTACTTCAATTTCCCAACCCTCACTTTGCCTCCTCCACTCATCCTCATATCGAATAATTTCCTCTCACTTTCCCTACTTTCCCCTTTCTCTCACTTCCCCTACACTTTTTTTATTTCCCCCACTTCCCCTACTTTTCCTTACCTCATATCCTCTCAATTCTTCTTACTTTCCCTCCACTTCCTCATATTCACTACTTTTCCTACCTCTCCAGCATTCATTTTCTCTTCTAATTTCCTTCACAAACCCTCACTTCACCTTCTCTACTCAACCTCATTTCCAATCATTTCCTCTGACTTCTTCCACTTTCCCTTTCATCATTTCTTCTCACTTCCCCTGAACCTTCCTTATTTCTCCTACTTTTCCTTCTTTCCCTATTTCTTCACCCAAAATTTCACTTCCTTTTTTCCTTCCCCAACCCTCACCTCACGTCTCCTACTCAGCCTCATTTCTAATAATTCCTTCTTACTTACCCTACTTTCCCTTCTTTCATTTCTTTTCACTCCCCCTGAAGCCCTACATTTCCCCTACTTCCCCTACTTCCCCCTTTTCCCTACTCCTCCACCTATAATTTTCCCTCCTACATTCCTTCCCTAAACCTCGCTTCACCTCACCTACTCACCTTCATTTCTAATCATTTCCTCTCTCTTCTCCTACTTCTCCAACCATCATTTCCCCTTCTAGTTTGCTTTCCCAATCCTCACTTTACCTTCTCTACTCCCCCTTATTTTTAATTATTTCCTCTCACTTCTTTTATTTTCCCTTTCTTTATTTCCACCCACTTTCCCTAAAACTTCCTTATTTTCCTTACTACAACCTCCTTATTTCCCTTACTTCCCTTCTTTCCCTACTATTTCACCCATAATTTAAGCTTCTACTTCCCCTTCCCAACCCTCACTTTACCTCCTGTACTCCTCCCCCCTCATTTCCCCTTCTTCTTCTACTTCTCGAACCATCAATTCATCTCCATTTCCTTCCCCAACCCTCACTTTACCACCCCTTCTCACCCACATTTTTAATAATTTCCTCTCACTTCTCTTACTTCTCCACCCATCATTTCCCCTCCTACTTTCCTTTCGCAAGCTTCACTACCTTCCCTACTCATCCTTATATCTGATAACTTTCTCTCACTTCCCCTACTTTCCCTTGCCTCATATCCTCTCAATTCTTCTTACTTCCCCCACATCCTCTCATTTTCCCTACTTTTCTTACTGCTCCAGCTATCATTTCCCCTCATACTTCCCTTCTTTAACCCTAACTTTCCCCTCACCCCGCTTCCTCATTTTCTCCACTTCCCCTACTTCTGCAGAGTTCGTTTCCCCTCCTACTTTTATTTACGAACCCTCACTTCACCTCCTCCACTCTCCCTCATTTCTAATTATTTCCTCTCTCTTCCAAAACGCCTCCTCTTATCATTTTCCCTCTTACTTTCCTTTCCCAACTCCCTCTGTACGTCCTATACTCATCCTAATTTCTAATCATTGCCTCTTACTTTCCCTACTTTTCCTTTCCTCATTTCCTCTCACTTTCCCTACTTTCCCTACCCTCATTTCCTCTCACTTCCCCTACACTACCATTATTTCCCCTACTTCCCTTACTTCTCCATCCATAATTGCACCTCCTACTACCCTTTCCCAACCCTCACTTTACCTCCTCTACTCACCCTCATTTTTAATCATTTCCTCTCACTTCCCCTACTTTCCCTTCTCTAATTTCTTCTCACTTCCCCCACCCATCATTTCCTCTACTTTCCCTACTTCTCCAGCATTGACTTCCTCTCCTACTTGCCTTCTTCAACCCTCACTTCACCTCCTCTACTCACCCTCATTTCTAATCATATCGTCTCACTTTTTCTACTTTCCTTCCATTTATTTCCTCTCACTTTCCCTACACCCCCTCATTTCCCCTACTTCCCCTATTTCCCCTTCTTCCCTTTCTTCCCCTACTTATCCACCCATCATTTCCCCTTACTTTTCCTAATTTCCCTCCCCTCATTTCACTCACTTTTCTTACTTCCCCTCCCACAATTTCCCCTCACTTCCCCTCCTTAAAAAAAGTACGACAGATGGATGGGTAGCTGACCGAAACTACAAGGGTTTCTTGCTCGAGGTTTCAAAACACTAAAAACCAAAAACATAGTTGGATTATTCTCAGGAATATCTTTAAGAGTTTTTTTTAATTACAAACAAAATTATTTTTTAAACAATCATAATGTTTATAATATTTATAATTTTTCAAAAAATAATTCAACATCAATCAAACATAAATGACAGCTGCAGAGCTGAGACTTGTAAAATCAACAATTTGGTAGAAAATAAACAATTTGACTAAAAATTAACTTTATTGTTGAAAATTCATATTTTTCGATGAAAATTGAACAATTTGTTTGAAAATTAACTTTTTTTAAGAAATAATTATTTCGGGTTAAATATTCAACTATTTTATAGGAAATTCATCCATTCGGCTTTACAATTCAACAATTTTGTTGAAAATTGATGTACTTTTTTGAAAATTCGTGTTTTCTGCTAGAAATTTTCTTGATTGAAAATTCATCTTTTTTGTTGAAAATTTAACTGTTTAATTAAAATTTTGTATTTTTCGTTGAAAATTCAACTAATACGTTAAAAGTTGAACTAATTTGTTGAACAAAATTTTTAGGATTCATCTCTTCGGTAGAAAAATGAACCTTTTTTAATTCCTTACCTTTTTTAAAATTCATGCATATATCTTGTTGAAAATTCGTCTATTGGGTTAAGAAACTAATATTTTTTTGTTGAAAATTAATTTTTCGAACTGAAAATTCGACTTCATTTTTGGTAAAAAAAAATATGTGAATTAGTTGAAAATTCAACTATTAGGTTTAAGATTCATATTTCAGGATTGAAAATTTATATATTTGGTTGAAGATTCAACTATTTTGTTGAAAAATAGTTTCTTGTGTTTAATTCCACTGGTTGAAAATTCGTCTTTTGATAGAAAATTCATTTTTCATGGTAGAAAATCCCTTATTTTATGTCGAAAATTAACTTTGTTGTTGAAAATGCAAACAGTCTTTAAAAAAAATCGTTTTTAATGCAACTCTTTGGTCAGCAATTAATTTTTTTATTGAAAATTTGTCTTTTTGGGTTGAAAATTTAACTTTTATGATCAATCATCTTTTTTGGATGAAAATTCAACTATTTTATTGAAAATTCGTCTTTTGCTAGAAAATTTATCTTTTATGGTAGAAAAGCCATCTTTTTTGAGTAAAAATGAACTTTTTTGTTGAAAATTAAACTTTTTGGGTTGAAAATTCAACTTTCTTCTAAAAAATTCGTCTTTTTGAATTGAAGATTTAACTTTTTTTGGTTCCATTTTAATTTTTTTCATTAGACAATTAGACCATTTGGTAGCTATTTTGGTGGAAAATTCAACTACTTGGTTGAAAATTGAACTACTTTGCTAAAAATTTATTTTTTTGGTACACTAAAAATGTAATTATTCCATATTGTGTTGAAAAATTAATCTGTTTTTCTTGTTGTTAAAGATTTATTTTAGTTGAAAATTAATAGTTTCCGGTTGAAAATTCGACTGTTTATTGTTTTAGAAAATTCGACTTTTGGTTTAAAAATTCACCTGTTTTGTAGGAAATTCGACTTTTTGGCTTGAAAACTCAAAAGTTTGGTAGAAAATAAACAATTCTGTGAAAAATTGACTTTTTTGCTAAAAATTCATATTTTTGGTTGAAAGTTCAACTACTTCGCTGAAAGTTGAACTACTTTGTTAAAAATTCATTTTTTTTTAAGATTCGCCTCTTTGGTTCAAAATTTAACATTTTTTGAAAATTCATTTTTTTATTGGTTAAAAATTTATTATTTTACCTGAAAAGTTCATTGTTCCATTTTTGGTTGTAAATTTATCGTTTACAAGTTAAAAATTCAACTATTTGGTAGAAAATTCATGTATTTTGTTACAAATTCGTCTCTTTGAATAAAAAATTATTAATTGTTAAAAATTCTTCTTTTTGGTTGAGAATTTAACTATTTGACTGAAAATTCGTCCATTTTGGTTTAAATCAACCATTTGAAAATTCTTGTTTTTTTTTTTGTTGAAAATTAATTTGGTAGAAAAGCCATCTTTTTTGGTTGAAAGTAAACTTTTTTGTTGAAAATTCAACTTTACGTCTTTTTTAGGAGAAAATTCATGTCTTTTGATATAATATCTTTTTTAGAATATTAATGATAATAATAATTCATATTAATATAAATATAATAATTGGTTGAAATTGTACTGTTATAGTTGAAGATTCATCATTTTAGTTGAAAATTCATCTTTTTGGCTAAACATTCAACTACTTGGTTGAAATTTAAAGTCTTGTTAAAAAAATTATTTTTTTAAAATTCATCATTTTAATTTAAAATTTATCTCTTTGGTTGAAAATTCATCTGTTTAGTTGAAAATTAATTTTTTTAGCTGCAAATTTATCCATTCAATTTTTGGTTCATTCATCAATTTAACAATTTTGTTAAAGAAATGTTATTTTTATTAAAAAATAATTTTTTAAACTGAAAATTAAACTATTTTGTTGAAAATTCAACTGTGTTTTAGAAATTTCGTCGTTTTGGCTTGAAAATTCTACAGTTTTGTATAAAATTCAACCGTTTGGTGGATCATCAATCTGTTTTAGTTGAGGATTTAAGTATTTTGTTGAAATTTTGTTGATAAATTCGTTTTGTTTTGGAAATTAATTTTTTTTACTGAAATCTTATACTTGTAAGGCAATCTTTTGAATTTTACAGGATTTTTTCAAAATGTTAGGAAAAATTAGAATCATTTTAAAAGATATTTAGACGTTTCGAACAAAATTTCTGAAATAATTTAAAATTTGATGATTTCAAACAATTAAAAAAATAGATTTTTGAAGATTTCGAAATAAGGTTTTGATGTTTTTTTTTTCAAATGATCTTGAAAGGTTTAAATAATAAAAATAGTTCTTGAGATTCTTGGAAAAAGTTACATAATTTTTTTTGTTTGAAAAATTAATTTCAAGAGAATATTTAAAAACATTTCAAAAGATTTCCAAAATCGTTCAAGTCAGTTTTTTTCGAAAATTCAAAAAATATTTTTAAATTTCTTTCAAACTTCTAAAAGTCGTAAATATGTTTTAAACCGAATTAAAGTTTTCCGAAGATTTAGTAAATTCCTGTAAAATTAAATTTCTCATGAGGTGTAAAATGCGATTGATGATGCCAGTATTTCTAAAATACAAAAGTAACTTTCAAACAGTCCTTTTAAAAAGTAATTTACCAATCCCAAAATACTTGATTAAATAAAACCTAATTTAAAACCATTGTTTACAGCAATTTTCCGGGAATGAGGAAATTGATTGTATTAAATTATTGGACGAAACGCGCACGATAGCGAAATCAATGAAAGCCGCGGTGCTATTGCTAAAAAATTCACCTGAAGAATCCCATTTGGAAACTCTAAATACAATCTACGCATCGAAACTAAGTCTCTCGTATCATAAGAATGTGAGAGTTGTTAAAAAGATTGTTAATTTTCTACAACGCTTGCCTGAGTAAGTAAACTGAATATTTATATAAATTAAATCTATTGTCAAGACCATGGTGGCCGAAATTATTTGAATTATTTTAGGGTATTCTGAAAACTTTTAAGGAATTTTCAAGAGCTTTAAAAAGTTTCAAGGTATTTCAAAAGATTTGAAGGGATTCCAAAGTATTTTTCAAAATTCTAAGGAATTTTCAAGAGCTTTAAAAAGTTTCAAGGGATTTCAAAAGATTTGAAATATTTAGGATATTTTTAAAAATTCCAAGGAATTTTCAAGAACTTTAAAAAGATTCAAGGAATTTTAAAAAATTGGAAAGGATTCAAAATATTATAATTAATTTTAAAAGATTTCAAATTTTTTTTATTTAATTCAATAATTGGAAAGGATTTGCAATATTTTAGGGTATTTTGAAACATTTCAAGGTATTTTGAAGAGATTACAACATTATAAGGGATTTCCAAGGATTTTAAACGATTTTAAAAGGTATCAAGTTTTTTAAATAAATTTTCCAGAATTTCAGGAAATATAATTAAATTTCATGCCATTTCGCGGGATTCTATAATATTTTAATGCATTTCAAAGAATTTATTAACAATGATTAAGGAATTTCAAATATTTTTTTAATATTTCAAGGTATTGCCCAAGATTTTAAAGAATTTTTAAGGTCTTAGAATATTTTTAAAGATCCCAAGGAATTTTTTTGGATTTCATTAATTTCAAGGGAATGCAAAGGATTTCAAAGAGCTCAGGGTATTTGTAGAAATTTCAAAGAATTTTTTATTCATTTCCACAATTTAAAGGGATTGCAAGGATTTCAAATATTTTAGGATATTTGAAAATATTCGAAGGTATCTTCAAGAAATGAAAAAAATTCAAAGGGATTTCAAAGGATTTTAAATATTATATGGTATTTTTTAATTCCAAGGAGTTTTTAAGAGCTTTAAAAACTTGCAAGGAAGTTCAAAATTTCCAGGATTTTTCCAAAAATTTGAATGATTATTAGGGATTTAAAATTTTTTTCATGAGATTTTAATGAATTTTCTAAAATTTAAGAAATTATGCAACGATGTTACATGACCTATAAGGATTTAGAATATTTAAAAAGATTCCAAGGAATTATCATCAATTTTCATAGAATTTAATGGGATTTTATCATATTTTATTGGATTTCAAAGAATTTATTCGCGTGATTTCATAAGGTTTCGAAGATTTGAAGAGATTTTAAAATATTTTTGATAATTCATCTTAATTAATTTGGACTGCACTCTGAATTATTGTTAATTTATCCTGAATTTTAATAAATTCTTTTGAGTTCTCTTTAATTTTTATATTCAGTGGAATTATTCTAAATTTACTAAATTGAACTCAATTTTTCTAAACTCATTTCAGATTTACTTAATTCAATGAACTTTTCACATTTTTGAATTGTTTTCAATTCACTTGAATTTTTACGAATTTTATCGAATTCTCTTCACTTCCCCTTAATTCCTCTTAATTCACTTAAATTGTACTTAATTAAATAAATTTGAAATGAATTTAGAAAAATTGAGTAGAATTGAGTAAATTTACAATAATTCAACGGAATAAAAAAGAAATCAAGAGAAATATAAAGTATTCAAAAGAAATTGTTTAAATTCCATAGAATTTTCAAGAGCTTAAAAAAATGTCAAAGGATTTCAAAAGATTAAAAATATTTAGCGTATTTTTAAAAATTCCAAGTAATTTTCAAGAGCTTTAAGAAGTTTCAAGAGATTTCAAAATATTTGAAATATTTAAATTATCCTTAAAAATTCCAAGGAATTATCAATCGATTTGAAATTTTTCACGGGATATCAAACGATTTTAAAGGATTTTAAATATTTTAGGCTATCTGAGAAGGGTTCAAGGAAATTTCAATTTATTTGAATAATTTGAAGGGATTCCAAAAAATTTGAAAGAATTGGTGGTATTTCTAACAATTCCAAGGAATTTTTAAGAGCTTTACTAATTTGCAATGGCGTTTAAAAGATTTTAAATAGCTTAGGTTGTTTTGAATAGATTTCAATACATCGAAGTTGATTTCAAAGGATTACAAAGATTTTCGGGTATTTAAAAAAATTACAAGGAATTTTTAAGAGCTTAACAAAGTTTCAAGGGATTTCAAAAGTTTTTAAATATTTTAGGGGGTTTTCTCAGGACAGCCCTGAAAATAATAAATTAAAAGTTTTTTAATTTAAATTTGAAATTGTTTTCTTCCATTTATAAAATTCTTTATTAAAAATGTTACAAGATTAGAATTCCGATCTTTAAATTTTAACGATTTTTCTCAAATTTCTTGAACAGATTTTAAATATCTTATGTTATTCTTAATAGATTTAAATAATTTTAAGTTGATTTCAAAGATTTTTGAGTATTTTTATTAATTCCACAGAATTTTCAAGATCTTAATAAAGTTTCAAGGGATTTCAAAAGATTTGAAATATTTTAGGGTATTTTTTCAGGGCAGCCCTGAGAATAATAAATTAAAAGTTTTTCAATTTAAATTTAAAATTGTTTTCTTCCACTTATAAGATTCTTTATTAAAAATGTTACAAGATTAGAATCCTGATCTTTAAATTTTAACGATTTTTCTCAAATTGCTTGAAAAGATTTTAAATATCTTATGTTATTCTTAATAGATTTCAATAATTTCAAGTTGATTTCAAAGATTTTTGAGTATTTTTATTAATTCCAAAGAATTTTCAAGATCTTAACAAAGTTTCAAGGGATTTCAAAAGATTTGAAACATTTTAGGGTATTTTCTCAGGGCAGCCCTGAGAATAATAAATTAAAAGTTTATAAATTTAAATTTACAATTGTTCTCTTCCATTTATAAGATTCTTTATTAAAAATTTTACAAGAGTAGAATTCTGATCTTTAAATTTTAACGATTTTTCTCAAATTGCTTGAAAAGATTTTAAATATCTTATGTTATTCTTAATAAATTTCAATAATTTGAAGTTTATTTCAAAGGATTTCAAAAGATCTGAAATATTTAGGGTATTTACTCAGGGCAGCCCTGAGAATCATAAATTAAAAGTTTATAAATTTAAATAAAAAATTTTTTCCTTCCATTTTTAAGATTCTTTATTAAAAAATTTTACAAGATTAGAATTCTGATCCCTAAATTTTAGCGATTTTTCTTAAATTGCTTGGAAAGATTTTGAATATCTTAGGTTATTCTTAATAAATTTCAATAATTTGAAGTTTATTTCAAAGGATTTCAAAGATTTTCGGCCATTTTGAAAAATTCCCAGGAATTTTCAAGAGCTTAACAAAGTTTCAAGGAATTTCAAAAGATTTTTAATATTTTAGGGTATTTTCTCAGGGTAGCCCTGAGAATAATAAATTAAAGGTATATAATTTTGAAATTTTTTTCTTCCATTTATAAGAATCTTTATAAAAAATGTTACAAGATTAGAATTCTGATCTTTAAATTTTAACGATTTTTCTCAAATTGCTCTCTGTTAATTTAACGTTACCCAATTTTTTTCAAGGTGCAAATTTAGTTCAGAGGATCTTGGAACTGCCACAAAATTGACGGCTGGTTTACTTGCCTATGGAGATTTGGATATTCAAGGTGCCATGTATCAAGAATGTTATTCTCTAGTCGTCTCCATTTTAGGAGTTGAGTTCACCAGAGACAGACGACACTGGGAAAGCTTGTCGTTTTTATTTGAGCCAACAATTATGACAGAAATTATTTGTCATGGTGCAAGACACGAGAATGCCAAGGTTCTTTTAAAAAAAATCTATTAGGTACGAACTAATGGAAAGTATAAGAAGTCCAAAGTTTATCATTTGTTTTTTTATTTTAGATCAGAAACATGGCAGAAGAAATGCTAGTTTACATGTTGAAGGGCAAAGTTCAAATGGGTGAAACGGGCTGGATTAAATTTTTAGAGTCCATCGTTCCCGTATTGCCCCTTTTGCAATGCTTGGCATCCAATCAGACAAGTTTAGGACAATCTGTTATCAAGATGCTTGATCCTGATGTTTCTAATAATATACAACTTCCTTATATCGAGGTACTTAAAAATACTACTTGCTTTGCTTTAAGATCCTCAAAATTTGGTGTAGCTTTGAACACAGACAGGCCTCGGATTACATAGTTGAATTTTCTGTCTGAAAATCGATATTTTATCCTAAAAGACGAATTTTCAACAAATTACATACATTTTTAATTAAATAGTTTGAACAATGGATTTGACGCTAATCCAAATTTTATTTTATTAGTTAAATTTTCATTTAGGAGAATTAATTTAGAAAGACGGATTTTCTATAAAATAGTTTGAGTTTGTAACAAATAGTAGAATTTTCTACGAAACTGTCAAATTTTCAATCCAAAATGACAAATTTTCTAAAAAACAGAGGAATTTTCAACCCGAGAGTAAGAATTTTTAACAAAAATGTTAATTTTTAACCAATCAGTGGAATTTTCAACAAAATAGTGAAATTTGTAGTTTAAATAATTCATTTTTAACCTAAGAAAAAAATTAATTTTCAACTAAAATGATGAATCTTTAAACAAAAAAATTAAATTTTAAGAAAGCAGTTCAGCTTTCAACCAAAAAGTTGAATTTTCCACCAAGAAGATTAATTTTCTAACAAAAATACGAATTTTCAACAAATTACATACATTTTACACTAAATAGTTTCAACAATGGATGTATCGATAAAAAAAATTCAATAAAAAAATTCATTTTCTACAAAAAACTTCAATCTTGTACCGAACAGTTTAATTTTCTATCAAATTATTGAATTTTGAAACCAAAAAGACGAATTTTCTAAAAACAGTTGAATTTTTACCAGAGAATATGAATTTTCAACAATAAAGTTAATTTTCAACCTATCAGTTAAACTTTCAACAAAGCAGTTAAATTTTCAGTTAAAAAAATCAATTCTAACAACAACAACAAATAATTTTAAACTAAATTTATGAATCTTCAACCAAAAAAATTAAATTTAGAAAGTTGTTCAACTTTCAATCAAGGAGTTAAATTATAAACTTAAAAAGATCAATTTTCAACGAACAATGTACAATTTGATATACCAACAAAAAATTATTTAATTTAAAACAAAAAAGAGTTGGATTTATAAAAAAAAAATTATTTTTCAACAAAATACTTGAGTCCTGAATTAA
>JAABKJ010007545.1:140424614-140681056 GCA_011634705.1 Andricus grossulariae
TGAATTTTCCGGCCAGAAATACAAATTTTCTACGAAACAGTCGAATTGAAAAAAAATCAATTTTTAACCGAAATAGAATAATTTTTAACTTCAAAAGGTGAAATTTCTACAGAAAGAGATGAAAAACAAATTTCAATCAAATAGTTGAATTTTCCACCAAATTGTTCAATTTTTAAATCGAAAATACGAATTTTCTACCGCCCAGTTGAATTTTCAATCTGAGAATATGAATTTTCAATAAAAAAGTTAATTTTCAACAAAATAGTTAAAGTTGCAGTTTAAAAAATTAATTTTAACAAAAAAAAGACTAATTTTTAACTAAAATTGTGAATCTTTAACAAAAAAATTATATTTTACGAAAGTAATTCAACTTTCAATAAAGGAGTTAATTTTGAACCTAAAAAGATATATTTGAATCCTGAATTAAACCCGATTAATTTTCAACCAAGCAGTTATATTTTTTACTAAAAAAATTTATTTTCTACGAAAAAACACGATTTTTCAAGCAAATACATAAAGTTTTAATCAAATAGTCAAATTTTCTACAAAATTGTTGAATTTTCCAGTCAGAAGTACGAATTTTCTACGAATCAGTTGAATTTAAAAAAAAATTAATTTTCAAACGAGACAGATTAATTTTAAATCGAGACAGTTGCATTTTTAACCCAAAAACGTAAAATTTCTACAGAAAGAGATGAAAAAAAAAGTTTAAATCAAATTGTTGAATTTTCAAACCAAAAATACGAATTTTCTACAAAACAGTTGAATTTTTAACCCGCGAATATGAATTTTCAACACAATAGTTAAATTGTCAACTTTTCAATTTAAAAAATTAGGTTTAGCCAAAAGAAAAACGAATTTTCAACTAAAATTATGAATTTTCAACTCAAAAAAATTAAATTTTACGAAAGTAGTTCAGCTTTCAACCAAAAAGTCGAATTTTCAACTTAAGAAGATAGATTTTTCACAAAAAGTTTAGTAGTTGATATTTCAGCAAAAAAAAAAATTAATTTAAAATAACAAACATGTGGATTAAATAAAAAAAACACCTAAATTTCAACAAAAATTTTGAATTCTTAACTAAAACTGATTAATTTTCAACCAGTTTCATTTTTAATCAAAAAATTGATTTTTTACCAAAAATGATTAATTTTCAACAAAATACATCAAATTTCAACCAAATAGTTAAATTTTCTACAAAATTGTTGAATCTGCAGAAAGAGATGAAAAAAAAGTAAATCAAATAGTTGAATTTTCAAACCAAAAATACGAATTTTCAACCCAAGAATATCAATTTTCAACCAAAAAGTTATTTTTCAACCAATCAGTCAATTAAATTTTCAGTTTAAAAATTAATTTTAACAACAAAAAAACTAATTTTCAACAACAAATTATCAATCTTCAACAACAACAACAAAAATATATAACTTTTACGATTAAACTTTTAATCAAGTAGTTGAATTTCCAACCTTAAAAGATGATTTTTCAACGAAAAATGTAATAGTTGATATTCCAACAAAAAATAATTTACTTTAAAATAAAAAAGAGTTGAATTTATCAACAACAAAAAAACTAATTTTCAACCAAACAGATGTATTTTTAACCGAAAAAATGTATTCCTAAATAAAAACAGGTTAATTTTCAACCAAACAATTGCATTTTTAACAAACAAAAAATATTTCCCACAAAAAAAAAATAGGGATTTTGATAATTTATAGACTAAAGAATAACGTTTTAAATAAAATTTGAAGCTCATTTTTAATACTTTTAAAATAATAAGTTAGAAAAGTGGAATTTGATTGCCCAATTTTTGACTTCGGACTACAAACTTTTAAATTTATGACACTATTTTACATTATTTTTCTTCAGATTTGTGACACTATTTACATTACTTTTGATCTCAGAAGTAAGTCCGAGGCTTGCATAGAACTTATAATTATTTGCCGATTTTTTATTATCCCGTTTGACTTATCTCTAAAGTTTTTACAAAACTTTAATTTATATAACTAATATCGTTAATTAAATTGTTATTTAACGTAGGTTTTAAAAGGTAATCTTCGATTTCTATTTGCTGCTAACGCCGATATAAGAGAAGAAGCTGTATGTCGATTAATTTGGTTACTTGGAAAAGAAAGCGGCTCAGCCCAGAAATTACCCAGATTATCATCTTTGCACGGATTGCCTCTGAGTTCTCTTTGTGTTTTTGAACGAGAAAATTCTTTCAAACGACCTGACGGCAATTATCAAGTAAGCAACATTTTCAAAGCAATAAATAATTTATTACAAAACTTAAATTTCAAGATGGTCCCATAAAAGGAAAACTGTACATTTTTTTAAACCTGAAAAAAAAACTGGAAAATAGATGTGAATTCATGTTTTGCCCGGAAATTTCTAAGTTCTTGCAATTAGTGCAAAACCCCGTTCGAATTTTAGATCATCTTTATTTCAGATTCAAATTTTAGAAAAGAATATTTTAAAATTGAAAAAGATTTCAAAAGATTTCAGAAGATATCTTTGGGTTTTAAAAGGTTCTTGACAATTTCAACGTTTTCTTTCTAAGTAATTCTAAGTTTTTCTAAGTAATTTGAAATATGTCAAGGGATTTCTAATTATTTTAAGTGATTTCAAAAGATTTCCAGAGATTTCGGGGAGTTTGAAATATTTCGAGGGATTTTAGACCAATTTAAGAGATTGGAAGGAATTTTATGGGATTTAAAAATATTTCAAGAGAACTTGAGAGATTTAAAAAGATTTGAAGCGCTTTTAATGGCTCCTAAAATATTTCCGCGTATATCACAACAGTTTTAAAGGTTTCAATAGAATTTTCAGGAATTTCAAAGTATTTTAAAAGATTTGAGGAATTTTCTATGCATTTTAAAAATACATTAGGTAATCTTTAAAAATTAAATTATTAAATTAAAATTAATTACATTAAAAATGCAATTGAATTAGTAATCTAATGTATCTTTAATGTAAATACAAAAAAAATCAATTAATATGTAATGAATAAAATAATTTAATGTAAGTGAAAATAAATGTAAGCAATCTAAGTGTATTTTAAAGTTTATGAATTTGCCTAAATTCTTAGGCAAAGGTAATTGTTATAATAATTTGATTATTAAATTTAAAGTAAGTGATTAATAAATTATTTTAAATAATATGTATAGATGAATTAAATTAATATAGATTTTAGCAAAAAAATTTATTTTTATTTTCAAATTAAAGAAAAAAAAGAGAAATTAGGCTTAATTAAATAATAAATATATTTAAAATTTGCAATTTATAGTTTTTATGCAACTATTAAACTTGTATTGAAATTTATTTATTAATTATAAAGTTAATAAAAAATTTTAATTTCTATATTATTTTTTTAAAATATAAACTTTTTAAAGTTCATTAACTTCTAAATTAAAAGAAAATTTTATTTCATAAGTTGAAAATAATAGGATTAATTTAACATTGCATAAAATATAAAACAGTTAATATTTGTCAAATTATTATAAAAGGGTATCCAATTGGTTTTATCCCAATTCATGTTAATATAAATATAATATAAACAAATATTCCAAATTTAATTTGGTTAAATGGATAATATATTGATCTTTTAAACTTATTTGTATCATATAAAGGTATAATTAAAATAATTATTACTGATAATAAAGCAATTACTCCTAATTTATTAGGACTAAATCGTGAAATTGCATATGCAAATAAATAATATCATTCAGGTTTATATGAATAGGATTAATTACTTAATTGGTTATATTAAAATTTTCTGGATCTGCTAAAACATAAGGAGTAAAATAACATAATAATAATGCAATAATTATTAATAAAAATCCTTGAATATCTTTCACATTAAAAATGAATGAAATGGAATTTTATATAAATTTCTATTTGTTCCTAAAGTTTTATTAAATCCTGTTAAATGTAAAGTTAAAAAATGAATTAAAATTAATATCAAAATAACAAATGGTATAATAAAATGTAAATAATAAAATTGATTTAGTGTTGCATTATTAACTCTAAATCCTCATTATAATCAAATCACAATTTAATTTCTAATTAAGGGAATGGTGAAACATATCCTAAGTGTATTTTAAAGTATTTTTAATGTAATATTTCTAATCTAAAATTAGATCAAATTTACATTAAAAATAAAAATTAATGTGATTTTTAATGTAATTGTAATAAAATATTTTGAAAGGTTTCACAGTATGAAAGGATTTTAAGAGATTTCACAGGACTTTTAGGGATTTCAAATAATTTTATAAAACTTCAAGGAATTAAGAAAAATTTTAATGATTTTGTAAAAGTTTTCAATGGGCTTTAAAATATTTCGCGGGATATTATAAAACTTCTAAATATTTTATTATGATTTCAAAAGATTTCTAGAGATTTCAAAAGATTTCTAGAAACCCCAACGTTTTTAAAATTGTTGAAAGGATTATCCAAGTATTTCAAAATATTTCAAGGGATTTCCAAGAATTTTTTGAGATTCCATGGCCTATCAAAGGATTTTTTAGGGATTTCAACTAATTTTATAAAACTTCAAGTAATTTAGAGAGATTTTAACGATTTTGTAAAAGTTTTCAATAAGTTTTAACATTTTTCGCGGAATTGTACAAAACTTCTAAAGGTTTCAAGTGATTTCAGAAGATTTCAAGAGATTTATAGAATCCCCAAAGTATTTAAAAATTTTTTACGGATTGTCAAAGTATTTCAAAATATTTCAAGGGATTTCAAAGAATCTTTTGAGATTTCATTACCTATCAAAGGATTTTAAAGGATTTCACAGAATTTTTATGGATTTCAACTAATTTTATAAGCTGCGAGGAATTTGGAGACATTTGAACGATTTTGTAAAAATCTTCAATGAGTTTAAACGAATTTCACGTGATATTACAAAGCTTCTAAGGGTTTCAAGTAACTTCAAAAAAATTTCAAGAGATTTTTAGAGACCCAATTGTTTAATTTTTGAGCCGAAAATATGAATTTTCTACAAAATAGTTGAATTTTCAACCCGGAAATGAGAATTTTTATTGGAAAAGGTAATTTATAACCGGGCATTTGCATTTTTAACTAAAGAAGATGAATTTTCTATAGAAAAATATACATTTTCAAACAAAATGTATAGTTGTATTTTCAATACAAAAAAATTTGTTAGTTAAAAAAGAAACAAAATTTCAATCAAATTGCTGAACTATCAAGCCAACAAGACGAATTTTCAACAAAGCAGTTGAATTTGAACCAAAAAGTATGACTTTTTAACAAATTTGTTGATTTTTCAACAAAATAATTCAATTTTTAACCAAATAATAAAATTTTTAAATAAAAAAGATGAACTCTTAACAAAAAATTTAATAGTGGACTTTTCAATAAAAATAGTTGAAAATAGTTCAAGCTAAAAATAGTTGGATTTTCTGATTGGATTCTATTAATTCTATTCGCATTTAAGTAGAAAAACAAGAAAAAACGGAAAAGAGTGTGAAACCTACGATAAATAAATAGGAATTTTGATAATTTATAAATTAAAGAATAATATTTCGAAGAAACATCGAAGTTCATTTTTATTACTTAAAAAATTTTATAACACTACTTTGACACTATTTTTTAAATTTTGTGAGGCCTGAGACCGTAAAAATGCCCGGAAACTTTTTCTCAGATTTTGTGGCACCCTGAAAATATTTTTTTTTATAACTTGCAGAAAAAATACATCAAAATTTATGCTTATTTCAGAGAACTAGTTTGTTATCCGTGCTTGAAATGCTGAAAACTTCGAGCATTGAACCAAAAATTAGAAAATCGGCTCTTGTGCAAATGAGCGTGATGCTAACTGACGTTTCTTTGCATAAACTTTTTATCGCCGAAAGTGGACTGCAGATAATACTGGAAATATTTGCCAGTGCTTTGGTAATTTAATAAATATTCTCTCTCTAAATTTAAGCCTAATTTCCTGCTTAAAAAATTATTTTTATTCTTTTTTTAGATTGAAAAAGACTATATCAATTACCCAGATTCCGTAATACCAATATTGACAATATTGAGGTTGCTTTGTGCAACAGAAGCTTCAGTTCGTCGTGAACTCTCTACCCGAATTGAAATTTACCTCAATATTCTCAGAAGTAAGTACATTTTGTTTTCCGGGATGGTTTTAGTTTTTATGATTTATTAATTATTCATTTTTATTTTCAAGGTTTATTCCTTTTTCCCAATAACGAGTGTGTTAAGGTGGATGCTTCCCAGCTTTTGTGCCTACTTCTCTACAACGAAAATATTATGAGATTAGGAGAAAAGAATGTGGACTCGAATATTCCTTTCAACATTTCTCTGCCGCATTTGATAGTAACGCAAATGAGACTTCCGTTTACCTGCAAAAGTCATTGGAAAACGAGCATTCACAGAAGGTCTGACGTATCTGGTGAATAAATTATATTAATTTTTATCATTTGAAGGGCTTGGACTCACTATTGACACTTTTTTAGCGATTTTACTATTTTGAAAATTGCCACTAATGCCATTTCTTTACTTTCCCTTTAAAAATATTTGAGAACTTTTTCGTTTATTGACTAAGGGGCCGTTCAAAAATTACGTCGGGCTATTTTAAACGCTTCAAACAATATAAAACATACACAAACAGAATATTTTAAGAGAATTTATATCTTAAAATGCTTTCTAAACAAGGAACATAAAGCGATTTTTCACGAAAATAGGGGTATAAATTCTTTTAAATATAATTAATGTAGGTACCATATTCCGGAGATTTCAAGTCGAAATAGATTTCATTTTCGACAAATAAGTATAGTTTTCAATAAAAAAATATGAATTTTCTACCGAACGAGATGAATTTGACGATGAAGTTAAAAAGTAGATTTGTTAGAAAGTATTTGACTTTCGAACCTGAAAAGATGAATTTTCAAAAAAAAAAGTTAATTTCTAACCAGGGAAGATGAGTTCTGAACCAAAAATGGAATAGTACAATTCGCAGATAGAAAATTAATTTTCAACAAGACAAAAAAACCAAGTAGATGAATTCTCATCAGAAAAAGATAAATTTTTAACCAAATAGTCAAATTTTCAACCAAAAATATGAATTTCCCACGGGAAAGATTAATTTTCTACCAAAAAGAAAGAATTTTCGATAAAATACAAGAATTTCCAACAAAATTGTAGAATTTTCAAGCCAAAAAGACAAGTTTTCTACAAAACAGTTGAATTTTCAACAAAAAAGTTAATTTACAACCAAATAGTTGAATTTCAAAAAAAGTTCAATTTCCAATCAAATAGTTGAATTTTCTACCAAAATAGTTCAATTTTCAACAAAAAAAAAAAATGAATTATCAACCAAGAAGATTAACTTTCTTCCAAAAAGAGACAAAATTTAAGAAAAACACCAGAATTTTCAACCAAAAAGTCAATTTTCAATAAAGTAGTTTAATCTTCTACTAAATTGTGGAATTTTTAAATCAAAAAGATAAATTTTCTACAAAACAGTTGAATTTTCAGAAAAAAAAACAACTGATTTTACAAACAAATTGTAGAATTTTTAACCAAATAATTGAATTTTCTACCAAAATAGTTATATTTTCAACTAATAAGATTAACTTTCTTCCAAAAAAAGACGAAATTTAACAAAAATACAAGAATTTTCAACAAAAACCTCCATTTACAACCAAATAGTTGAATTTAAAAAAAGTTCAATTTTTAACCAAATAGTTGAATTTTCTACCAAAATAGTTTAATTTTCAACAAAAAACCCCAAGAAGATTTACTTTTATTAAAAAAAAAGACGGAATTTAACAAAAATACAAGAATTTTTAACCAAAAAGTTAATTTTTAATAAAGTAGTTTAATTTTCTACTAAATTGTGGAATTTTTCAGTTAAGAAGTTGAATTTTCTACAAAACAGTGGAATTTTCAACAAAAAACTGATTTGAGAACCTAGTAGTAGAATTTTTAATCAAATAGTAGAATTTTCTTCCAAAATAGTTAAACTTTCAAAAAAAACCTGAACTTTCAACTAAGAAGATAAACTTTCTTAATAAAAAAAACGAAAATTAACAAAAATACAAGAATTGTCAACTAAAAAGTTAATCTTCACCCAAGCAGTTTAATTTTCTACTAAATTGTTGAATTTTCAAGCCCAAAAGACGAATTTTTTACAAAACAATTGAATTTTCAACAAAAAACTTAATTTGCAACCATATAGTTGAATTTTCTTCCAAAACAGTTAAATTTTCAACCAAAAACGGAACTTTCAACTAAGAAGATAAACTTTCTTAAAAAAAAAATGAAATTTAAGAAAAATACAAGAATTTTCAACCAAAAAATTAATTTACAACCAAACAATTAAATTTTGAACCAAATATTTGAACTTTCAAACAAACGAGAAGAATTTCTAACCATGAAGATGAAATTTCTACGAAAAAGGACGATATTTACAAAAAAATACGAGAATTTTCAACCCAAAAGTTAATTTTGAACCAAGTTGTTTAATTTTCCACCAAATTGTTTAATTTACAAGCCAAAAAATTTAAACTTGCTGCAAAGCAGTTGAATTTTCATCTCGAAAATATCAATTTTCAACGAAAAATCTCATTTACGAACAAATAGTTGAATTTTCAACCAAATAGTTCAACTTTCAAACAAAAGAGTAAAAATTTTAACAAAATTTCAATTTTCAACCAAAAAATATGGATTTTCTATCAAAAGAGATGAATTTAATGATTAAGTTAAAAAGTCAATTTTTTAGTAAACATTTGACTTTCTAATCCGAAAAAAAAGAATTTTCAACAAAAACGTTCATTTTCAACCGGAAAATATTAATTTTAAACAAAAAGAAACGAATTTTCAACAAAATAGTTAAATTTTCACCCTGAGGGTGCATCATTTAAAAATGAATTTTTCAACTTTCAACCAAGTACTTTAATTTTCCAAGTAAGAAGATTAATTTTCTACCAAAAATTACAAATTTTTAACCAAAAACATGAAATTTATATCAAAAAGAATAATTTTCTACTGAAAAGAAAGAATTTTAAATAAAATATATGAATTTTTAACCAAATTGTTGAATTTTCAAACCAAAAAGTCGAATTTTCTTCGAAAAGTTGAATTTTCAAACAATGGAGAAGAATTTTTGGCCAAGAAAATTAACTTTCTACGAAAAATGACGAAATTTAAAAATATACTACAAGAATTTCCGATCAAGTAGTTTCATTTTCTACCAAATTGTGTTTTCAATTTAGAAACGTAAATTTTCTACAAAAATATGAATTTTCAACAAAAAAGTTAATTGTCTACCAAATAGTTTAATTTTTTAAAAAAAGTTCCATTTTCAACCAAAAACTGAATTTTCAGTCAAGAAGATTAACAGGTGGGTCTGTCGGCCAACAAGGTCATGGTCACAGTTTTTTGGGATGCACGCGGTATCATTCACATCGATTACCTTTTGAAGGGTTGAACGATCAACGGCCAATATTATTCAGAGCTTTTAGACAGATTCGATATGGATTTGGAGCAAAAACGACCGCACTTTTTGAAGAAAAAAGTGCTGTTCCATCAGGACAATTCAAGGGTGCACGCATGTGTCCACAATTATGCAACCTTTTATTCAAATAAAGACTAAATGCACTTGTTAAAATAATTTACTTATGCGATATCGAGTTTTTAGGACTGCCTAGATTTAGAGTATATACATTATTATATTATTGAGTTAATTTCAATTTTTCCTATAATTCACTAATTATCATAAAAATATATGGTGATCCTCGAAAACTGGTGCATTCTCGGTAATTAGTGCATGCCCTATAGATTCTTTCTCCAAAAAGTGCAAAAGTGCGGCGAGTCACATTTGCAGCAAGTCGGCATCTCTCTTAAAGGAAAATCTTAAAACCACATTCAAAATGACAAAAGTAGCACGTCACAATGAAGCGAGCCAGATTTTCCAAATTTTAAATTTGTGTCGCGTTGCATGGAAGGGTGGGGTGACGGTGTAAAGGAACTGGGTTGTGAAGAGGGTGAAATGAAAAGAATGAAGAATATAAAAACAGGTGGTGGAAATGAGGAGTAATGGGTTGAATATTTGGCTGCTCAGATGTAGGCTTAAGAATTTTCACAATTTTGAAATACAATAAAGGGCCACATTTGGGATACATTTGTTCCGCCGACTCTGAAAGCCGCAAATGGGACGCGTCGCAAATATGTGACATAGGGTGGCCCTTATTTTTCACTTTGGAATTTCTTTGCTCTCACCCCCCAGTTTTTTTGGAATGCCCAGAAAAAATTAGCATTTTTCAAGTAATTACCACACATACCCTATCGTGATTTTTTTCTGGTCTTAAAATAGTCGTAAGGTATACCAGAAGCAAAACGAAAAACGAAATCAGGCATTCCATCAAGTTTGAGCTGAGCTAAAATAAAGCTAGCTGTGGATTAAATGATCTGGTCCCATTTTTGTTCATTAATTATCTTTTTCTTTTTCCTGTTCTTTTAGATTTTCGGTTTATTTAGTTTTACTGATTTGCGTTTTTTTCTATCTCGAATTTCCTTACATTTTCTCTAGTTTCCTTATCCTCGAAAAAATTACATTTTCTCACATAGTTATAGAATAATATAAATTTCCATGGAATTAAAACTTCAATTCCACTTCGCCTACTACTGAATATAAAAATATCGCTTGCGTCGTTGAATCTTTCGCAAAAGTGTGAGGAAGGCGCTCTATTTGATAAATTCTCGTTTCATCCTGTTCTGAAAAGACAGACGGCGTAACTAAGGAGGCAGCTCGAATTAACCAATCGGCCGAGCGCATTAATTTATGACCCATTTGTACGCGTCAGTCCTTGAGAATTTCTGCGGGAACGACGAAACGTTCGCGGCTTTCCCGCCTAAGACCTCTCGGCGAAGCAAGAATTCCGGTAATAAATCCGACTTCGCGTCGGCTCTTACACAACGGTACTTGCTAATTTATGACTCTCATCTCGCATGGGCGGCTTAACAATTTTCTGTTTCGCGAAATTTCCTACTTACCTTTCGTTACACGCCTACTGTTTCCCTTGGAGCTGCAAAGATTTGGTAACTATCTCGATTTATAAATAATTGTTTACGAAGCAAAGTGTGAATCTACAGTATCCATAACACTAGGGGCCAGTAACTGCGAAATCTCATATTGCCGCAGTGGAAGTCTTAAGAGAACTCTTTGAGGAACTCTCAGAACTCTTAGAAATCTTGGAAATCTTTCGCCAAGTGAAGAGTATTCGCACACGAAGCATTTACACATTTATACCTTCGTGATGCACGCACTGCCTCGGTGAGACGAAGTAAGAGTCGACTCAATCCAAACGCCGCCGAGTTTTGCCGAGTCTGATTTCTCCTAGAGAGTCACGATTGCCAGAAGTTCTGGAAACCTCGGTACTCCCGGCAATCTTAAGGAAATCCTGAAATTCTCTATACGAATTTGATTGAGACTGCCCCATTCATGATTTTAAGTCTTCCAGATATTTCAGTGAGTAGCCCCTCAGCATAACCTTTTTATCACTTAAGGTAGTACACGTGCGCGACATTCGTCCAAAAGTTTCAACTGAAATAAGTCGAAAACGCTATTACGTTTTTGCTAACCATTTGTCAAAACTTTTCATTATGTTTGCAACACCGCACTGTCCATGCTCATCTCGGCTGCTCAACTGTTCCTGTATGCGCACGTGGATCTGACAAAGACACCTTGACCAGAAAAGCAAACAGTGCTGCCAAATCCTCACTTCTTGCTTGCATCATGTTTCTGGCACACACACATTTTTCCTGGTTACGGCCTTGGAAACAATTAATTGCCTGACAGTTTCACTCATTTTCTAGAGGGTGACGTGCAAAGGGTGCAAAAGCAAGATCGTTGCATAATTATCTCTACTATATTGTGCAAATTTCAGGAATTGAGTCTTAACCCTTCAATGTCAGCGCAGAAATTGCCCGATTTCAAATGGGGCGCGGAAAAGGCTCTGATCACAGTTTCTATTTCCAATAGAAAATATCCTGAAAAGAAGCGATTATTCGGTAACAAACTGAAGAAGAATCAGTACGCTGCGATACCTACAAAACGTTCTTAACTAGAAAAGATGCTTCAGGAAATGGTTTGAAGAAAACTGTTTGTTTTTACAATATAGTGCCTTCACTTTCAAAGTATTTTAATTTAAAATAGAAATGTCAGATACAGATTGGTCTCAGCTAAAAAAAAACATACATTTATATAGTCTATTTTTAATTTATAAACACTGGGGTCCCGCTTTACTGGGTGTTTTGGGGTAAGCTCGATGGCCTTCATGGTAAATCGGGACTCTCCAAACCGTTATTCTTCTCCTTCTTACTTGTGGCTTCTTATAGTGCCGAACCGTAAATTGCGCAACTATGCTGACCTTGCAAGCTTCTCTTTCTCGCTCCCTTAGACCACCTTATCCGGTATATCGGTTTCCCGTGAAGCGGAATCCCAGTGTAAATTGGAAAAAATCCTTCCTTTTTAAAGTATTTCTCCAGTGAACGAAATTGGTCAAGTAGATCGCCCGGAATTTTTTCTTAGTGTTGGGCACATTTTGAGGAATAAATCATTTTTTAGAGCATTTTTTAGCGACAGGTGTCATCTAAATGCATTTCAAACAATTACTGGCGCGTTTTTCATAAGTGTCAATGGAAGAGGCAATTTTGAAGAATAGGAAAGCGACATACGAGCTATTCTTTGATTACTAAATTATAAAATATAAACTTATATACCTCATATGAGTAAAATTATACTGTTTTCTAAATGTAATCTAAATGAATTTTAAGAAAAGAACTGAGCTGAAAACATCTTTTTGAATCAAAGCACAGATCAGAGGGGCAAATAATATCCATCATCTTACATCATTTGAATAAATTTCTGAATTTTTCTTAATAAACAGATTAATGCGTGAAAGTGTTAATTGAAAATTAAAAACACTTGAAATTGAATTCATTTCAAATTGCGTTGGCTGTGCATGCTCAAGTAGCATATTATGGTGTTTTACAAGAGATTTTACAGTATTAGACGACAAGTATTTCATCGATAGGACGAAAAAATTGTTTTGACTTAGTTATGATTATTAGAACTTTTAATGCTGGTGATGCAGTTTATCAAAAATGTGTTGAATTTTTTTTCAGTATATACACCTAAATAGGCATTTGACTTTTTCTTCTTGCTTCTGATAAATATTTTTGTCTGCTTACGAAGACAGCTGGAAAAATTAAGAAAGTAAAAAAATTGACAAAATTGCGTCTATTTACCTGAAAATATTTAAACTCAATTTTCTCAAAAAGGCCATCGATTTTTTTGTGGATTTTTTTAAAGTGGATACTTTGATGTTTTTTCTCTGGAGAGGAAAAATTGGAATTTCTCGCAATAAAGAGACGAGATATGAAAAAAGGGAAAGAAGCACCGATCTGTTTCTCAAAAGGCTATAAAAAATGTCTCCTGATACTATTATCTATCTTGTGTTGTTTTTGATATTTTCGCGAAAATATGAATAAAGTTGGCTGTAACTGAATTTTTCTTTTAAAAATTACATTTACTGTTGTCATAAATAAACAATAAGAGTTAATTGACCAAGCTTAACATTAATGCGACCACCAGTTTTCGTGTTATGATTCTTATTTTGGATTATTCTTCTGTCGCCTCGTCCCAACTGACAATCATGATGAGCTGTTTGTGCCGCAAATTAATTCATTTGACCATTTTCTGCTATTTCTAGCTTCAATACGTGGAACTTCTAACTCCTCAGAATAGCTGTAGCGTTCTTACATTGCTGAGTTTTTTCTTAAGAAATTTTTGTAAATCTTCTGAAGAAATGACTAATAATTGCATTGTATTAGTGTACTTCTTAACCTAAGAAACGAAATTTTTTGCATATATAATACTTTCTATATGTGACTTCCTCAGATTATGTGTTCTTGCAAAATGTTCAACGATTCCACCGATACTATCACAAGCACCTTTTCCGTGACCAGTTTGTTGATAGGAAAGCATGCGCAGAATCGTGTTTTGTGTAATTGCATACAACTGCAAAACTTCTGACTTCTTCACCCCGATAACACATGCCCGTAAAGATTGAAGCTTGGTCAGCACCTGTTTTCAAGTTGCATTTCGCACCTTCCTCTTTTCTTTTGATCTCTGTTCTTTGTATATCTTTCATGCGAATGTCAAAATTCGGTTTCACCGTGCACGTACTCAATTCACTCAGAAATACCGAAATTGTGGTTGTTCTCTTCTCTAGCTCCGCATTATTTGAAATAGCAAAAGTTATTTCTTCAGCAGGTGTCTCGTTTGATATACACAAAGCTTGAAGTGTTATAGCATTAGCCTCTGGATATTTACTGCAATCTTGAAAAACACAATCACATGTTGCTGGTGCTCACACTAAATAATGTACTTCTTTCTGGATTTTTTTATGGCTGTGTGTCGTTCTTTTCTAATATTTTTCAGACCAATGAGGCGAAGTTCAAAATTTTGAACAAAATAAATGCATAGACACACTTCTTTCGACGGATCAAAGACTACCCACTTTGGTGGTGAGGAATGAAACCTCGTTTCACCAATTTTTGGTTCCGGATGTTGATCTTAAAAAAGTTGGCAAATTTCATTATTACTTCTTGTTAAAAATCTTTTCACTTTTTCAACCTTTTAACCGTTTTCGTAAACGTTTATTACATCACTTTTTTCAGGGATTTGACGCGAGCAATCTGAATCATCAATGAAATAATAATCCATTCCTAATCAAACATCAACCTCGTTGACAGGATGACCAGAATACGAATATATGTCAGGAGAATGATAGACGCCTGTTTGTTTTTTAATCGTTCTTTCCTCACCACTATGTACTTTGTTAACTCAGGAAACGTGAATAAAATGTTATTCTTGAAATTATTATCGAGAACTGCTGTTACCATTGCTCACACTGCGTGGGAAAATAATGGAACAGAGTTTTGGAAAAATGATAATATTTTAAAAATTGTCAAGAATGCCCAGTAATTTTTTTTACAAATGCTTTCGTAAATGTGAATATTTCGCCTTTAACCCTGCACGAAGTCGGTTAGTATGTACGTTTTACGGAAAATCTCGCAATAGACATTTGGCGTAAAAAGAAGGTTGTGTAATATCAATTTTCAGAAGATAAAGAATAAATCAATCTTAATTTTTTTCACAATAGCATGAGGATACTTCTGAAACTTTTGTCGATGTAATACAACCATTCAAAGTTTGTTTAGAATACACAGCTTTAAAAAAAAACTAATCACCAATATACAAAATAATTTAATTGAAAATACAATATTTTTATTTCGTATTCTAATTTTTATTCATAGTGTCTTGTGAATGCAAATTTCTATTATTAGTTCTAATTAAGATTCTGATCACAATTAACAATTTGCTAGTTTTTTTTCAGTTACGGAATGAGTTTTAGAATTTTCAAGAAAAAAAATATATTCCACCTCATGTATTGGGACGACTTGGATATCTTCAGTCCATTAATTTATTCCCGTTACAATCACGATTGCAAAATTGAAAACTTTGTTCAGAATATCAGAGTTGTACATATCTACATTCTAGATAGATCATACGATTCCAATACAATATAGCAAAATCCTAGTTGTAGGTAAGAGAAGTTTCTAAAATTTTTTTTTTCGAGTTTCTATAAACTTCGTAAGTTTCTATCTTCGTTTCTTAAGAGTGGACACATTTTTTGAACTTAATTTAGCCCCACGAAGGCTCTTCAATCTGGGAAAAATGCTTAGTTCCTTGCAGGAGCCGAAAGTGTTTGCCTTCATTGTTTGCCATAAGAAAAATTTTAGGTCTGAAAATGACTTCACAATGGAAGGTTAGATTGTTTAAAAATATTTTAAAGCAGTCAAAGGTAAAACTCAGGGGCAATCCACCTGGGGGTTCAGCAGATAAAAATTTCAAAATTGTCTAGGTTGTTCCAAATAGCTTGTCAATCTAGGACCAACTTGGAAAAAAGGAAAACCATTTAGGGCAAAACAGGGACCAATTAAAAACTATTTTATTCCTAGGCACTAATTTTTCATTTCTTTGTATATTTACTTATAATTTTAAATTCCTTAAAAATATATTTTTTTAGTATTTCTTGAATTTTATAATATATACATTCAAATAAATATATAAAATCGTAATTATTTCCTTTTTCTCTTCCCAGAGTCTTTCCCAATTTTATAGTTTCATTCTTTAGGTTTTTATCATATTTATCGCCACTACAGTCTTCAAGCTTTCTCACAGATTTGTTCTTCTACCTACTCCTTTTCTAGTGCTTTTCATGTTATTTACGTTTTACTTTAGTACAAAAATGATCGAAGAGTTATATTCAAAATTAAATTATATGAAAGAAGGTAAGAGGAAATCTGATAAAATCAGTCAAATTCAGGTTTCATAATAAATCTGAAATTAGAAAATGAGAAAGTGATGAAATATTTTAGATCAGATTTATAGATTTCTGAGTGACTGAAAGAAGCAAACAAAAATTGCAAATGTTCTATCATAATATTTATTTAATCAACGACTTCGTTCTATAAGAAATAAAATAATTAACTCTAAAGTAAGAAAGTTGGAACGCCTATGTTGTGTCGAATTTTATATTTCAGTGATATTAGAAGGGTGAAGTAAAAAGTGAGGTCCGCTTTTCCGACAAAGCCGCCTTCCGAAGATTAATGTTCCTCTAATTGTGCCGTTCGATTGAATACGAAGTAAATCCCATTCAATTTGCTCAAAGCTGTTCGTGACTAATGGCTCTTTTGGCGAGCTTTGAGGTTGATGTATTTCTTCTGCTTTTCAGGATCTAAAATTTCTTGCGTTGTTCACTTATTTCAAGAAGTCTATATCGATAAATTTCTTCTACATAACTCATCTGTTCGACAAATTAATGAGAAAATTGTTTAAATTGACTTAAAATTTAGGAAAAATATCATGTTGCCTTGTTATTCTGATATTCTTTCTTTTCCATGATTTTCCTCAAACGTACCAATTCGCTCTGTTTTAATGTTGCATACTTCCCTTTCACTACCATACGAACCTTAATTTCAATATGTTGTTAGTTTATAGACGGGTGGGGAGCCCCAAAGGGACTATCTTACGGTAGGTCGTAAAACAATAAATGAAGATCGTAACATTTCAAATCGCTCAAAACTAAAATGTATCTACCCCTGGATAAATAAGACAACTTTGGAAACGATTGACAGTTTAGTGGTTTAGTTTCCATTCAATGGATTTACTAGATTTTAAAGAAGTTCATTGGGATTTTGAAGAAATTTTCAAGAATTTCAATAGAATACAACATAATTCAAAAGATTTTACTTGATTTGAAAACATGTCAAAGGAATTTTAGAAGATACCATATGATTTATGAGGAATTTTGAGGGTTTTGAGAAGATTTTAAAAATTAGATGTGATTTTTGCGAAATTCAATAGATGTTAAACGATTTTAAGAACTTTAAAAAAATTTCAAGGGGTTTTAAAGGACTCCATTAGATTTTGTGGGATTCAAGGGATTATTTAAAAAGATTTGAAAGACTTTCAACGATTTTGAAATGTTGTGAAATATATTAAAGAATTTCAAGAGATTTCTAATGATTTAACAGGATTTTAAAATATTTAAAGAATTTCTTGGTATCTCAAGGGACATAAAAAAATTTCAAGCACGTTGAAGGAATACAACATAGTTTAAAAGATTCTACTTGATTAAGATATTAAATTTTTGTGATTGAAAAAAGGTTGTTTCTTTTAATTCTAGTTGAGTGATCCAATTAGAAGGTTTTTAAATAAATATTTTGTTGAGAACATGTTAGTCGCTCGAGTAAAGTTAAGATATTGTTGCCAAAAAAATCTCCATATTAATTTCCATTCAGATATTTTCAGAAGAAGAAAAAATTTTAGTGTGTTAACGAAAACTCTTTCAACTGTGTAGGAGACTCAAATTTGTTATGTTCCCTGATCTTGTACTAATTCTCCAAATAAAGATTTATTAATCAGAACCAGAATGTTACCAATTACGTCCTGAACAATTATGTACGTCATTGATCGCCGGATGACACATATTCCTGAATCAATAACTGATTCATTGTCATTCCTCCTTGCTACTAATTCCTAATTAATCGTGTTTGGAGGTATTGATTGCCACTCGCATTAGAATGTCTACAATTCCAGAGCTAACGTTTCCTCACGCTTGTCTTCACTTCAATATGGAGATTATACCTTCTAACAAAATTAAAATAATTCGAGAGCTCTAATTTAATACCCTCTTTTACCCTTTGGAGATTAATAATAATCCACTTTGTATGAATTCAATTATCATCGTTAGAGGATTCCTAGACACTGTAATTGCAAATACAACTGACCATATGTGGCCTTATGGGTTTGGTTGTATCTCTGAGTTGAAAGAGTGATGCGACGTGACCAGCGTGACAATTTCGTTAGCTACGTACTGAGGACATTGCTACTGGTTGCGAATCATTTCCCAGTTCACGTTTCATGGAGTGAAAATATAGTCTAAATTCATCGAACATGGGGCTAGCTTACGTAATCAGAGGCTTAGTTTATCTAATTTAATCATATAAATGCGATTAGCGTCAAAATCTGTAAAATATACTAGTATTTAAAGAATATCAAATAGTTGTCTTTGCGTAACTTTGAAGATACTTGAGGTATGTGTCAGCCCACGCTATCGCTCGATATGGTGTTGAAGACTATAATACGATATACAGTTTCATACATGTACTATCATATCAAAAAATTAAACATGGTTTAAAGTAAAGAAAACTTAATTTCTAAGCAGAGCTCCGTTGAATTAAATTTTAGTTTAATTAAATTCAGAAGGAAAAAAAGTCTTTTATAACACATGCATGATTTCAGCCCTTTTTGATGCCTGAAAAGCGAGACTAAAGTAGTGCTTTTCAAGGATGGTGACGTCTTAGAGAGAAAGAGTGTGACGTCAGAGGTGAATAATTAAAATTATGCATCTATGAGCTCACATTTCGGGCTCACAAAAAGTGATCATCGAGCAATCGGTTGATCGCGTTGACAGATTGTTTGATTGGTAATTTATAATTTTCTCATAAATTTTCCGTAATTATCGAGAATTTCCTAAATTCATACTAAAATTAGAATAAATTTCCCAAAATTACTCCATATGAGCTAAAATCGACCCTGTGTTGCAATCGTTTCTGAAATCATACATTTCATATAAAAAAATATCTTATGCACCAAGGGGGAGGATACTTTTTGTGACTTGTGTATTTTTTCAGTACTTTTCTTCGGCAATTGCTCGCCTGCAGCTCGAAATAAAAAAACTACACTCGTCGAAAAAGTTTCACATTGTTTAACATAAATTGTCGTTAATTCTCTAAAAATAAATGAATCAATATTTTCTATTTAAAGAGCTAAGAATTTATGTCATCATTGATAAGGATTAAATATTTTATTATTAATATTAAGAGTTAAAAATCAAGGCTCAAGTTCGTGAAATTGATTCTACACCTTATAATACAAAAATTAAACCGTTATGAGTAAAGAACAGAAAATTTGTGCGCGTCTGTCGGTTCTCGCGCTTCGCGCTCGATAATTCATTTATCAATGAATGAATGAATCAATCAATATTTTCTATTTAAAGAGCTAAAAGTATATGTTATCATTTATAAGGATTCAATAATTTTTTATTCATATTAAGAGACGAAAATCAAGGCTCAAGTTCGTGAAATTGATTTCACACCTTATAATAGAAAAATTCTACTGTTCTAAATAAAAAATTGAAAATTGGGGCGCGACTGTTGTTTCTCGCGCTTCGTGCTTAATAATATTTTTATCTCGCACTTCGCGTTCGATAATGTATTTATCTCGCGCTACGCGCTCGGTCTTTGTATTTCCCCACATTTGGCGCAGGCCTTTTCAAATTTTAGGTCAAAGCATCGACAACTGTAATTTGCTGATTGTGAATTCTCCTGTTTTAAAGCTCCTTCGGCTTCAACGAACAAACTCTCATCACGTTTCTCGTGCTTCGCACTCGATTTTGTCAATAATACGAACTTTTCCACATTATGTCCAACTCTATTATATCAAATGTATATTATATTCATTTCTGTACCTCGGTCTCTGGCTCCTTATTCAGATATTAAAAAATAAAGTGCATATATTATTTTTCCTGATTACTTTAATACTTTTTTCTTATTTTGCATTAAATTTTATTCTTAGCTACCCTGAAAAATGTATCATTTCAATAAATCTATATTATTACAAGTCAGAATATGCATTGGTATTGAAACAGAAGTATTTTCATGGTCTTCTTTTTATAATTAAAAAAAAAGTTCGCATCCTGAAAAAAAAACAATTTCGTTATGAAACATGTTATTGCGACTTGTGTCGTTTCCATAAATTTAGTTTGTTTATTCTCAATTATATTTTTTACGATTTAAACTAAAAATACGCATCGTAGATTAAGATTGTTTTTAGCAAATTTGTAGATATAATTCAGGCGAAAAATTTTGTTAAATCAAATGTTATTGTAGCTTGTGTCCCTTTTCCAAAAAGTTAATTCTTTCATTTTTAATATATTTTTATAACAAAAGTTTATGATAAATTTGTAGATATTTTTTGGTTGAACAACTTTTGTCGTCTCATCTTTTTTTACCTTGTGTCGTTTTTCAAAAAATTTAATTTTTTTTTTATTTTGAATCTATTTTTTACGATTAAAACAAAAACTATAGTTCTATCAAAAAATTATTGATGACAAATTTGGATGAGTTTTCACTCTTTCTTGGAAAAGCAACTTTGTCTATTCAATTTTTTCATCACTTGTGTCGCTTGTCCAAAAATTTTGGTTTTTCCTATTTTTTATCCTGATAATTTTCTTTTTATCGAACTAGCTGGCTAACGAAATTGTCCTTTCTTTTCACACCCTTAAAAAGTGTGCCAAAGCACAATCCAATCCGAGTAGTCTTTCAAAAGTTATCCGATATACAGACAACGACAACGACAGACAGACACCATCGTGAATCCGGGTTTTTTCGATTCAGGGGGTCTCGCAACGTGAAAACTTGAAGAAATCTGTGATAGTCGGTTTTCACATAAAACTAATACCTTCTCATTATAAGAATGTAATAGCTCTTCATACTGAAAGAACTATATATTTTCACAATGTACATAAATAGATATAGGAGTCGTGAGAGTAGCAATTGGTGGGTTCTTTAGTTATCAATACAACCTGATTACACTATTTCATTAGAATAGTGAGGCAGCTAGTGAAACATGGATCAGTATTACACTTCTAACTGTCTAAAGGTGATAGCGAACTTTATGGAATAGCTGGAAATTCTTGACAGATAAGTTAACTGTAGCTCATGATTATTACACAATCGGCTAGCGTCTCATGCAACGTCTGGAAATTTTCGTGAAACGTCTAAGTACACGTAAGTGGTTACGATTCATATGTCGAATGTTTCGATATTCATAAAGAAAATTTTTCTTCCTATGTCTTATTAACTCAAGTAATATCCCTTTTCACTCGTTTTTTATGCTTATACATGCAAGTCACGCTCAAAAACAGACACCCCCTTCCCCTGAAGCGTGACATCATATGTAAACGCTTCCATTCCAAATTTTCGCTAAAATACAAGGAGTATAAAAAGCTTACAACCTTACCGATTGTTGGTAACTTAACGCGGGCATGACCATTGCCAACCGTCAGTAATCCAATATACTGATCGAGCAGAGTTGCACAGGGTGACCATGCAGTTAAAAGTCAAGAAAGCATTACTGGCGCAGTGTATTAGAAATTAAGATATTTAAATTTTCGTATGTAACGCAGGCACGATTTACCCGTGCATTTACCTGCGCCTTTTTGGTTCTGTTGGGGAGGGATGTTCGCCCCTTCCCTCACCTCCCGGAGATGGGCTATACAGCATTATTACTTCAGATAAATATTTTCCGAGATTTTCCAAAGAAGTAACAACTGTTCATAACCTAATTTATAATTAATCAGCGCTGAAAATCCTCTTGGAACTATAAAATGGAATGCAGAAGGAACCCTTAGGTTTACTATAAAGTCAATATGCTTGTATGACCTTTTCGGATTGTTTGTTATATTATTGGTATATATTATTTGTATTCACTTATACACAATTTTATACCATGTAATAAATGCATTGTCACTTACACATATAATCACAAGCTTACCTTACCTGTCTTTCTTATATTTCGCTAGTGTACATTTTGGTTGTGTATAAAACACTGGCACTGGTAAGAAGCATATTTTGAATGTGGAATCTAGACTGAATATAAAAAACGTTTATAGCGAAGACTACTTTTTAACGAAAATATTAGAGAATTAAGTTTCTTCCCATGTGTCTAATGTGTCTAATGCTTGGCTCTGGGTATTGGCCATCTTGACAGCTGACATCACAGACTAAACTACATTGGCAGATAAAATCAGGAGACGAAATCACTGTAATCGTCTATGGCTGAAGTTCAAATAAAATAGGGTGTTTTAAAATAACAAATTTAGTTTTATTCGAAATTGAAAAATACTAAAGACGATTACGTTGATAAGTAGCAGGCCAGAGCTCGAATGGCGAGCGCCTGTCGCGTCGCCTCTTTTAAGATCTGGCCCAAGTGTCGCCCCTCCTATCGTTTATTCTCCGGGGAAACCCCGGTAACCCCGCGCTCTACATCTCCGAACCACCGCTCTTTGTTTCTCACAGCTTTCCGGCCCGGTTTCTGACCTTTGCCAGAGGGTTTTCTTTTACCATCATTTTTACTGTTTTCGAAAATCCCAGATCCCCCGCCCGAAAAACCACCCTCACGAGATTACAGCTTTCGAAAACCAAGTTTTCCCGGCACGGCACGGTGTCTCTCGTGAGAGTGAGCTTCCCAGATCACGGGAAATCTCGGATTTTCACAGCACAGCACGGCATATTTCACGGCGACGGTTCGGAGTGCGATTTTTCACGCCACTTTTACGATGCTCTGGCACCGCTTTACATTTTAATTGTACAAGAAATTTATGAAATAAATTATTATTCGCCGCAAATACAGGCGTCGAGAATTTTCTCGAATCTCGCCGACTTCATTCGGGAAGTTTCGCGGCTCGGTACGCGTTCGCGGAACATCATGACACGCTCCTCCCTCCCGCAGCGGCAATCATCTTTGACGTCCTCGGCTTTTCGGGCGGCTCGATTACACCTTATCGCCGCGTTCGTTAGAAATTTACGACTCGATTCGCACTAATCTGTTGCCAGTTGTTTTTTCACTTGCTATTCTTAATCTATATTTATTACAAAGAAGCCGCATCCCATACTTCGTCATTACAATAATTTAAATATAAAATTATTATTTGCGCACGCTACAGAGTGAGTAACTGAAGGAAATGATTTTTTTAAATCGATGAAAAACGCAAAAACCTCAGGTTTTGGGATAATAAGATGGATTTGAAGTAATGCATTTAGAGCGAAAATGTGATCTATACAACTGCGGCCAGCCCTGAAACCCGCCTGATTCTCGGAAAGGCAACTCTATAATTCAGCCCATCTAGTCATCCTTGAGGACAGAATTCGAGTGAAAATTTTTGCAGTAGAAGTGATCAAAGCAATTTCTCTATAGTTTTAAGGATCATCTGTATTACCTTTTTCAAAGAGCATAAAGGTTTAGATCTTAGAACCGGTCGGAAGGAACTTTTCTGATTCCCAAATTCTGTTGAAAAAGCTAACCAGGTAAGGGACTCAGTTCTCTGTTAGATATTTATAAAATTCACTAGAGATGCCGTCCAGAACGCTTTAGCGTTATTGCAAGATGCAAGGTTATTAAATAGACCACGTTCAAAATCCTTTCTTTTTAAAATTTGAAGTTTAAGGTGAGCTTTCTTTATTTTCTTATGCTTACTAACATCTAAATCTGAAAATTGAGATAATTTACATTTTTTTAATGAGCCTTTTAATTTTCGACGCATTATATCACATTCTGTATCGAACCAGGGTTTTTTTCCTGGTACTTGCCAAAAAGACTTGGAAACGAGGCCTAACTTATTCGCTACTACCGAAATTACTAATATGAGATTCTCGTTCAACGCCTCCACATCCTCACCAATACAAGAAACATTAGGCGAGACTAGCATTTGCTCAGTGTGTGCCCCCAACGCTCTTTCCCTCCAGACGAATTTCTTGTAATCAAAAGAGTTATTTAACCCATTTGAAATTAAATCATCATCAGCAATTTTAACAACCACTGGTAAATGGTCTGATGATGTAGGAATCCCCAAAACCGGAAAATCTGAAATCAAACCTAAGAAATCCGCATAACAAAATATGAGATCTACTACACTTTTACCCTGATGGCCTATAAAAACAATTTATTAATGCCTCACCTCCGGGGTTGATCTCTTTGTCCAAGGATGAACGAAAGGGAGAAACTGCCAAATCCTCCGGTAAAGATTCATCAGTTTACTAATTCAGTTCCCCTATACGAGAGCTAAATTCACTTACCCAAAAAAAATGGGATATTTGGATACGCTGAGCAAATTCTATCAATCAACATCTCTAGCACTTCGACAAGAGCCTGGCAAGCCAACGACGAACGTATATAGCTGCACCTTCGCTAGGTCTTCCTCTATTACTATCCCTGGAAACTATGCGCCGTAATCAAAGAGGCAAGCTCCGAAAAGTTAGTTATCCCATGCACATTCCAGAAGATGATGCGAAAGCCAGGGCTTACCCCTTGCCTGCCACTGACATCGATATATTGCCCTCCGAACTCTCTGCTCTAACTAGTTAGAGAACCGGGCTACCTGTCCTGATTGTTGGTTCATTTGATTTTCCAGGCTTCTTGTTAAGAAATTTGTCAATTTGACTGTCAAAAGAGGTGGAATATGAGGAACCAGAATGACTTTGTCTTGCTTTGGCCGCTTTTTTGATTGTGGATGGGGGATCAGGAACACTGTCAATAAAACAAGTATTTTCCAGATTTGATTCCCCTCGGAGTTTATCAATTTTTAAATCGGAGAGAGGTTTATAATCGACCAGCAGATTTTTTTTCCTTTATAGAAGCCGTCATTCCAGATTGTTGAAGCTTTTCCTTAGCTACCATTAGCTACGTTCTCTCCAGTCTCTTCTGTAGTGATGAGTCGTGACTGATGCCGATGTTTTTCTCTGGGAGCTGTTCTCGCTTTTCCCCGTCACAAAAAATCAAACTTTAGTATTTTAAATTTTGTTTGTTTCCCAAATTCTGGGAGACGCGACTTTCCTCTAAAACACAGATTTGACGAATGTGTGTGCCTGCAGGTATTAAGATCTGTATGCATGCATGCATGCACCCGCAAGAGGCGCTACGAGCAATATTGATATAGAAAAAGGGTCTTTCAAAATTCAAGGTTGGTAATGAATTTTTCTTCTTAATCTTACATTTTTTATAATAAATTTCACGAATGTCGCAAAAAACTAATTATTGGAATTGCAAAACGGCAATATGATAGATCCAGGAAATAGTCTTACTGTCGTCAGGCAGTTGGATAATGTAGGAATGTATAGCAGAAGAACATTCGTAAATGAATATTTTCTTTATCATCATATTAATATATAATCATTTTTCACTTCCGAGTCCAAATTCCTGCAAACTTTTTATCGGCTGACAAAAATTCAAATGGCAAACTTGGTAATTCAACTTTATCATGAACGTTCGAAGTTGTTAACACGGAAAGGAACATATGAATATCGATTGACGTATTTTAATTTAAAGTCACCATTTTTGACGTTGCATTTTGAATAATCGACAAGAACCCATAAAATACGTAGTGAACAGGAATATTTGTCACTAAGGTGGATCTTCGAAACTAAGAAAATATTCCATTGATAAACAGTGGGTAAAAATATGTACTTGACAGTGAGAAGGTGATACGTGTTTTAATCACTTTATAATCCGTTTACAATGAAGAATATATTCTTTAAACCGATTTTGATTTCTACACTATACAACTTTCTGACGATAATAAGACTGTTTCCTGGTGCAACGATATTGCCTCGAGCAGAATCAGAATTTGCAGGAGAGTTAGATTTATCATCCATTTGTCAGTTCCGATCTTTAGTTTTTTTTTCAAGATGTATCTAGGTTATTTAGTTTTATATTTATAGCGATACTTTTGTATTGATTATTTTATAGGCTATACGGCAATACGAACTTACCATTTTTATACGTATAGGCTATGTGATAACATATATTTTTTAATAATATTTGTAATTATTTTCTAGGGTTCAAGAGAAAGAGTGCCGAAATTGAAAATATATGGCCCACGTAATCCTGATTCACAACAGCCGTTGAACACAATATTTCTCAAAAAATTCGCCGCTATTGGAAGTACATAAGTTCAGAAGAATAATTTCTTCTGCATCGAACAAAAAATGTTCCTTTTAATGTATGTGTAAATAGAATTGCAAATAAAAATAAATTCATGACTTTCTGTTACTTAATTTAAAAGAAGGTCTTATAAGTCAATGATGGGTGTATAAGTAATTCAAAATAATATAACCTGAAAATAAATTTAGAAAGAAACTTTCAAGAATTTATTTTGAAAATATTTTATGGAGCCATTCCATCAATATCTCAACCAGTGTTTAAACGTAAAGCGAGTGCAATTTCAATTTTTTTTAATGTTGCAGAAATGTTCATTTGGGATGTTAGCGATGTTTCAATTGAATATACTACCAATATTTCTGAAAAAACGCGATCAAATTCTTGAGGTGTCAAGCCTTTTTAACAAAATCTTTGAATTTTTAACACAATATCTTATTCAAGAAACGTTTTTGACCACTTAATCCCCCCCCCCTGCCCATTTAAGACAGCATAGAAAAATCCTTGAACTCCCCCTCCCTACGCAAAACACTTTACGTGATTTATGCACGGCCCCTTATGTGCAATAATAGAAAAGAAAAGCAAGGACAATACACTCCAAGTCCCATATAATAACAGTTACGGGGGTTGCCTCGCACTGGCCTTGTTACTGAATCGGTACCCTCAAAACGAAAACAGTCAGGGTCGCCTCAACCGTTTCCAATTAGAATGCATAATACTGCGCAATATACTCGGTTGAGTACCTGCACAATGCAGGCCTTTTGAAGCGAGAGTTTTGATATTAAAATTGTTAGTTTAATTTTCGAAGTAAATTGATTTTGATTTAAAATAGCCGTTTTCCTGTGAAAACGTGAACATAACCTTAAATTGTTCCAAAATTGTAAATCTTTCTGGAATGTATATCGATATTTCCGGTGAAGACCGCTAACTTAACGTACAATTGTATGAAAACATTTTATCTTCTTTGAAATCCAATGATTTTTTACTAAAAATACATATTTCCGATATAAATCGTTAACATAACCTAAAATTGGTAAAAAATTATAAATCTTCTTTGAAATCTAATTATTCTTCAATAAAAATGTAAATTTTCGACTAAGAAAACTAACACAATCCGAAGTTGTTCAAGCTAGTAAATTTGATTATTTTAAACCAAAAATCATTCGATTTAAATCTAATAATTCTTGTTTACAAATGTCAATTTCGGGTAAAAAATGCTAACAATAACGAAAAACGTAAATTCTTTTTGAAATTCAATGAGTTTCTTTCAAAATAACTAATTTCCGATAAAAGATCTGAACATAACCTGAAAGCGTTCAAAAATTTTATATCTGCTTTGAAATATACATCAATATTTTCGGCGAAAACCACTAGGTTAACCTAGGCTTGTACCCAAAATTTGACTTCATTAAAAACGAATGCTTTTTTACTAAAAATGCCGATTTCCGGTGTTAAACGCCAACATAACCTCAAATTCTTTATAAATTGTGAATCTTCTTTAAAATATATTTTTTTAATAAAAAATGGCGATCTCCGTCGAAAAACACTAACAAAATCCAAAATTGTTAGAAGATTCTAAATCTTGTTAAAATTGAAATGATTTTTGTTATAAAGTACTGCAATTTACCATGGAAAACATCAACATAACATAAAATTGTTCGAAAATTATAAATCTACTTTGAAATCTAATGATTTTTTATTAAAAATACCAACAATTTCCTACATAAAACACTAACAAAACATAATAGAATAGGAAATCGTTCAGAATTGGAATTTTTCTTCGAAATTTAATGATTTTTATTGAAAATAATAACCGAGTTCCTGTGAAAAACGTCAATACCTAAAACTGTTAAAAAATTGCAAAACTTTTTCGAACTGCAAAGATTTTTGCTTTGCAATACCACATTTTTGTGTAAAACGCTAGTATAACATAAAATTGTTCAAAATTTATGAACCTTTAAAATCTAATAATTTTTATTGAAAAATATCAATTTCGAAAAAATATGTCAAATCCACGCAAGTGTATTAATAATCCCAACTTTTTTGTATGATTTTTCTTATTAGAAGTGATTATTTGTAGATTCAAGTTTCACAATTTCAATTTTATGATGAAATAATAAGAACAATTTTTTTCAAGATTTGAAAATTCTGTGTACGGTTCTTTGTAGTACTCGGAAATTTGAACCATTTATCTTCACGAGTTTTTTCGATAAAAAGAAAATGATTGGAGTCATAGCATTTGCAAAATTCAAAAAAATAGACGAAGAAAATATTATAAGCCAAACAATGCACGATATAAAAAAAGTCAAGAGAAGAAAGGCGTTGCTTTTTGAAAGTTATACAATATTAATGTAACAATTTTTTTAATTTTTTTGAAAAATCGAAAATATCACTTTTGATTGAACAAAGAATAATGAAAAATCAAAAATTCTATTTTGCGGTCAAACTATGCAAGGTACAAAAAAAATGAATGAACAAAAATTGTGCACCTAAAAAAGGTCTAAAAATTTGTTATGAATCACTTTTTGATAGGATGTGTTGTTTTTATTTTAATCGTTAAAAAACCTGACAAATAAAATTTTTGATAGAAGGCATAGTTTTTGTTTGGTTCGTGAAAAATAATCTTAAAATCCTAAATTAGATCCAAAAATTTGCTTGAGACTTTTTTTTAATAGGATGCGGAATTTTTTTAATTTAAAAACAAGGCGATGAAAACACATCTATTTCAGTATCAATGCATATTATGAATTGTAATAATATACATTTATTGAAATAATACAATTTTCAGGGTAGCTGCGAATAACGATTAATGCTAAATAAGGAAAAAATATATTAGCGTAATCATGAAAAATAAAATTTGTACTTTATTTTGCAATATTGAAATTAACAATCCCGGACAGAGGTACAGAAATTAATATAATATACATTTAATAAACATACATACTTACATACTTATACATATATACATACTTTAATAAAAGAGAATTAAAAATCACCAAATTACAGTTGTTGATACTTTGAGAATGTGCCGCCCAGCGGGCAGATTTTTTGGATAAATGCAGTATTTTCTGAACTAAAAATACCGATGTCATCAAAAATTGTTAAAAGATTCTAAATCATGTTCAAACTATAATTATTTTTGTTTTCGAATATCAGTTTTTCGTGTAAAACGCTAACGTAACCTACATTGTTGAAAAATTATGAACCATTAAAATCTCATGATTTTTATTTTAAAATAATAATTTCCGGCCTAAAACGCTGACAAAATCGAAATAGTGAACTTTCAAAAGATTTTTAATCTTTGAAATCCGTTAAAATTGTCAAAAAACCCATTGTCGGCGTAAAACGCTTATGTCATCTAAAATTGTTGGAAATTGGGAATCTTCATGATGATGTTTGTTTAAAAATGACAATTTTCGGTCTCATACGCTGTCTAAACTAAAAAAAGTGAACTTTTGAAAAATTGGTAATCTTTGAAATCCAATTACTTTTTTTTACACAACTACAATTTGCCGATGTAAAACGCTAATATAACCTAAAATTGTTGAGAAATATGAAGCTTGATTATGATTTTTGTTAGAAAGTGACAATTTCCTGTCCAAAACGCTGACAAAACCAAAAAAGTAAACTTTTGAAACTTTTCTTATCTTTGAAATCCAGTAAAATTGTCTAGAAACCCATTTTCTGTGTAAAACGCTTGCATAATCTAAAATTGTTGCAAATTGGGAATCTTGATGATTATTTCTATTTGAAAGAAAAAAAACAATTTTCGGTGTGAACCGCTCACAAAACCGAAAAAACAAGCCTTTGAAAAATGGTTAATCTTTGGAATCCAATAAATTTTTTAAAAAATACGGAATTCCAGTGTAAAACTTTTATATAACCTAAAATTTGTGAAAATTGGGAATTTTGATGAGAATAATTATTGTTTCAAAAAACAAAAACAACATAACATTTATAGAAATCTTAAGTCTTCCTCGAAAATTCATGATTTTATATTGAAAAAATTTTTTAATACTAATTTCCAGCGAAAAACACCAACATAAAACATGCATTATATTTCCAATAATTTATTACATAAGTTGAAAGTTTTTATTCAACCGCGCAAGAGTACTTAAGAAGAACAAATGCCTCTCAATTCGTTTATTTGTAGATTTAATTTCCAAATTTAAGATTTAAAGCAACTTAAAATAATGAAAAACCAATGAGCAGTTTACTAAAGGATAAATCTAATATTTTCATTTTTCTCGGAAATAACTAATTGTATGGAAAAATGTTTACATAAAAATAAAAATATCGAGAAAAGTTCTACAAAAACACTCCTTACTCTTTTGTGATGCTCTCATTTCTTACAAAAAAAAAAATTATATTAAAAGAAAAAATTTCCGGCCTCAGAAATAGTCAAGTCCTCACAAAACTGATAGAATGCCTTTTTTATAATAGAAAAAACTTTATTAAAATATTTGAAGAAAATAAATGGTTGATTTTTCCTGAAAATCTTCTTTTTATGTTTTCAAAGTTCGATGAAAAAAAAATAAAAAAAGGTTTTCTGGAAAGCCCCACCTTTTTTATAATTTTTTTTAACAGTTTCTGCTTATGAAAGAAAGGCATCCTATCAGTTTTATACGGATTTAACCATTTTTGAGTACGGACAAATTTTTTTACGATGCAATATATCACGAAAGAGTAAGAGATTTTTTATTGGTTTGTACACTTTTATGTGAATATTTTTCTGTATCTTTCGTTCTTTCCCAGAAAAATACAAAAATTCTATTTTTTCAAAATAATTTGTTTCAAACAAGAAACAGTGGTTTACAAACAAAAGACATTTTTAAATAGTAGGATTTTTGAAAAAATCCACTTCCAATAATTTCAGAAAAACAGTCACCATTTCGTCATTCGTCAAGTTTTTGAATATTGTTTGGATCAGTTGAAGAGCAAGAATTTTCAGGCCGAATAGAAACAAATCATAAATTAATTTTTGCTGAAAACCTCATTAGTTGCATTAGTTGCATACTGCGTGAATATGTATTTTAGTGGCTGTTTTCAGTTTGTTCTTTTGAATTTTTTGACATTTTGTAAATCACGATTTTCAATTAAAGAATTTTAATTCTAAAAATGTTTTTCTAAAAGGAATAATTGATCTTTTTATATAGATCACGATTTTTCTGAACCAAAATTTAAGTAAATCAAAATTTCCAAATAAGTCATTTCATGATCAAATTTATTTCTAAACATTTCTAAAAAATATAAATGAAAGACAAAAATGTTATTGAAAATGTTGTTTTAACATTGAGAAATAATTATCTTCCTAACATTTTTCTACCAAACTATAATTTTTAAACATTTACACTCTTTTAAAGATATGAGAAAAATTAAATTATGGACCAAATCTTATCAGTAAACAAAAAATTACCGGTACAGATTTTAAAATATGTTGAATGAGAATCTGGAAGATTTCAAGACAATCTTTTTTAATTCTACAAAATTTTTTAAAATTTCTATATCAAAAATAATTTCAAATTTGGAAAGATTTCAACAAATTTTAAACAAATTGCTGATTTTTGAAGATTTCCAAATAAAGCATTTTAATTCTAAAAATGTATTTCTAAAAGGAAAAATTGATCTATTTATATAGATCACGGTTTCTCTGAACCAAAATTTAAGTAAATCAAAATTCCCAAATAATTCATTTCATGATAAAATTTATTTCTAAATATTTCTAAAAAATATAAGTGAAAGCCAAAAATGTTATTGTAAATGTTGTTTTAATATTGAGAAGTAATTATCTTCCTAACATTTTCCTACCAAACTATAATTTTTAAACTTTTTCAATCTTTTAAGGATATGAGAAAAATTAAATTATGCACCAAATCTTATCAGTAACAAAAAATTACCGGTACAGATTTTAAAATATGTTTAATGAGAATCTGGAAGATTTTAAGACAACCTTTTTTAATTCTACAAAATTTTAAAAAATGTCTATGTCAAAAATAATTTCAAATTTGGAAAGATTTCAAAGAATTTAAAACAAATTGCAGATTTTTGAAGATTTCCAAATAAAATTTTTAAGCTTTTAAAATACTTAGAAAGATTTCCAGATAATTCAAACATTTTTTTAAGATTCCTGGAAAAATGTTAAGTCATTGTTTCTTCTGAAAGATTAGTTTTAAGAGAATATTAAAAAAGATTTTAAAGCATTTCAAAAAATTTATAGAATTGTCAAACAAGAATCTAGAAGATGTTCAGGCAATTTTAGATATAATCCAAATTAGTTTAGAAGATATTAAGGAAATTCAGATGTTTTGAAGAGATTATAAATATTCTAAAACTTCAAACGATTTCCGAAAATTTAGAAAATATTTTTAATTTTGTCTCAAATTTGGTAAAGTTCTGTAATATAAGAAACTGTCTTAGAAACTTTCTAGATACTTTTTCGACATATCTGAAATCTTCAAAAATCTTAAACAAATAGTTATATTCGATTTTTTTCTGTATTTGCACCTGTTTGGTTAAAACTTCGTCTTTTTATGAATTCAACACTTTTGCATTCAAAATTAAAATCTTTTTTATTGAAGTATCAACTGTTGCTTGTTTCGTTGCAAATTCATATTTTTTGTTCGAAAAATCATTTATTTGATTGATAATTAACTTTTGTGCGGAAATTTCGACTTGACATACTGAAATCTTTAAAAACCTTTTTGAATTTTCTCAAGAATCTTAGGACGATTATATTTATATAAGCTGAAAAATAAATAAACTAAAAAATAGTTATTCGACATTTTCATTTTGTAATAAACATTTTTTTTCACCTCGAAACAAAAAACTACACGTGCGCATAGTGCGCGATTTATGATGCTAGTTTGTTAAAATAAAATAAAATTTCATTTCAAGAGATGTACAATAAAAATCTTCTGTGGGAGGAGATGTAAAAATCATGTTATCTAACTAAACAAAGATTTAATTTTTAGAGAGCTCTAACTGTACAGTCACCATAAAAATTTATTATGATTATTATTATACCATTAAGCTTTCGGGGTAGGCGTGAATTGGTCGGTTGGAAAGTAGTAGTGTGTGGATGGGTATAAAGTTATAGGGTAGATAGGTATATAGGTGTAACGTATATATATTTTAGATTGATCTACAATTCCCGTGTTATTTATTTAAATAACAATCTAATTTTTAGAGCGCTCTAACTGCACAGTCACCATGAAAATGCTTTTGGAAAAGATATTAGCTTTTTAAATTTTAAAGCATTGTGGTCATAATGCAGAGAAAGCTAGTGTCATATTTCGTGAGATAGTAACGAGAAATAGTTGATCATAAAATTTAACAGGCTCATATAAAACCTGTGTGAAGTATAAATATATTTTTTCACCAGTAGGGTTGGTCCAAAAATATATTGGAAATTTTTTTTCTCGAATTTTTATCCATATCGCCCGGAAATTTTATCGAATCCACAAAAAAATAAATCCATTTTTTTTTTTTTTGTTTAAAAATTATATTTAGAGGTCCCTCAAGCCTCATGAAGTTTAACACGTATTTCCCATGAGAAAAAAATACGTTATTGTAAATTTGATTCAGAAGCGTCAATATTAGCTGAATCGAGATGACACACAACATTTCTGTTCATAATAAGCCATAGAATACGAATAAAATGTTACTTTTCGAATATCACCCCCATAAGTCTGTTTTATAGTGTCCCAAAAAACCCCATAAGTGAAAAAATGGGTTTTGCGAGGTTTTGGAGCTAATTATGATTATTTCCGTTTTTACAATGAAAATTGTTTCTTATACATGAAATACTTCTTTATACTGGTAACTAGATATTCACATAGATTTTCAAAACAATTTATTATCGTTTTTGCAATTTTCTTTTAGAATAAAAATAGAAAGTCACGTTTTTTTTTAATTTTCCACTTTTTGTCCAACTTTTAATTGGAGTGAGTTTTTTTTAAATTTAATTAGAATTAGCAAAAATAATTGTTTATACAAATTATAAATGCTTATAACCATCTTCTTCTATATTAATACTAGATATTTGCAGTTTTTTCTGAAATTTTGAACTTTTTGTCCACTTTTCACTTAGTGAGGTAATAATTAATGCAAGTTGAAAGGAATAGTTTTTTAAACAATTTATTATTGTTTATAACTATCTTCCCTCAGATAAGTGCTGAAAGGTTGCGGTTTTTTCCAAAATATTTAACTTTGCTTTGCCTTTTTATTTATGAACAAATAATAAATACACATTAGAGAGAATCATATTTTTAAAATTTCTTTCTTTTCTGTCAATATATTTTTCAGTTATAAAACAGATATTTGAAATGTGCTTTAAATTTTTTTTCACGCTTTGCAATAAACTTTTTGTTGTAATTCCAAACAAAACTTTTTCAAGTCATTTGCAGACAGAGTCATCCCACCTTCTCCTAATTATTCCATTCTTTGTTGTTGTCTCTTGTATAACATAGTTTTTTTTCTGTAATTATTTTTTTCAAAAATTGGGAAATTTAGAAATTGATTCTTGTTCAGGTTCGCTTATTATTTTTTCATAATTAACTGAAAAGTAAAAGCAAAAATAAAGATTTCAGAGGAAAGCAGCTTTCTAGCATTCATCTAAGAGAAGATTAATTATTGTTCTGATTATTGTTTTAATTAATAATTTGTTTACACAAACATGTTTGTTTACTTGCATTATTTATTACTGTACTCAGTAAAAATTGAGTGAAAACTTAAAAATTTCAGAAGAAACCGCAACTATCTAGCATTGATAACGAAGAAGATAATTATAAACAATAAAAATTTGTTTCAATAATTATTTTTGCTAAATTGACTTAATTATTAACTCACTCTAAGTGAAATGTAGACAGATAGTTGAAAATTTCTGAAAAACTTGCAACTTTGTAGCATTATTCAAATTGAATATTATTGAACATGGTTATAATTTGTTCAAATAAATAATTTTGTTAAATTCAATTAATTATTTACCTCACTCTAATTGAAAATTGGACAAAAAGATAAAAATTTGTGAAAAAACTGCAATTTTCTAACATTATTCTAAGGGAATATTATTAAAAATGATGATAAATTGTTTAAACTATTATTTATGTTAACATTAATCAACTATTACCTCACTCTAATTGAAAATTGGACGAAAAGTGAAAATTTTTTTAAAACGGCGGCTTTCTAATTCTTATCTAAGAGAAAATTTCTAAAACAATAACAAATTGCTTATAAAATTTATGTAAACATCTAGTAATTAATATAAAGTAGTTTGTCATGTACTAGAAACAATTTGAATTAACAAACAGCAAACACATCATAATTAGCGCCAAAAACTCGCAAACCTATTTTTCACTTATGGGGTTTCTTCGGGACCCCATAAAACAGACTTATGGGGGTGATATTTGAAAATTAATATTTCATTCGTATTCTGTAGCTAAATTTGAAGATAAATGTTGAGTTTTAACTCGATTCAACCAATTCTGACGATTCTGAATGAAATTTACAAAAACGTGTTTTTTTTACGGGAAATACGTGTCAAACTTCATAGGGCTTGAGCGACTTCTAAATATATCTTTTTTGAAAAAAATGGATTTATTATCCATGGATTCTAACCAATTACCGAGCGATATGCATGAAAATTCGAGAAAAAAAATATTTTGGACCACCCTAATGTAGAGTCATTCAATGTTGAAAGCACTCAAAATGAAATACTGAATCCCAATAAGGAAAAATACGTTTTTGTTCTCCCTAACATCATTTAAAAAAATATTAATGAAAAATAATAAGTAAAACAAAATGTATGTAATTCTTTTAAAACAAAACTTGCTTTTGTATTAATTAGAGCACTGAAGAGTGCTCACTTTTTTAAATTTATTTTTAGTTGTAATTTTTTTATTGCTATTTTATAGAATTTAATATACAAATTTCAATTCGATTCTTCATATGTGTGAAAATTCTGATTAAATATTATAAGAGTTTCTTATACTCGCAATGTGCCTCAACTGCTGCATTATTCAAAGACAGAGATTTCAATGAAGGTTCACATGAATTGGAAACAATTATTGTGGTACGCCGAACCGTACTTTGATGTAAGACAAGCTACTTCCTCTTTTTTCTTTTTTATTGAACCGAAAGTTCACTTGAATAGTGTATGCAATTCGGGATCATAATTAATTAATGGTGAAAGTTAAATAAATCGTTAAATCATGTTAGAAAAAGTAACAACATCTATTGCCGTTTCAAAATTTGCATTTTAAGACAATGTTTTATGGATTCTACAAATAAATCTAAAAAGAAGTTGCTATCAATCGATTTTCTATTCAAAATATTTTTCGAATTGAAATTCGATTTCTATTGCCTAATTATCAAAATGAAACGTATGCTTTAGATTAAGTAACGATAAAATATAATTATTAATCATGAATTGAAAAAAATTGCTAAACTAGCTACATCGAGTTTTTTACAGTTTCAATGTAATTTTTATGTTAATCGGCCTTCAGTAATCTGTAAGTTTTATTTTAATATAGAATTTCATTCAAGCAAGAATTTCAAAGACAAGAATCAATATGATACAGTGGGATTTCATATCGTGATTAGATATTCTTAAAATATATTCTAGAATTCTGAGTCGTACTGATGTCTTCCATTTGAAGATGTTTTTTAACATTCACCAACTTCTTGAGTTTTAAATGTTTATAGTTTAAAATTAAAAAATGTTGAACATCTTTTTGAAATAGGTTCGTCTTGAAGATTTTCAATTGAAGATCTTTAATGGATATACAACAAAATGATGTAATTTTAAATGTTTTTTTTAGATAGTTCAATTTTGAAGATTGACAATTTATGAAATTTCAGAATGTAGATCATCAAAATTTAAAAAGCATTTGTGGCAAATGATTACTTGAATTTTACAACCAAAAGGACGAATTTTCAACTAAACAGTTGAATTGTTAAACCAACAAAAAGAAAGAACATCCTACAAATGACCTGTTGAATTTTCGATCAAAGAGATGGATCTTCGAATAATAAAATTATAATTTTCAACAAATCTGTTCAAGTTTTGAATAAGTAATTGCATTTGGAATCAAGAAGATTTATTTTCTACCAAGAAAAACGAATTAACAACAAAAGACATATATTTTTAACAAAAATTTTGAATTTTCAACTATAAACGATAAATTTTCAGCCAAAAATGGGGTAGTTATTATTTATATATTTTTTTTTTTCCAACCTAAAAAATAACAAATCTTTAACAAAATAGTTCAATTTTGAAGCAAGGATATGAGTCTTCAAATAATAGAATTAATTTTTAACAAAGTATTTCAACTTTGAACAAAGTAATTGAATTTTCAATCCAGAAATCTATCTACCAAAAAAGAATAATTTACAATAAAATAAAATAATTGTCAAACAAATTGAATTTTTACTGAAAACAATCAATTTTCTTCCACTAATGGACTAGTTATATTTTCAATTGAAAAATTTAATTTTCCATCAGAAAAAACGTATTTTCAAAGAAATCATTCCATTTTTGACCAAAGGGATGGATCTTCAACTGACAAAATGAATTTTCAACCAAGTAGTTGAACATTGAACTTAACATTTACATTTTCAATCAAGAATATTCATTTTACACCATAAGAGATTAATTTGCAACAAAATTCATAAATTTTCAACCAAATTATTGAATTTTCAAATAGAAACTTTCAATGTTCAACCAATAATAATGGAACAGATAAATTTTCAGTTTAAAAAATTAATTGTCAAAAAATTAGTTTAATTCTTTAACCAATAAAATGAATGTTTAACAAAGTTGTTCAACTTTCAACCAAATTTTTGAAATTTCAACCAAAAAAGATGAATTCTCAATAAAAAATTTAATAGACAAATTTTTAATTAAGATGATTTACCTTTCAAAGAAAAATAGTTGGACTCTCTTCCAAAATTGTATTAAATCAGTTCGCATTTAGCATTTTTTTATAGAAAATGCTCATTTTTCTCCATTCAACAGAACATTTATATTTTGGTTATTATTATTTTAATATAAGATAAAATATTCAAATAAAAATAAATAGTGAGATAAAATTATGTAAAAATAGAATATAAATAAGAGACATGTTCTGCTATTTATCATAATATTCGTATTTTGAAAATGGATTGATAAATCTAACTTTCAATAAAAAATTGCATGAAGAATCAGAATTTTTCAAGGATGTCGCGGCACTGACTTATCATTGAAATATTCGCTTCCAAAGTGACAAAGGTTGAAAGAAACAATTTTTTTTATATGAAAGTAATAGTTTAAAATTAATATTTTTACTTTATTTTAACAAATTTAATAGTCAATTGCAATAATAAAAAATTTAATTGAAGAACGAAACTAGAAAAAAATGCATTCAGCAGAAATCGAAATCCCTTATAATACTTATTCAAAATCCGTGGAAATCCTAAAATCCTCTGATATCTTAGCAAATATTTTAATTGTTTATTTGGTGAAATAATTCAGTATCTCTTGAAGTGCCTTCAAAATTCTGTGATTTCTTTCGAGATATCTTGAAATATCTTAAAGTCCCTTAAAATCCCTGAAAATATCTTAAAATCTCTTAAAATTAATTGAGATTCCGTGGAATCTGTTGAAATCTTCAAAACCGCTTGAAATCTTCTAAATCCAATAAAAATCCTTCGCACTCTTTCAAAATCCATGTAAATTCTTTAAAACCTCTAAAAACAATTGAAATTATCTAAATACCTTACAATCTGTAAAAATCCATTAAATTACTCTAAATCCCTTAATCTTTTATATATTCGGTCATTCGTGAAAACATCTTGAAATCCTTTCAAGTCTTTGAAAAACTTATTAAATTCCTTAAAATCTTCGAAATCCCAATAAAATTCATGAACATCCTTCACGGAGAAAATTTGGTTAGGAAACTTTACCAAACTTTTGAGTACTATTGGGATATATGGACCAAAAGGATAATGTTTGACATTATTGTAATAATATGTAACGTGCAAAAGGTTAAATAATACATGGCAGTTCGGTAAACTTTAATAACGCAGATTGAAGTTTTCAAATTTACAGTGAAGATTTTCAAAATTAAATATTAATGCACGTGGTGTAATTATTAAAAACTATTCTGGCATATATCGAGGAAAAATTGCATAAAATTCATATCAGTTAAGTAAAGTTTTCAAATGTAAAGTCAAGCAAACTTTAAATTATGCAATGTTAATGATTCCCTTAAAATCGGTTATAGAATGAAAAATTTCGGTGCATTTTTCTAAGTAAAAAATGTATTATTTACTCGAAAGTTTAGTAAAGTTTAAAATAGAGAACAAGTAATTTTGGATATGTCATTATTTCCTCTACATTGTATGAAAGTTTGTCCGCTGTGGATGAGATTTTCATTTTTGCTACGTTAGACTTTATTCGACAGTTCAGTAAATGTTTAACCTATTTATAGTCCTCGTTGGCATTTAGTATTTGATAATGAATATTAGTTTCACAATTGCAAAAAAAAATAGAGTTTATTTAAAAAGGTTTTTCTGTCATTTAGTAGCATAAAAAAATTATATTTCAATAAGAATAAAAAAGGTTTGATCCAAAAAAATAAGCGTATTCCGAGAAAATCAAAATTGAAGGTGGTATCACGAAAAAAAGAATGTATATATTTTTGTTATTGCATGATACAAAATTAAGAAAATATCAATACTAGAAGGTTGAAAAAATTAATACTCCGTTAAAGTTTGAACTACATTTGAACTTAGATTTTATTGCATTTTGTTTTTAAATTGTCAATAAATGAGATTTCGAAAAAATCTTTCCACCACCACTCTTACTTCAGTGTGATTTTGCAAAATTTTGCAACGATAACAGAAAATTTAATTTTAAATTTAAAAAATAAACAATAAAATTTTGTTTAAACAATTTCTTAAACTCAAATTTTTCATGCGAAGAATTCAATACAAATTTTTCATCAAGTGTACGTTTCTATATAATTTTATTTCAATAATTCGTCAGCTAAAATATTTTCTGATAATTTTTTTAAATATTTTTTTACCTTGCAATGTAATAAAGATTTTCGTCAAATCTACATCGTAAAAATCTTCAAAGAACGTATGAATAACTATATAGCAACATTTTTTTAAATAATTTTGTAGTTTTTCTCAGTACAATTACAAAAAAAATGTTACTTTTACTGAAATTTTTATATAATATTAATAATTATAATAAAATTTTATATAAATTGTCCACTGCAGTATTAACCAAAGAGTAACTCTTTCAATTGTGCATTGCGTACCTACAATAAATTATGTAATTTTTGCAGATTTATTCAAGTTTACTGATAATGACCACCATTGTGTGCCGAAACGTTCGAAACAATTCAATTATTTTCAATTTATTTGACCCAAAAGCCAAAAGTGTACATTAAAATTCTCAAGGAAAGTCGCAATTAATATGTAATATTTTTATACAATATATGCTAAATTTCCGACGAAAAACTCTAATATAACCTAAAGCTGTTCAAAATTCTAAGTTTAATTTTTATGGCAAATGATTTTTATTTGAAATAACCAATTTCTGGTATAAATTTAAAGATTAATAGACATCTGAATAATTTTATAATTTTATTTATGAAAAATACCAATTTTTTACAAAAAACTTTCGAAAGTTATCGTGCCTACACGATACTACAGACTACAGACAGACAGACGGACAGACAGACACCTTCGTAAAAAACGTTTTTTCTGACTCAGGGGGTCTCGAAACGTCAACATTTGATTGAATCCGCGAAAGTCATTTTTCACATAAAACCAATACCTTCTCATTGAGATGATAATGTAATGAATAACTGAATTCCTCACTTGAAATCAATTAAGCGTATTGAGCGTATTGAGCATTTAAAGCTGAAAACTAATCAATTTTATAACTTAAAAGTGGACCATTCTCTAATTTAGAGAGTCTGCAAATTTAAATGCACAGTTTTTAAAACGTATAAGATTTTTTTTTAATTTCTTTTTTTTTGCAAAATGAAGAGCTTTATATTTGAAAGAATTAAATTTTGGGTAATTTAAAATGAAACTTTAATAATTGTGTGAAAAAAATGAGAGCGTTTAAGGGTAAATATTTTTAAATTAGATATCTTCCAAACTGGAAACCTCTATTTCAAATCTATAAAACTGAAATAAAGTTTTATGTTTTCGACACAATATCAACATTAAATTTTTTTAAATAAAACATTCAGATTGGATAATTTAATATAGATTTAAAATTTGACTATTTCACTCTACAATAACATTTAAATGAAATTCTGCGCAATGGAAAAATTCTGAAAAAGCATTAAAAACTGAATATTTTTTAAGGAACTTTCCAGTTTTCCAAGCCCCTTTCCAAATTAATCTGAGAAAAAAAAATAATTTTCCAAAAACAATATCTTAAATTAATGCCTTTCAAATTAAATATTTCTTTTTTTAGAAGCAATTTATTCAATTATTCAAATTTTCAAATTGAAATTGTTTTCAATTTCAGGTAAAAATGAATTATTTAGCCAGGTATTAATTTTAATGATTTTTTTAAACTATAACATATAATTATTTTAAAACGATAAAATTGTAGAAGATTCAAAAATGAAACCAGGAGTATGATTAAAAATTATTAAATTGCAAGTTTTTAAAGACTTAACTGGGAAAAGGCAAGTAACTTTTATAATTTTTAAATTAATTCTGACTTTTTTATATCATAAACTAAGAAGGTTAAAGACTCCACTCTTTCTTGAAATAAGAAATTGTAATTATATTAGAATTTAGCAATTAAATTATTTTTACTAAAACTTATATCAGAAGTCAACAAGAAGGCAATATATATTAATTTCAAAAATATTAGTCTCCAATTATCGATTTCATTTCGTTATACAATTTCAAAGATTTAAATTGATTCCAGATAATTGCATATATTATCAATTGAATATTATTTCATTTTACACTTATGTATTTCTAAAATTTAAATATTAAATCAAACCATTTTAAAGAGACAGGAATAAAAAAAAACAAAAGCATTTCTGCGAACCAACTTCATGGTGCGAACGGAATGCATTAGATGCGAACAGAACCAACTTCATACTGCGAACAGAACCAACTTCATAGTGCGAACATAAACAACTTCATGCTGTACACTTGTAGATTATTATATAAAATTAGTATTATATTAAGAGTCACTTACAAATCTTCTAAAAAAGGCAGTAGATCAATCGCTTTTGGAATATCTAGTAACTCATTGTCATCGAGTTCTCTGTAAATGGACAAATTTTAAACTAGATGTCTGAGATTAATTTTTTATAAAACATTCTTTTGCAGGTGATTGATTAATTTAAAATAGACAAACTAGGCAATAAATAGTCGATAAAATACTTACAGAACTCTGAGGTTCGTTAGGTTTGTAAATGCATTGACATCGATGGATCTTAGATGGTTGCGTCGAAGTAACCTGAAATACCTCATACATATTAAATTGACTTTTCCTTTTTCGTCGATACTTAGAACTACATTGCTACCTTCTTATGTAATACGATCATCAATCTTTTCCACGAATCTACAAATCCACAGGCCGTTCAAAAACTACGTCACGTAATTTCTCTTCGTCACAGATCATCACACAAAGATTCCCCCCCCCCCCCCTCAAGTCAAAATATTATCTTCGATTTCATTTGATAAACGCCTACAATAAATTATTTTATTTGAAATTAATGGGTAGGTATACCATATTAAATTTAATATAAAAAGCTTAGGATTTCAAGTCGAAATATATTGCATTTTCAACAAAAGTAAATGAATTTTTAGCGAAAGAATATTACATTTCTACCAGAAGCGATTAATTTTTAATGAAAGACTTTTTGAGTTTTCAAGCTAAAAAGTCAAAGGTTTAGAAAACCGTATGAATTTTCAACCAAGAAAGATGATTTTTCAATCACACAGTTGAATTTTCAACCAAAAACAAATTAATTTTAGACCAAACAGTTGCACTTAAAATCAATTAGTTGAATTTTCAACCTACAAAGACGAATTTCCAACCAAATAGTTAAACTTTCAAACAAAACAGATAAATTTTCAAACAAATAGTCGAATTGTCAAACAAAAAAGTGAAGAACAATTAACTTCAACCACAAAAAATTGCATTTTTAACTGAATAGTCGAATTTTGAAGCCAAAAAGACGCATTTTTTAGAGGGCAGTTGAATTTTCGAACAAAAAAGATGATATTTTGAATAAACATTTAAATGATCAACAAAATAATTAAATTTTCTAAACAAAATTGAATTTGGAACCACATATTGTGTAGTTGAATTTTCAACTACACTTTTAATCCAAAAGGACCAATTTTCTATCCCAAAAGACCAATGTTCAACAACACAGTTAAATTTTCAACAAAATAATTCAAACTTCAACAAAACATTAAAACTTGTATTACAAAAAAATTTTTTTGTAGCATAATTGTTTAAGTTTAACCTGAACGATGAAAATTCAACAACAAGAAAATGATTTTTCAACTGAGAAGTTCAACCAAATACTTGAATTTTGAATGAATTAAGATTAATTCTCAAGTAAAACTACAATAGTTGATATTTCAACCAAGAAAAGATTTCGATTTTTAATCAAACCAGTCGAATTAGAAAAAAGTGAATTCTTAACCAAAAATATAATACTTGATATTTTAACTGAAATACATTTTTATTTTTAATAAAAAACAGTTGAATTCGACCAAAAAAGACGAATTTGCAACAAAATAGTTGAATCCTGAACCAAAACAGATTTTCTTTTTGCCAAACAGTTGCATTTTTAGCTAAAATATATCAAATTTTTACCAAAAGAGATGAATTATCAAACAAAAAAGTCGAATTATTAACAAAACAGTTAAATTTTCAACACGAAAAGATGAATTTTCAACCAAGAAGGATGATTTTTCAACCAAATATTGAATTTTGAACTAAAATAACCAGATGTCAGCCCATAATGGAATAGTTAAGTTTTTAGTTAAAATAATTGTTTTTCAATAAAAAAACGCATTTTCAACAAATTAGATCAATTTTCAGCTAAATATATGGATCTTCAAAAAATAGAATTATATTTTTTACAAAGTAGTACAACTTTAAAATAAGCAATTGAATTTAAAATGAATAAGATTAACTTTCTACCAAAAAATACGAAATTAAAACTACAAAATATATATTCTCAACTGAATTTTCAACTAAAAATGATCAATATTTAACAAAAAATACAATAGTTTATATTTAGACAAGGAAAATATTTTTATTTTAAATTAAAGACAGTTGAATCCAACCAAAATAGTTGTTAAATTCTCCAACCAATGAAATGAATGTTCAACTAATTAGTTGAATTTTCAACTAAAAACGATCAATTTGAAAAAAAAAATCGAATAGCTGATATTCTAACCCAGAAACGATTTTAGTTTCAAATGAAAACAGTCGAATTTCAACAAAAAGATGAATTCTGATCCAAAAATATCATAGCAGACTGACCTATCAATTAACACGTATTAATTCTAAATTAACTGAAAATAGTTGGATTTTTTAATTGATTTCTAGTAATGCAGTTAGCATATAACCTGAAAACTAGAAGAAGGGGAAGTTTCTTGAAAACTTGAGGAATTCTTTAAAAAAGGGGTAAAGAGTGTGACGTAATTTTTGAACGGTGCGAGAGTTTTTCTTCAATCACAATGTTTAATTGAAGATTCCTCTTACCAACATTTATCGACATAAGAAGGTTCATTTCTATATTGAATTTAGCATGGACACGAACCCTTGATTTGGTAGATGTCGCTATGAACGCAATTAAAAAAAAAGGAAATATGAAAGTGATGAGTACTTACAAAATTTCAAGATTGGAAAAGTTGTGGAAAGCGTGTACTGGAATGTGCGTTATGTTGTTGTTCATTAAGTCACTGAAACAAAAAAATGAAACACAAATGATTAAAGAATTATGAGATAATGAAATTATAAAAAGAAGAATGAAAGAAATAATTAAAGTGGTTCGTGTGACAAAAGAGAATGTGAAAGTCAGAAAATATTCAGAGCACCGAAAGGTATTCCCATTCATAGCTTTTAAATTTTCGATCATAATGATCAAAGAACGAGAAATTCCGCTCAGTATCACGCCGGTTAATTTATCGCCTGAGGCCAGAAATCGATTTAAAATTCTTCTTCCTGAATGAGAAACACTTAATTCTTAAGTGTCCCGGTAATGTCACTGCAGATGTGAAAATTTTAATTCATTTAGATTTGATTCGTCTAACGAAAATTGCTCTCAATTTCATTTTGCAGATCAAAGTGTTCCCGCGATATTTTTATTATTCGGAACAAAAAATTAAAATATTTAAAATCCATTTTAGCAGAGAAACGATAATTTTGTAAAATCCCCTATTTAAGATTAATCCAAATGCTTACGTATAAAAATCCCGGTACAAATTTTGTAATTTGGTAGTTATTGACGACTAGCCAATTATTAATATACAAATATAAAACAAAATTATTATGATACCACATTTAAATTGTATTGTTTAATCACTACAAAAAAATAATTGGAGAGGCAATGAGGGATTGTTAAATTGAAAAGCTACTTAACAAATATGCAATTATTAATGCTTTCTCGACATTTTTAAATTAATTAAAAAAATTTTATTCTTATGTTTTGAAAGATTTGATTTATTAATTTCAAAGGCTACAACTTCGATATTGTGTTATAATTTTTTTTTTTCAATTCGAATTCAACAAATTTCAATTTTAAACGCTCTAAATTTGAAAATGGTCCATTTTTAAGCTGGATGAATGATTAATTTTCAATTTAATAAGCTTATTATAGTTGAAAATTCAACTGTTAAGTTTTCTACAGTTTGAATTTTCAACACTTAAATTTTCAACCAAAAAGATAAATTTTTAACCAGGAAGATTAATTGTCTACCCAAAAAGATGAATTTTTCACAAAACGAATGAATATTTTCCCAAATAGTTAATACTAAAAAAGATAAATTTTCAACCAAAAATGAAATACTTAAATTTTCAGTTTAAAAAATGCAATTGAACAAAAAAAACGGATTTTCAACAGAATACCTGAATTATCAACCAAATAGTTGAATTTCCAACAAAATAGTTCAGTTTTCAATCGAAGAGATGAATTTTCTACAAGAATGATGGCTTTTCAACCAAAAAAATGAATTTTGAACAAAGTAGTTCAAATTTAACCAAGTAGTTGAATTTTAAGCTAAACAAACTTTACTTCAAGCCAAGAAGGTTAATTTTCTACCAAAAAGACGAATTTTCAATCAAAAAAATTAATTTCCAAAAAAATGGTTTCATTTCCAATAAAAGAGATGAATATTTATCTGAAATAATGAGTCTTCAACTAAAAAAAAATAATTTTGAAGAAAGTAGTTCAACTTACAACCAAGTATGCAGTGGAAAGGAGCTTGGAAGATTGGAAAGCTACTTTAAAAATATCTTGTTTTTAATGTTTTTTTAGTAATTTTTCCATTTTTAATGTTTGATTTTCTTTCGAAAAACGCGAATTTCAAATTTTGAAGACTATGAATTCAAATTAAGAATTAAATACACAACGTTTCTTCAAAGGTCAAACAGAATATGCATCGTATGGATCAACGTATGAACACCACTCAGAAAAAAATTCTTGAACTAAAAGAACTGTTTTCTTGGGTATACATGAAAATTTGATTAACTCAAACAAATTTACTGCGAAAATGTTTGTTCTTGCTAAAGCTGATTTAAGTTATTGTCAGAGTAACTGTTCTTCTCAATAATGTATATAAAATAATTAGATAGATAATAAATCTAAAAAAAAAAAAAATAAAACATAAGCATCATTAGGAAGGTTTGAACTGCAAAAACTTGTAGATTATTATTATTATTTATTAACTCCGGGATTTTTTTAAATTAAGTGTACAAAAAATTACTCTTGAATTTCGCTCGCATGTGCGGGAATTTCTTTCGCGTTTTTTCGTCGGTCTGAAAGACCTGTGTCACCAGGCGGAAGAGAGATTTTATTCATGAAAATTCGCAGTGGCTGACACCGCAACAGACTTCTAAAAGCAAAGAGCTTCTATAAACACCGAGATTTATTGGCCTCCTGTAAAAAATTTAAAACCTGGGAAAAGTGAGCTCAAGTTTATGAGAAATGATGTTCAAAACAAAAGAGCTTTCCACAAAAATGTACCACCTTGCAAATGGGGAATTAAAATGTGATTTGTGACAAGAATAAATTTACGAGTTCATTGAAGGGATGAAAGTGTCATCTTTTAAATCGAATTAGGCTTATTAAAATTAAATTGTATGAAAACCTGTTGCAGCGATCTCAAAAAAAATCCTAAGAGTAGAGTATATTTTAATTTTTCTGCACCTTTGCTATTTATTTTTTCGATCTCTTAAAAAATGAAGATTTTTCAATATTCCGTTTGGTCTGACATTCACAATCAGATTGAAAAAATTATTTTATTTCATAGGTATTTCTAAAAATTTAAAGTTATCAATTTAAAATTCTTCTACTGTAATGATTTACCTAATTTAGTATTTATTTTAGAAGTCAAGGCAGCTCAAATGCTAATAAATATACGCCCTAAGTATCTCGACCCCCATCCGAGTACAACCAAAACAAGCATTGCTTAGCTTTGGTGGTCGAATGATAAGCCTCAAATAATTCCATGTATCCAAGCAGACAAACTTATTATTCCAAATTGATTTCACATTGAACACTTGTATTTTTCATTTTTCCAGTCATAAATCTTTGCAATAAAAATTTGTTCAATTTTTAATGCTTCATTTCAAATTGTTTCATTTTGAACACTTCAAATGTGAGAGTGTTTTATTTTGAAAAGCTTGCCAATTTGTGACGGTTTAATTTTGACAAGCTTTTATTTGACTTACTACGTGAATATGTTTGTGACAGTCATATCTTGAATTTCAATTTTGACTCAATTGCACACATGCAACTTATATCAAATTTGATTCGCCACGACTCCCAATTTAAACGCCACGCCCCCCTTTTCGTAAAAAAGGTTTTTATTCATTTAAAAAAACGCCAAGAATATCGTTATCCATGAAAATGTATCAGTGTAGATATGTAGGCATGTGTGTTTATAGGCAGTATCTATGTGTCCAGACACAAGCCACGCCTCCTTCCCTTTTCCAGATCATCCGAAAAAAAAAAATATATAAAATAAATTACACAAAACGTAATTATATCAAATTAAATGCTACGCCCCTCTTTCAAACCCAGGCGGAAATATTATATATAGTTTATATATATAGTGTGAAGTATTGTATATAATATTCATTTGTTTTATTCATTTTTAACATAAAACAAATGAATATTATATATAGTACTTTACACTATATATTTATAATCTATATATAATATTTCCGCCTGAGAAACAAAAATTTTCATAATTAATATGGAAATGCCAAAACCAATAATCTTCTTCAGAAATAAATAAGAAATGGACAGGATAAGAAATTATGTATTAAATTAATAGAATCATATAGTTGACTAAATAGTATATTCTTTACTAACACATATATTTTAAAATATGATGTAATAAAGATTAAATATTTGTGAAAGACTGAAAAGCATAAAATAATATATATTAAAAAAGATTTTAAAAAAACAAGCTTTTATTGAAATGTACTAAAAAGACGAAAAATAATTCTGTAATCAAAAAGAGATGAAAACAGCGTATGGTGTACAAATATATAGTAGGTGCTGGAAAAGCCTAGCTGTATTAAATTTAACACAAATGTATATGAAGTCATTTGCATACACGGTAGTTGACATATAATATACATCAAAATATCGATTGCTGTACATTGTATATTAAATATAATATACAGGTCGATAATAGCAGCGTGCTTGAAAACTCAAAGTGCTTTTATTTCTTTAAATTATATGAAATATTTGCAATTGAAGTAATAACCTAGAATTCGTCAATTGAATTTCTCTTTATGATTAAAGGTCAACGTAAATGTGGAACTTTTTCCAAAATTTACCCTGAATGGTAGAAATTTAATGTGAGTACAGGTGATTTTATTTTAAGTCTGTTATTTATTTACGTAATTGAACTTTTCGACTTGAAATCCAATTTTATTCTTGGTTAACTGTAAGAAGGTATCATGTTTTATTATTAAGAATCGAAAATTACTGCTGCACTTATTTTGATATTGCGTAAAATGGAATTATCTGAGCGATAATCATGAATGTATATGAAATTTAATAAACACATTCGTAACAGCGATTTCATATGCTTGAGATATTAATTTTAATATACATTGGTATTTTAAATTTAATGCTATATCTAACAGTGTAGGTACTAGAGTACTAATATAATAATGCAGGTAACACTGGAAATTACTCGTGAAATAATTATAATATAATAATAATAATGCGAATAAAAATAAAAGCATGGGGCGTAAATATTGAAACTTGTACTTATATGATAAAGAGATTTTAATATTTACATAATTTTCCATATATATTGCTCATTTACATCTCTTTTTGATAACAGAATAATTTGAAAGTTTTCAATTCAAACAAAAGGTTATTTTCACGATACTGAAAATCTAAAAATTCTTTAATCCTGAATAAGTTCAAATTTCAAATGCCTAATTTTTTATAGCTATAATTTTAATTTTTCCCTTATAGGCGTTTTAACAAAAAATATAAACTTTTTCAATTCAAGGTTAGATCCAGAATAAAATCCATCAGTTTTTAATTTTTTAATCTTGAATGCATCTAATCTGAAACCTTTTAAATTGAAATGTTTGAAATTTACATTTTATAAATTGCGTTACGATTTAAATTGAAATTAAATTCAATCTTCAAAGATTTGGACATTTCAATTCTAAACAATTCCAAAATGACTTCTTTTATTACGTCTAATTCCGAACACGTCAAGGGAATATACAAAAGAATTTAAGATGAACTAAAAAGACTGCAAGGGTATTCAAAAAATTGCAAATTATCCGAAAGAATTTATTTAATTTTGGATCAATATTTGATTGTAATGTAAAATGAATATATGCCTTTTACGTAAAAATTACCGCTGAATAGTAATAATTTCAGTTATCAGTACAATTGATATAGTTTGCGTAATCACATTTTGGCAAGTAATTTTAAAATGTAACTAAAATTTTTTAATTGCTTAATTTAAAAAAATTACAGAAGCCTTGACAACGTATTACAAAAGAAAAGAAGAAAATCTTGCAAGATTATTATTAGTATTTAAAAAAAGGAGAGAAAACCTCCCTAAGATTTCCTTTTTTTTCCTTTTTAATATATTATTGAAGCTTCAATCAATTTTTCAATTTAATAAATTAAAAATTTTTAGATATCTTTTAGAATTACTTGCCAAACTTTGATTTCACAAAGTACGTTGATTGTACTGATTAAATACTTGTTACGAAGGAGAATAGAAATATTCAATACTAAACACAATTACCTTGCAATTTTGGTATAATTCGGTTGAATAGTATATGGACTGTAGGGTGTAGGTGCGGCCAATTAATAAAAAAAACAAACATTTTTCTTCATAAAAAGTCGTAATAATTGAAAAATAATCAACAAATCAAAAATTCCTGAAAACCCGATAAAGAATTCCATCCAACAGATTTATCTTGAAATTTGTGTGCCAATCGATGAAGCAGTGTAGGCTGTAGGTATGTCTGATTACTAAAAAATAAATTTTTCTTCATAAAAAGTGCTGAAACTCGAAAAATAACGAACAAATCAAAAATTTATGAAAAAATGGAAAAATAATTTTATCTGGCAGACTTTTCTCGAAATTCGTGCACCAATCGGTTCAATAGTGTAGGCTGTAGGTATGTCTAGTGACTAACAATGATACATTTTTTATGTTTTCTGAATCTGTTAAATCCAGTTTACCAAATATGGTAAATATTTATGAACAGAAGTTATATGGGTGCAAAATGTATAATATTTTAAATCATTTATTAGATAATTTAAATGTTTTAATTCAACCGCACAAGAGTGTCAAAAAATACAAATGTTTCTCAATTCGCACAATGTTTTATGTGATTTTTAGACTGAAAAGGATTATTTGTAAAGTAAATTTTGTAAATTTCAAATTTATCATATAAAACAACTTCAAGTAATGAAGAGTCAATCAGGTTTTCAACTACAATGATTACGAGATTTTCAAAGCATATAGTTACGCCACCTTTTTTTAGATAGAACAATAGTTCCGATCAAATTATTTTTTAACAATGCTTTTAAAAATGGAATATGAGCTAACAACAAAATTCATATATAATCATCAGCGGTTTTCTTTTTCTATATTAGTATAATTATAATGCCTTCGTAAAAACTTGGCGTCAAGTCGAAACATGTTGGTGATTTTTTAATAAAAATTTTAACATGAAAAAATATTACAGGCCGCAACAAAATGTTATTACTTACTTACTGAAAAAAAAACATTTATATATATGAAATATTGTTGACGTGGGAAAGGAAAGATTTCTTACCACATACACTCCTGCGTTGAATATTGAAATAAACAAGACTCGTTTTGGGCGCATATAACTGTGTTTGGTCGTTTGTGTAAGTAGAAAAAAATGTACATGCATGTACGGGATAGCATAGAACAAGTTCGCCAAATGTGCTTTCACTCTTTTTCTCTTTTGCAGAACGGTCACCTACTTACTTTTATATAAACGAATATACGCAAAGCGCGTAAGTCAATGTCGGAATACATACAATGCGCGGTATACATACCTGATTATGTATTTCGCGCCCAAGGCAACGTATATACTCTTCGCGATCGCGTTCGGTCCTACAAATACTCTTGACACATTAATTTTATTCAATTCGCGCACAGGCCTCGACAAAATTTGAGGGTCGACGTTCAAGACAAAAGAGCTTGATAAATGTAATGAAAAATAGCTTTATGCCACATTAATTATCACTTCGAAATCATGACATCATTTCTTAGAACAGGTACCGATCTACAGGAATTTCTAAATTACCTTTACTCTTTACTTTTTCGCTGGGAAAGGGAGAATAATTGTAAAAAAAATATTAATATTTGAAAGATTTCAAAAGATTATTATACGAGGAAAACAACTAAAGATAACTAAAGAAGATCAATTTGTAACAAAAAATGAAATAGTTAAATTTTCAGTGGAAGAGATTAATTTAAAACAAAAAAGTTCAAGAAAATAATTGAAAACTATTTCGATTTCAAGTGGATTGCTCAGAATACAAGTGCATTAACGGGATTATAATTGGATTACTTAAGAATATAAGTGGATTACAAGTGGATTACTTCAAAATTACAATTATATTACCCCAAAATAAAAAGTGGATTACTCCGGAAGACCGGGATAACTCCGAATTACTTGAATTACTCCGGATTACAAGTAGGTTACTTCGAATTAAATATGGATTACACATCAATAGAGGGATTACACCCAATTAATTCAATTACTCGTGCATACTGGGATTGCTCAGAATTACTTAAACTATCATGGATTACAAGTGGATTACTTCGTATTAATTGAATTACGCCTAATTAAAAATGTATTACTTTGTATAACTTGCATTACGTCGAACTACAAGTGGATTACTTCGTATTACAAGTGAATTACTCCCGAAAACTGGAAATACTGCGAATTACTTAAATGACTGCGAACTACAAGTGAAACACTTAGGATAACGCGGGAATACTGAGATTACTCCGAATTACTCAAATTACTGCAGATTCAAAGTAAATTACTTCGGATTAACAGAAGATTACTTCGCATTAAAAGTGGATTACTCCTGAAGACCTGAATCCTGGTATTACTCCGAATTACGAGTGGATTACTCCTGACTGCACGTATACTTCGAATTACCTAAATTACTCCAGAGCACAAGTGGATTACTCAAGATTGCAAAAGGATTATGCCGGAATAATCCGATTAATCCGAAAACTTCAATCTCACCTGATTACAAGTGAAGAACTTCAAATTACAAGTGGATTACACCAGACTACAAGTAGTCTACTTAGTACTACTTGAATTATGCCGAATTACAACAAGTGGATTGCTCCTGAATACTGGGGTTTAATCCGGTTTACTTAAGTCACCCTGGATTAAAAGTGGATTACTTATGATTACAAGTGGATTATACAAGAATACTTGGATTGCATCGGAATACTGGAATTATCCGAATTACAGGCGGATTAAATGGATTACAAGTGGATTACCAGATTACAAGTGGATTACTCCAGAATACTGGGATCACCGCGGATTAATTATATTACTCTGGATTACAAGTGTATTTCTATGGATTACAAGTGGATAGTCCTGCAAATTTAACAGTTTATCGTAGCATACGTCAGTTTTGATTTTGACATCATCTTCAACTTGAAGCAACATGTAGTTGTTCCGCTTGCATGGAAATCCTTTATATTTGATTTTCAAGCTATTATTTTTTTACTTTAGATTAAAATGATGAATTTTAAAAAGCGTGATGCACAATTTGAAAATTATTAATTTTTAACGACTTTGTTTCACGATCCTAATGTAAGAATACTTTAATTTTGAATGAAGTTTCGAATTGTTTAATCTTTAATGGTTCAATTAAGCTGGAACTCATTATTTTTAAAACTTCGAATGAAATATCATATAATTTTAGACAGTGTCTACTGTCTATACGTCCGGACACAAGCCACGCTCCCTTCCCCTTGCCAAGTTACGTTTAGACTCGACCGTGTGATAAACATAGATGAACGTACGGAATGTCCGGACATTTAAACTCTGCATAATTTTAACGTTTTTAGAATGCTAAAGCTTCGAAGGTTTACAATATTTAACAATCTTCAATTTTGACCGGTGTCAATGAACGCGAATTTTTGTTTTGGACAGAAATCTAATGTTTTAATAATAAAATCTATCATCTTTGAAAATTTTTAATTTCCATTTAAAATTATAGATTTCAATGTGCAATTCTGAAATATTTTAATTTTTGTGGCCTCCAAACTAAATTTGTTCAGCTGCAAAATCTTAAATTCGCAAATATTTGCTTTGAATTTTCTTTATTTTAAAGTGCTCAATCAGGAACGTTCCTAATTTTTTAATATTTAGTTTTTTATATTATTTTTGTTCACTAGATAAAATTAACTCAAAATGAATAGTTCTTAATACTTTAGAATTTTTACATTTTTACGGGCATTAAACGTCAATTTAATTAGTTTTGGAGGCTTCCAATTTTTAAATTTCACTATAAAAACGAGCATTCGGTAAAATTTAGTCATTAAAATTAAAATTAAAATTAAAAACCCTTTAAATCTTGGACATATTATTAAAATTCTCTAAATCTTATGGAATTGCTTTTCATATCCCTTGAAATATTATAAAATCACTTCAAATCTTTATAACCCGTTGAAATCCAAAAACACCCCTTAAAAAATCCTTGAAATTCCATGGAATCTGATTATGTTTCCTGAAATCCTGGAAAATGGATTAAAATACCTTGAGAGCTTTTAAAATCCTTTAAAATCATTAAAATCTTCGGAAATCTGTTCCTAAGAAATCCTTCCAAATCTTCGGAAATTTTAGGAAATTCTTTAAACCGGCATAACATTTTTATTAAAATCCTTACAATCATTCAAAACCTTGGATATTCCTTCAAATTTTTTAGATCTCTTGAAAATTCCTGAGAAGCCTTGGAAATACCCTAAAATATATCAAATCCTTTGAAATCCTTTAAAATACCTTGACTTTTTTTAAGAGCTGGAAAATTCCTGGGAATCTTTTAGATCACCCTAAACTCTATAGAATCCTTTGTAATTCCTTAGAATCCCTAAACATTTTTGAAATCCAAAGAAAATAATTAAAAATCCTTCAAAATCTTTCGAAATTCAGGGAAATATTTCAAACCGAATATTAAACGAAATATTTAAAATTATCCTCAAATCTTTTAAATCTAATTTAAATTCTTTGCAATTCTATTAATTCTTCTTTATTCTCTGAAAAGCCTTTTATCTTTTAAAATTCCTTCAAACGTTTAAAAGCTTTTTACAATCCTCAAAATAATTAAAATTCTTCAAAATTCTGGAATAATTTCCCCTGATATCTGTTTAAGTCTTTTTAAATAGGGTTTAATACCAGTCCGCTTTTGAATGCTAATTTTTACGAATAAATAATATGGTAATTTTTTGAACCTCGAAATCATTTTATTTTCATTGTTAATAATTTAAATTCAGAAGTGTTCTAATTCTTTTGATGCTTGGATTTTGTATTTAAGTGTTCAATACTTAAATTGAATAATTTTTCAGTATGAAAGTCATAATTTTTTAATTTTTATGACTTGGAAGAATTATTGGTAACCGGCAAATGACAAGAAACTTGTTTTTGTTTTTAGAGACCACCCTGAAACATTTATATTGACGATACAATATTTTCACGATCGAAGAAAATTGGTCTTGTCTCAAGAAAATGTACTTCAACAAAGAGAATCAAGTTTCCTCAATCTGATACATATTTTCTTAGATCAAGAAAATATGATATCGTCCGTATTCGTAATTCTTTAATATGCATATTTTCCTCATATTTCAAGTGTCATTTGTATTTACTTACTGCTATTATACATTCTCGTTTATAGTATTTATTACAAGTAATTCTACATACTATTATACATGTTATAGAGGCTCTAAATCACAATTTGCGTTTACGTGTCCCTGAATTTTAATTACCCACATTTCTCTGCATTTTATAGAGTCGTTAAGGCATAAAACATCAATTGTCCATAGACCCGCAGGTGTGTTGTGCAGTAATTGCATGTGAAACTTCAAGGATTAAGAGAAACAATAAATACAATTTTAATCAAATTGTTAAAATTCTTTTTTGTTTGTAATGCATCAATTAAAGTAAAACACCCAGTCATCGTGAATTGGGAGATTTATGTATTAAAGATAAAGAATAAGCCTTCGCAAATATTTATTTATTTTATTTAAGAGTATTATGATTAATCGAATGAGGGAATACAAATATTATTTCTTAAAACTCATGACTTGGCATAAAAATCATAAATTTCTTACGGCATGATGTAAAAACCGGTCTCAAATTTTCATAAGTAAGTAAAGAAATGTTTATTAATAAGGAGGATGGTTTTCTTGTTATAAAACAATCATTCTAAAAATGCTTCAAACCAACATGAAGACAACACGAAGGTTGACCAGTGATCGAGGTAAATTTATAATTGAGCTTTTGATAAGAAGAATTCGAAAATTCAATCTGACAATGGTTTACAAACATTGAATTTTGCGGTTAGAATTTTAAAAAGAATATAAAATAGCAGTAAAGAATATGAAGAATGGGAATAGAAATCTGATTATTATCATTTTTCTTAGTGAAAGAAATCAGTTAAGATGGTTCGGACATCTTGAAAGAATGAAAGATGAACGGTTGACCAAACAGGTCTATAAAGGGAATTGGAAAATTCCCGAATAATAAAATTCCATAATAATCAAATTCCAGAATTGCAAAGTTCCCGAATAATGAAATTCCAAGATTATAAAATTCACGAATAATAAAATTCCAGGAAATCTTATAATATTAACGAATTGGAAAATTCCCGAATAATAAAATTCCAGAATTAGAAAGTTCCCGTATAATAAAATTTCAGAGTTATAAATTTGACGAATAATAAAATTCCGGGAAATTTTATAATATTAACGAATTGGAAAATTCCCGAATAATAAAGTTCTCGACAGTTTGTAAAATAACATAAAAAATTACATCATTGGAAAATTTCCGAATTGTAAAATTCCCGAATTTAAACAATTAAATTTTTTTTTAAATAATTTCTTATTGATTAAAAGTACAATAATGAAATATTATTTTTTTTAAATTATTTACAATGCTTAAAGTTTCGAAAATTATTGTTTGAATTTAAAATAACAATAATTGAAATAATATACTTCTGGATACAAATTTATTTTCTTCAATTATTGTTATTTTATATTCAAACAATAATTTTAGAAACTCTAACATTAAAAACCATTTTTTTCATTTTAATAAAAATATTTGATTATCGTATTTTTAATAAATTAATAATATTTATACACAAAATTTAATTGTTTAAATTCGGGAATCTTACAATTCGGCAATTTTCAAGTTCGGACATTTTATAATTCGGCAATTTTCTTTCGGGAATTTTCCAATTCGTGAATTTTATAATTCGGGAATTTTATTTTTCGGGAATTTTATTATTCGGGGATTTTCCAACTCGGGATTTTTATTTTTCGGGAATTCTCCAATTCGGAAATTGTCCTACTTTATTGAAAATTCATTTTTTGAATGAAGATTCAAAATTTTAGTTGCAGATTCATCTCTTTGGTTAAAAAATTGTTTTATGTTTTTCTTTTTTTTTGAAAATTAATTTTTTCAGTTGAAGAATACTTGAACATTCCACTTTTAGTTGAAAATCTATGTCTTGTTGAAAACAGTTTTCTTAACTGAAAAATTAACTATTGCATTTCTGTTTTAAAATCCATCTTTTTTAGTTGCATATTCAACAATTTTGTTGAAAATTATACTACTTGATTAAAAGTTGAACTACTTTCTTAAGAACTCGTTTTTTTGTTGAAGATTCATATATTTGGTTGAAAATTCATTTTTTTTTATTATTAAAAATGATCTTTTTTAACTTTAGATTTAAAAATTCCATTTTTAGTTGAAAACGTTTCTATTTTAGTTGAAAATCCCAATATTTTGTTTAAAATTATTCTCTCTTAGTTAAGGATTCAACTATTTTGTTGTAAATACTTTTTTATTTGATATTCTTTCATTCTTTTGTTGAAAATTAATTTCTTTAACTGCAAATTTAAGTATTGCATTTTTTTTTTGAAAATGTATGGTTCTTAGTTGAATATTCAACCATTTGGCAGAAAATTCAACTATTTTTTTTAAGTTGAACTACTTTGTTAAAAATTCATTTTTTTGTCAAAGACTCAACATTTTAGTTAAAGATTCATCTCTGGAGTTGAAAATTAGTTTTTTAAAATTAAAAACTACTTTTTATAACTTAAGATTGAAAAGTTCCATTTTTAGACGAAAATGTGTCTTTTTTAGCTGAAAATCTGACGACTTGGTTGAAAATTCTTCTTTTTCTTTCTATCAAAAATTAATTTTTTTAACTGAAAATTTATCTATTACTACTACTTCGCTAAAAATTACTTTTTGATTGAAGATTCAAAATTTACGTTACAAATTTATGTCTTAGGTTGAAAATTCGATTGTTTATTTGTTGAAAATTTTTGTATGAAAATTAATTTTTTTAACTGACATTTAAACATTCAATTTTTGACTGAAACTGTATCGTTTTCAGTTGAAAATTCGTTTTTTTCCGGTTAAAAAATTTTTTCTTTCATTTGAAAATTAATTTTTTTAAGAGACAATGTAACTATAACATTTCTTTTTAAAAATGAATCTTTTTTAAATAAATGTTCTAACCAATGATTGAATATTCAACTAATAATATTGAAATATATTCAAGATACAACTTGATTAAAAGTTGAACTACTTTTTTTAAAACTTAATTTTTGGTTAAAGATTTAAAATTTTAGTTGCAGATTCATGCATGGTTAATTTTTTTTTTATTATTGAAAAATTTATTATTATTTTTTTTCTGAACTGAAAATTGCAAGATTTCATTTTTAGTTGAAAATGTATTTTTTGAAAATTCGTCTTTTTTGTTGAAAATTAATTTCTTTAACTGCAAATTTAACTATTGCATTTTTATTTAAATATTCAACCATTTGGTAGAAAATTGAACTATTTTTTTTTTAAAGTTGAACTATTTTCTTAAAAATTCATTGTTTTGTTAAAGACTCTAAATCTTGTTCCATTTTTAGTGGAAAATGTGTTTTTTTTGTGGCTAAAAAATTTGCCTAATTTGTCGAAAATTCGTTTTTTTTCTTTTGAAAATTAATCTTTTTAACTGAAGGTTGAAAAGTTCCATTTTTAGTGGAAAATGTGTATTTTTTAGCAAACAATTTGACTAACTGGTTGAAAATTTGTTTTTTTTTCTGTGAAAATTAATTTTTTGAACTGAAAATTTAACTATTGCTACTACTTCGTTAAAAATATTTTTTGATTGAAGATTCAAAATTTTAGTTGCAGATTTATGTCTTTGGTCGAAAATTCGCTTTTTTTTTTTTTTGCAAATTTTGGTACGAAAATTAATTTTTTAAACTGAAGATTCAAAAATTCAATTTTTAATTGGAAACGTATCGATTTTAGTTCAAAATTCGATTATCTGGTTGAAAAGTTGTTTTTTTTTTCTGTTAAAAAAAATTTTTTTCCTTTGAAAATTAATTTTTTTAACAGGCAATGTAACCATTACATTTCTTTTTAAAAATGAATCATTTTTAGATGAATTTTCTACCCAATGATTGAATATTTAACTATTAGTACTGAAAAATACGAAAAATATTTAAAACACAACTTGATTAAAAATTGAGCTACTTTTTTTTAAAGTTATTTTTGTGTTTAAGATTCAAAATTTTAGTTGCAGATTCTTTCTTTTTTTGGTAGAAAATTATTCTTCTTGGTTGAAAATTGATCTGGTTTGGTTAAGGAATCAACTATTTTCTTGAAAATTCGTTTTTCGTTGTTGTTCAAAATTAATCTTTTTAACTGAAAAATCAACTATTTCATTTCTGTTAGAAAATTCATATTTTTTAGCTGAATATTTAACAATTTGGTTGAAAATTATACTACTTGATTGAAAGTTGAAATACTTTGTTAAAAACTTATTTTTTGGTTGAAGATTCATGTATTTGGTTGATTTTTTTATTGCTGAAAATTAATTTTTTTTACTGAAGAATTAGGTATTCTATTTTTATTTGAAAATGTATTTTTTTTAGTTGATAATTTAATTATTAGTTAATTTAATTATATTAATTTAATTAAGGATTCACTTTTTTTAAATTAATTTTTTGATGTGAAAATTTAACTATTCCATTATTGATATCAAATTGACATCTTTAGTTGAAAATTGGACTATTTGGTTGTAAATTCATTTTTTTGTTGTTGTTAAAAATTCGTCTTTATTGTTGAATTATTGTTGAAAATTAGATTTTTAATATTGAAAATTGAACTATGGCACTTCTGTTTCACAATAAATAATTTTTAGTTAAATCTTCTACCAAATGGTTAAATGTTCAACTAATAATACTAAAAAATACTAAAAATACTACAAATAAAACCTGATTAAAAGTTCAACTACTTTGTTAAAAATTCATTTTTGGTCGAAAATTCGTTTTTTTATTAGAAAATAATTTTTTTTAACTGAAGATTTAAGCAGTCCTTTTTTAGTTAAAAATATATCCTTTTTTATTGAAAGTTTGACATCTTGGTTAGGAATTCTACTACTTTTTGAAATTTAACTTTTTTTTGTAAAATTTTTTAAAAATTCAAATATTTTGTTAAAAATTCGGTTTCTGTGTTTTTGTTCTTGAAAATTTGTATTTTTTCTCTGAAAATTTATCTAATTTAATAGCAATTTCATATTTCTTGGATAAGAATGCAACAGTTTGTTTGAAAATTCGATAATTTTGTTAAAAATTCATAATATTTTGTCCAAAAATCTACTGTTTCTTGAAAATTGAACTGTTTCTTAGAAAATTTACATTTAAAAAAAAATCACATTTTGTGTTGAAAAATCAAGTATTTTCGTAGAAAATTTACTTCTTATTTAAAACTTATATTTTGATATTGAAAAAAATGAAATCTTTTTTAGATGAAAATTCAAATTTTTTTTTTGAAAATTTGTCTTTCTGATTAAAAAGTTCATCTATTTTAGTAGAAATTTCATCTTTTTTGGTTGAAAATTTAACTATTTTGTTGAAAATTTTTCATTTTGATTTTCAAATGAATTTTTTTTAAAATAAAATTTAATATTTTTTTGTTGAAATATCATATATTACACTTGTTCGTTGAGGAAATACCTCTTAAGGTTTAAGATTCAATTATTTAGTTGAAAATTTAATTTTTTTGTAAACAATTTAATTATTTTATCTTTTATCTCAGAAAAGTCGCATTTTTTTTTTGTTTAAAATAAATAAATTTTAAATTCATAGATGAAATATCGTCACATTCCGTTTATAAAAGATCCTATGTTGAAAATACTACTCCGGATATGGATTTGTGATAGATCGAGCAAACCGGAAGTAGGCGTACGGTAATCAATCATATGGTAGACAGTCGTTTCTTGAACACCTAATATAAAATTATCAGTACAAGTGACTTACTATCAGGTGAATTTGGACCATGATAACGATTGTAAACACAATTTTAAGATTATCGACCTGAAAAAACTAAAAAATTTCACTACAGTCCACTTCAAAACTGAGCATTTTTTACAATGATTTATAAAATTGACTAAAATAGACCCAATGTTAAATGCTGCGAATTTTATTTTAATTATTCCGGAAATTTTTTCAATAAAAATAATAACTATATGATTCCTAACTAAAAATTGTTTAGTAAAAACTGACTAAACAAGATTTAAAAAAATTTTCAAATCTTACATTTTTATTGATAGAAATCAAATTTTTTAGTAAAAAAGAAATTTAATCATTTTGAATGTTAATTTATACAAGGTTTTGTTTAATTTATAGGTAGTTATGCATTTAATAATTTTAGGATAAAATATTTTATATTATTTTGTTTTAATTTGAAATAATATTCATTTTTTCAAATTGTTTTTCATTTAAAAATATTCCTAAATATTGAACATTTAAGAATCAAATTTTAAGAAAAATTTGGATTTGAAAATTTTAAAATTGTGCAATTTCAAATATTGGAATCATATATAGCAATCTCTTTTTGTATTCCTTTTTTTTTTAGTTTTTAATTTTTAGTGTATTATCTTAAAATCTTCCGATTTTATTTGAAGATTTAAAAAAGCATTTAAAATTAAAAATATTATATTGTTATTAATTTTCTTGTCGACCGTTGAATTTTCCATTTGTTCCCATAATAAGTTTTAAATTTGCAATTAAAATTTAAATAGTTAAATTTTGAAAAGCATAGTCAACATAAATTTTGGATTCCTTTAAATTTCAACCTTCCGTAGTAGAATTTTTTCATTTTTATTTAAATTACATTCTTTTGAACGTTTTTTTAAATAATAATTCAATTTTAAAGGTATAATTGAAAATATTTTTCTATTTTTAACGGTAAAAAAGTCGGTGATAATATTTTTTTAGTCTTATACAAACTTTTCTAATCAATTTTATAATTAAATTCTATTTTTTGTACCTAATTAAAATTAAAAATTATAGAATTTCAAATGGTTTAACTTTTAAAAATTCTATTTAGTTTTCAATTTTAAATTGTAAAAGTTTAATAGCGTGGAATTGAAATTTATTTAAATTCAAAAGTTTTCAATTTTAAATTATTCAACTTTAAACGCTTTCAAGTAGAAATGAATAGTTGAACTTTCAGATAAAAAATTAATTTTTAACAAACAAAAAAATTTTAACAACAAATTACAATTTTCAACAAAACATTTAAAATTTTAAACGGAGTTGAATCTTGAAACCAAAAAAGAAGAATTTATAATTAAATAGTTAAATTTTTAACTATGAATTTTTTTAAAAATGCACTAATTTTTCCCATAATTGTGGAATTTTGAAATTAAAAAAAAAACAACTAATTATCAACAAAGCAGTTGAATTTTCAACCCAAAAAAATGATTTCTCCACAAAAAAATCAATTTTTTACCAAATAGTTGAATTAAACCAAAAATTCGACTTTTTAACAAAACAGTTGAATCCTCAACCAAAATACATTAATTTTCAAACAAAAAATATACGATTTCTATCAAAATAAATTAATTTTCAACCCAAATTAAATTTTTTAAAAAACGACACAAGGTACTTTTCTTTTAATCGAACAAAATAAGATTAATAATAAAAAAGCACGAGATACGTGATGAGAATGTGTTCGTGAAAGCCGAAGGAGCTTTAACAAAAGAGAATTCACAATCAGTGAAATTTCATTGAAAATCACACTGTAAAAACGCAAATTTGTTATAAACATTTGTTATAAAAATACATTAACAATCAAAATAATTAACTTTCTGTAAAAACGACACAACCTACAATAAAATGTTTAAAAACAAAATTGTTTTTTTTTTATAAAATGAACACTTTATTTAATCAAAAAAAAATGACAATGAATTTTCAGGGTAGCTGAGAATCAAATTTAATGCAAAATAAGAAAAAAATATTGAAGTTATCATAATAAATAAAATTTGTACTATAATTTGCATTATCTGAATAAGCAATACCAGGCCGAGGTACAGAAATAAGTGTAATATAGATTTCATACAAAAGTGAGAATGTGTTCGTTAAAACCCAAGGAGCTTTAACAAAAGAGAATTCACAATCAGTAAAATTTCATTGAAAATCACACTGTTAACCCCCAAATTTTTTATAAACATTTGTCATAAAAATACATCAACAATAAGACAATTATCTTTTTGGGAAAACGACACAAGCTACAATAAAATGTTTAAAAACAAAATTGTTTTTTTTTTCATAAAATGAACACTTTATTTAATAAAAAAAATGACAGTGAATTTGCAGGGTAGCTGAGAATCAAATTTCATGCAAAATGAGAAAAAATATTGAAGTTATCATAATAAATGCAATTTGTAGTTTAATTTGCAATATCGGAATAAGCAATACCAGGCCGAGGTACAGAAATAAATGTAATAAACATTTCATACAAAAGTGAGAATGTGTTCGTTAAAGCTCAAGGAGCTTTAACAAAAGAGAATTCACAATCACCAAGTTACAGTTGCCGATGTTTTGACGGTTAATTTTAAAAGGTCGTAATAATGTTATGCAACTGCTGAAAATTAAAAATAGTTTGGGCATAAATTTATTTAAATTGGCCCATCGTGTTTTTTTAATTTTTTAATTTTTTTACTGCCAACAATTTTTGGTAACAGAAATCCTGATTTGACTGTACCAGTATAGTCTCTGAGTTTTCAACAATCGACGTGGTCTCGTTTCCAGCTCAGTACACTGTGTATAAAAGCCATGAGTCACGAGCCCATCCCAAAAGATTCCGACTATAATACAACAATATTTTTTCCCCTTTTAATGACAACGAAGGGCGCATTGATCCTATAATGTTCTTTGATGTGCAGGCACGAAGATAAGAACACTAGAATAAACTGATATAGATTTATATACTTTTTGATTTTTATGGGAAGCCCCATAAGGTTTAATACGTATTTCCCATAAGAAAAAAAGACGTTTTTGTACATTTTATTCAGAATTGTCAATATTAGTATAAAAAAAGAGGAATATTTTCATCAAAACACCGTACGTTGACACTTAAAGTGGGAAGCACGCACTTTTGCGTATATGGCGCATAATGATGACGCAGTTTTATAACGAGCCATACGAAGAAATTATTGTTTTTTGCAATTTTCTCTTAGAATAGAGTTAGAAAGTCGCAGTTTTTAAAAATATTTTTCATTTTTTGTCGAATTTTCAACTAGATTGAGACAGTATTTGATTAATGTTGACAAACGTAATTTTTTGAACAATTTATTATTATTGATAATAATATTCTCTCAGGATAATGCTAGAAAATTGCAGCTTTTTCAACAATTTCTCATTTTTTTTGTCCAATTTCCAATTAGAGTGAGGTAAATTCCTAATTACTGTTACCAAAATTAATTGTTTAAAATGTTTATTATTGTTTTTAATAATGTTCAATTTGGATAATGCTAGAAAGTTGCTGTTTTTTCTGAAATTTTCAACTATTTGTCTACATTTATCTTGGATGAGTTAATAATTGATTTCATTTATCAAAAAAATTATTTAAACAAATTATTATTTATAACTATATTTTTCTTCATTAATGCTAGATAGTTGCGGTTTTTTCCAAAAAATTTAACTTTTTACCTACTTTTTACTTAGTGAAGTAATAAATAATTAAAGCTGACAAACGTGGTTTTTTAAACAATTGATTAATGTTTATAACTATCTTCTCTTAGAAAAGTGCTAAAGAGTTGCGTTTTGTCTAAATTCTTGAACCTGTTGTTTACCTTTGACTTTTTAGTTATAAATAAATAATAAGTGAACTTCAATAAGAATCATTTTTTAAATGGTATTATATATTTCACATATCTTTTTTATTGCGGAAAAAATTATTCACAAAACAGAAATCGATTTTTAAAATATGATTCTCTCTACTGGTTATTTATTATTTGTTTATAACCAAAAAGCCAAAGCGAAGTTAAAAATTTTAGAACAAAACGCAACTTTCTAACAATTATCTATAAGAAGATAGTTATAAACAATCATAAATTGTTTAAACAACTTTTTTTGCTAACTTGAATTAATTATTACCTCACTAAGTGAAAAGTGAACAAAAAATTAAAAATTTCAGAAAAAACTGCAAATATCTAATATTAATATAAAAGATACATATAAACAATAATAATTGGTTTAAATAATTATTTTTGCTGATTCGACTTAAATATTAACTCACTCCAAGTGATAAATGGACAAACATTAAAATTTTTAGAGAAAACCTTAATTTCTAGCATTATTCAAAGATAATATTATTAAAAATTATAATAAATTATCTAAACAATTATTATTGTTAACAATAATTAACTTTTAGGTTCCAAAATTCATTTTCTTTTTTTGAAAATTAGTTTTTTTTTAAATGGAAAATTACTTTTTTTAATTGAAAATTTAACTATTCCGTGTTTGATTGATTTTAATTCTAAAATTTTATTGAAAAAACAATTTATGTACAATTTTATTATTGATTTTGGAACTTTTAGAAATATTGATTTTTTTTTAATTTGAAAAATGTTCCAAAAATTTCGACATTTTAAATTCAGTTAGAAAAATAAATCTATTAAGCAAATGAATAGTTTATTTAATTTTTAATCGTTTCGATGTAAATTGAAATTGTTGAATCTCGAAAAGTATAAAATTAAAAATTAAAAAAATTTTAATTTCTTAACGATTGAACTTACTTTGTTTATTTAATTTGTCTAATAAATTTTTATGTTAAATAATTTTTTTTTCAATTTCATAAGAATTCAGATTTCTAAAATTTCAGAAGCTTTCACTTTTAAATATACAATTTCTACAAATGACATAAATTTTCAAATTATTAATTAAATTTTCAGCTGAAAAACATAAATTTTTATTTAAAAAAAAAGAAAAATGTTTAAAAAATTTAATAATAATTTTCTTCAAAATAGTTCAATTTTTAACTCTCAAATATTAAGTTTCTACCAAAAGGACAATTTTTCAATAAAATAATTTAATCTTCACCCGAAGAGATGAATTTTCAGTTAAAATTATAAACCTTTAACAAAGAAAAAAGAAGTTTTGACAGAGTAATTGAAATTTCAATTTAAAAAAATCAGTTTTTAACAAGAAATAGAATATTTTTATTTTTATTTATAAGATTAAGATTTTAACCAGAATACATGAATTTTTAACTTAAAAAGATCAAAAGATAATATTCAATTGGAATAGTTACATTTTTAGTTTAAAAATAAAAATAATTGAAACAATTAAAATGATGAATTTTTGACTAGAATAATCGAATTTTCAACTAAAAAGATGAATTTTCTACCAAGAAGATTAATTTCTACTAAAAAAGACGAATATAAACTCAAAAAAAAAATTTCACTCAAAAATTGAACAGTTAAAAAATTAATGTTCAACCAAAGAGATGAATTTTCATTAAAAAAATTATTTTAAACCAGAAAAGAATAAATTTTTAACAAAATAGTTAAAGTTTCAACTGGACTAGTTAAATTTTCAGTACAAAAAATTGATTATCAGCCAAGGAAAAAAAGGGTTTTCAATAAAATAGCTCATTTTTCAATCAAAGAGATGAATTTTCAATTAAAAGTATGAATCTTACAAAAAAATTAACAAATGAGTTTAACTTTCAACCAAGTAATTAAATTTTCATTACAAAAAATATGAACTCTGAACAAAGAATGTAGTATTGAGAGGAAAAATTGCAAACCAACTGTTTAATTTTCAAGCATAACAATAGAAATAAATTTGTAACCAAGAAGATTATGTTTCTACCAAAAAGAACCAATTTTCAACAAAATACATGAATTTTTAACCAGATACTTGAATTTTTTACTAAAAAAGATCAATTTTCAACCAAAAATAGAATAGTTAAATTGTCAATTCAAAAATTAATTTCAAACCAAAAAGAACAACTAATTTTCAAAAAAATAGTTAAATATATTAATATAATAATAATTAGTAATTAATATTAATATATAGTTTAATATATTAATTGTTTATTTTTCAATTTTCCCTCTTCCAAGTCTAAAATATTATTAGTTTTTTAATTATCCTTATTTCACGTGGAAAAATTGTTTACTTTTTAAATCTTGAAAGTTTCAAGTCAAAAAATGGTTTATTTATTAAACCTGAAAGTACAAGTAGAAAAATTGTTTATTTTTTTTAATCATCCCTTTCCCAAGCAAAAAAAATGGTTTATGTTTTAAATTTGCTCTCCTTTCAAGCTTAAAAATTGAAAACCCGGAAAATTAATTTCACAAGATGCTTCTGAATCTGTTCGGAACTAAACAATTTCTAGAATAATTGTATGTTAAAAACTGAACAGTTTCAACTCGAAAGCTTTATTATTTACACAAATGTAAACGTCCGATTGAAACTTTATAAACTAATTAAAATTTTTAAATAATTTCAAATTAATAGATTCATAATTAAATGCTTTTATTCAATTAAAATTAAGTTAAAATATTCTATTTGTAATCCATATTTTATTGTTTACTTAAAATGAGAAATTATAAATCAAATATACAAAAACTCAAAAAATTGGTTAAAAAAAAGTTTGTTTTTAATTTCTGAGTGAAAATTTTAACTTTTAATGTATAAATAACAATTGAACAATTATTGAATTCAAACAACTTAAATCAAAAATAATTTAACTTATAACTTTAAAACATTAAACAAAATTTAAAATCGCTGAATTCGTAATATTGCTTCAAAATGATATAATGTTCAAAATTTAGACATTTGTTGATTTATTCTTCAATGTAGAGCATTGAAAATGATAACGTGGATTTATATATTTTTTTTACCAGAAATCTTTCAGCTGTTCAATTTATGAAAATTTCAAATTTTGTAGTTTAACGTTATTTAATTTAAAATTGTTTATAATGTTGAGGGCTTCCATTTTATACGTGTAAATTACCAAACTTACCGACAAAAAATAGCAGAAATAAGGCAAAAACAACACAAGAAATTTCCAGGAATTTTAAAATTCATAAACAAAATTCCCGGCTTTTCAGGGTAGCTAGACAGCCTGTAAAATATTTCGGGACTTTTTGAGACCATGAAAAATCGATAAACGAGTGCATTTATTTTTGATTCGAATTTTTTTTATCTCCTATATTATATAGATAAATCTAGTGATAAAAAAAATAATTACAATTTTGAAGGCTTGAATTTTAACATTTTAATTTTGAAGTCTTTTTTTCAAAATATGATCACTTTCACCAATTAAAAAGAAAGTTCATTTTCGGCTGATTTTCGTTCCGTTATTTTAGATTTTTCCAAACTGTAAACAGCGTATTATTTTTAAATTTTATATTGATAAGCTTGAATTTAAATATTGAATAGTTATTTTATTTCAAATTTAAATAAAACTCAAAATTATTTGTTTTTAATTGAAATCATTCAAAATCATACATTTATTATTATTATTATTATTATTGTTATATTATATGATTTTGAATGATTTACATTAAAACCAAATAATGTCAAATATTATTTAAATTTGAAACAAAACAATCATTCAAAATTTAAATTCAAGCTTATCAATATAAAATTTTCTTAAATCGGAAAAAGTGATTATATTTTGAAAAAGAGACTTGAAAATAAAAATTTTCGTTCTTTCATTCTCCGATTTTTGCAAGAAAATGCTCATTTTCTGCTTATTTTCGTTCTGTTATTTAAAATTTGTCCAAACTGTAAAAAACGTACATAATATTTGAAATTTTTATATTAATAACCTCTTATTTAAATATTGAAGGATTGTTTTGTTTTAAATTTGAATAAAATTCAAAATTATTTGGTTTTAACCTAAATCATATAATAATAATATTATTATATGACTTTGAATGATTTAAATTAAAACTTATTAAATTTAAAAAATTGAATTAAATTAAATTTAAATTAAGAACTATTTTGTTTTAATTTGAATAATTCAAAATCATATATTATTATATGATTTTGAATGATTTAAAGTAAAACCAAATAATTTTGAATTTTATTTAAATTTGAAACAAACCAATCATTTCATATTAATTTAAATTCAAGATTCTCAATATAAAATTTAAAATTATTATGCTGTTTACAGTTTCGAAAAATGAACATTTTTTTTTTTAAATCGAAGAAAGTGATTATATTTTGAAAAAGATACTTAAAAATGAAAATGTTAAAACTTTTCTCCTTTCTTTCTCCGATTTTTGTAAAAAACAATGTTAATTTTCCGCTTATTTTCGTTCTATTATTTTAGATTTTCCAACATGTAAACATCGTAATATTTTTAAATTTTATATTAATAAGCTTGAATTTAATTATTGAATGATTGTTTTCTTTCAAATTTGAATACAATTCAAAATTATTTGGTTTTAATTTAAATCATTCAAAATCATATATAATAATATTATTACTTTAGGATTTTGAATTATTTAAATTAAAACTCATTAAATTAAAAAAAAATTAACTTGAATTAAATTAAACTTTAAATTAAAATTCAATATTATTTGGTTTTAATTTCAATCATTCAAAATCATATATTATTATTCTTATATTATATGATTTTGAATGATTTCATTTAGAACCAAATAATTTTTTATTTTATTTAAATTTGAAACAAAACACTCATTCAATAATTAAATTCAAGCTTGTTAATATAAAATTTAAAAATATTACGCTGTTTACAGTTTGGTAAAAATCTAAAATAGCAGAACAAAAATAAGCGGAAAATAACTTTTTTTTTCAATCGGAGAAAGTGGTCATATTTTGAAAAAAAAAAAGATATTTTAAAATGAAAATGATTAAATTCAAGCCTTCAATTTTGCAATTATTTTTTTTTAGATTGTCAAAATTAAACGATTTTGCAATTGAAAGAATCTTGCATAATTTCATATTATGTCAATATATTTATCTATATAAAATTAAGAGATAAAAATTTTCGGATTAAAAAATATTTAAATATTGAATGATTGTTTTGTTGCCAATTTAAATGAAAGTCAAAATTATTTGGTTTTAATTTAAATGATTCAAAATCATATATAATTTGTTTAAACTGATATTATTAAACACAATTTTAAAATAACAGCGTTCAAAATACCGGAAGTAATAATTGCTTCGAATTTCACTCGCTCAAGCTAGTACACCTTCAATTTTAAATTTTTAGTAAAAAAAGTGTTTTTTTAAGGTATCGAAATAATTTAATAAATTTTGGTGGATTCTGCTTTGTAATTGCACAATTAATCCTTTTTTATTTGAATATTTAGACTATTCGTTTTGTTGAAGAGTTTTAAAAGAAAATGTTTAGATATATTTTTCTCGAAATGTCAAGTGTTTGAAAAAAAATCAAATTAGAACACTTTAAATTTTGAACCAAAGTTAGCCACTCAATTGAAAATAAAAATACTAACCTTAAATTTTCAAACGATCGAACTTTGTGAAAATTCTCCTTTTTAAAATTCCCAATTAAAAAAAAATCAAAACCGAATCATTACAATCAAACAGACGTATCAGACTTTAAAATTCAAAATTTTAACAAATTTAATCAAAATCTTACCAAAAGCATAATTTGGTCCCGATTTCTCCAAATTCGCATCCTCAAAAAGTGCTATCGGTTGAAAATCAGTTTTCGAACTCGGCAGGGGCAACTGTTTTTCCAAAAACGAAGCATTATTCTTCCCAGGTGTCACTTCTCGTAGAAGAGGTTCCTCGCTTTTCCGCGGATTTTTTCCAATTTTCTGACACTTAAAATCCTTGGATTCTCTCAAAACACCAGCACTATTGTTTATTTTCGACGGAATATCACAAGTTTTACCACTTTTCACCACAAAACGTTTGAATTTTTCATAAGTATTGGTAACATTCATTTTCCAAAACTAATATTGAGGTTATGGCAGAAAATCCCAAGACATTTTTCTCATTAAAATTAACCTCAAAAAGTCACTCTGCGAAAAAAAGGGACACTTTTCCGTCCCGTTTTGAAAAGAGATTTTTCCGGTTTTCAACATTTCGGCGACTTTTTACATTTTTTAGGTCCATGGTTATCCATGGCGTTCCGAATAATCCGAATCCAGATGGCGCGTGACCAAGAAAGGCGAACGATCGTTGAGTAATATTTTCAGTATTTCGTCTTTCTACACTTCACTAGAATTTCATGACTATTTTCGATTTCGAATTTTCGACCGCGGATTGAAAACGAAAACTCGAAAAAGTAAAAGAGTACCTTTCCGGGATATTTCAGGTGGCAAAATGTAGAGAGCAGCGAGGTTTTGTCGTGAACTTGCGGGTACAACTGACGTCGTCGTTAAAATGGCCGATTTTTATTAAATTCAGAACGCCAGACCAGATGTAACCCATATTTCTGTTCTTAAATAATTTCTACAATTTCTGATGTTTCTGGACTGAAAAACCTCGTTTTTTCACATAGTTTATATTCTATTCTTATTTTATACAAAAAACGTAGTTAAATAATTTAAAATGTGCGGAATTAATCTATCATTGTGAGTTTGTTATGAGGTAACGATCGATTAAAAGTTGTTTTAATTAATTTTGATATTTTCGACAAAAAACGTGAACTTTTGTTTTATTTTTTAAAATTATTTTATGAAAATAATTAGTTTATTGAAGATTAATAATAAACAATCATATTAGGTATTTGACATCATGACGTCAGCTGGCAAGATGGCCGCACTTCGAGGGTCAAGCAACTGTCATAAGCTTATTAGTTCCAAATATCTCCAGCGCGGCGCTAATTGTCCCATTACCCCAGGGCTGGGAACGTATGATACTCTAGGTATTATCTCTGATAATTGGGATCTGAAATCATGACGTCACAGTGTCACGTGACATGCAATATGGAGGCACAACGGGGTCTTTTTACCTCTAATACATGCGATGCGAAGGGTTTTTAATTTATTTTGAAATTATTTCGAAGAACTGGGAATCAGTATCTTTATAAGTCAATTACATCACATGGTTCTCTCTCTTGTACATGCTTCATGCCTTACTATAATTTTCTAATGAGTTGAAGCTTCATTTTTCTGAATTAAAAACTCTGACATTATTTTGTTATTATGATTATTATTATTGAAAAAATCCTTAATAAGAGTTTTATTTCACTACTAACTTTTATGTACTTAGGATTAAATATATCTATATTTCCCACACTTGAATACAACTATAAGAACTCTATCACGCTTGTGTATGTTTTTTTTCTAACCTACTTATAAAAGATTGAAGCGATTAATTTTCCTATAAAAATGTAGTTTTTATATTTTATGAATTGTAAGTTTTTGATTCATGTGAAAAATGATAGATGATACTTCCATTGGCATCTTCTTCGCCACTCATATTATTATTCATCCTTTCTTTTCTTCATCATAAGAAGGTGTTTCGTAGTCTTTCTTGAAACTGCCTCTTCTTTATTTAATTCATAGGCGTTTATGGTTAAATCAATAAGATGATATCATACATGTTAGTTTGAAAAAGAAAAACTTTGTTTCCGGTGTAATGTAATCAACATTCACATTATTACAATAAACACCTAGCTTCTCCAAATTGACATAACAGCACTCGTTACAGCACTTATTTGATGCTTCTTTGCTTTGGCTGGATTTATACAATTCTATGGTATATTCATCATTCTTATTTTTTACGTGTGATATAATAAGAGTAAAATATTTTTTTAAATGAGTTCCATCTCCTTTTTTCTTTCGCGGAAAGCAATATATGCATTTGCAGTTATAAACAGAATTCTCCACTATACGCATACGTATTACCATCTCTGCTGTTAATCTACCTTTCATATGCTCAAAATTTTCAGATATGAATGTTTTTTCATTGATTATACAATTCTTACTGAAAGCCATTATTGAACAAACCACTGTTCTTTTAATAAATACTTTAAGTCAACTTTCATTCAGTAGTGTCAATTGAGCAAGCTCTCCCATTAAAGCGAACACATGTTAAATAATTATGCATTATTATATATCCTCAGATTATTATTATCAAACTACATGTAGAATGTTTTTGAAACTTTTTCTAGAGACGTGTAGAAAAGTTGCTTAGACAAATTTGGCTCTAACAATTGCGCCATATCATTTTTCTGATTGTTGTGGAATGGTTTTGATATCAACGAAGTAGAGATTCATCTTCCTCTTGTAGAAGAGGCTCAGAAGCCCTCTTGTATTAGTGGTCCAGTATCCCACATCTAAATACATAGATTTGGCTTAGAAGCCCTCTCGTAAAAGTGGTTCAGTCCCCCTGGTCCAGTACCCCTCTTGTAATAATGTTGGTAAGGTAGGAATTCAGGATGACATCATAAAAATATGTTAAAAACTTAGCACGGACATGAACCACTTTAACTGTAGAATGTTCTCTAATATTATATCTACGACTCCATCCTAAAATTCCAGAATTTTCTTGACTGCAGAATGTTTTTCGCGAGTTGACTGCGTATTAAATAAATAAACACTGGGATTTTAGTTAAAGACTTATCTATAAGAAAGCAATAAATAAAATTTTTATATAGACAAAACAGGATGTCATACATAGCCCTCTACCAAATTTCTGGGAGACTTTTACGCATTATTGTCAGATATTGCATCATATGATGCAACAAAGTTCTGGAAGATTCTACATGATAATTGACACGTTTAGGATATAATTTTTCTGTATCGCAAGATGTAATCTGTCATGAAAAATGACCTTGAACTTGTTCACCAAAAAAATTGCGCAGTAGAAGTTGATTACGTCATTAGGAATTTTATAGAAAAAAATTTTGACCGCTGGATTAAATTAGTTAGCTAGAAAGCAATAAATCATCCCCGATTTCTTTAAACTATATTGTACAGTAGCTTTAGTGGATGATTGAAAAATTCGAAATATTCTATTATATTAGTTTTATATTTTCAAAAATTTTATTTTAAATCTTTAACGTGAAACAGGCCAAATTGACCTTTCTACATAGGAGATTAAAAACGAGCATATACCTGTGAATGAAAGAGGCATGTGGAATAAAATGCACGCTGTATTATCTCTCTTTCTAGTCTCGAAATTGTTTGCAGTATCTTATTTCATGTGACACGTCCGGAGGTTGACGGACCCGGTATATGGCAAAAGAATGATTTTCAAACGTTGTGGTTCGACTAAGAAAGCGAACTTTTGCGAGCAGTAAAAGAAGTTATCTCTAGAGAATGAAAGCAGAGTCTAATGAAATGTATGCAGACTTAGGCGGTCAGTGTATCAAATGTTTTTGAAAATCAGCACTTTTAAACACGTCTGGATTTTATCTGGAGTCTTCGCTCGCTCGCTCGCTACTCGAAACCAGAATAAAGCGATAAGAATCCTGAGCCCATAACCTACCTTAAGAAATGCCTTATTCTTTCAGATACTCTCTTACCTATATTATTCGATTGGCTTAAAATATTTTCTAATTTAAATTTTGGTTATCTTCCTCGTTATCCTTGAGTTTTGGAAGGTTATCTTCCTCTTTATCCTTGAGTTTTAGAAGATTTTACATTGTAATCAACTCGTTTGGAATATAATTTTTGCAACGCAAAATACAATACGTCATGAAAATGATGTTGAACTTGTTTACCAAAAAAATGGCGCAGTTGAATTTCACACTGTCATCAAGAATGTTCTAGAAGAGTGTTGAATATGTTATCTAAGAGGAAGCAACAAATCAAATTTAGATAGCCAAATCAGGACGTCATACATAGCCCTTCGTATCAAATTTCATCTGTACACCTGCACCTTTTTGAGCAATGAATAAATATATCATCTGTAAGGAAGCAATAAATCATCCTTGAAATAACTATATGACGCAGTATAAACTGCCAGGACAAAGCAAAATATAACCTTGAAAGTATTTACGTGAAAAAATTCTTGAGATAAGAAATAACCTTGAACCTGTTGTTACATACATTTGGCTGGCACAATTGCGCAATATTACTCTGTAACGTCATCAAGGAATGTTCTAGAACGGCCTCGAGGTCAACCTCACACAGACACACACATACAGGCACGCACTAATGCTAATCCATCCAGAACCGGAAACCGGACATGATCCCCTACGCTGCAGAATAGTCTCAATGCCGGTATGGTAGGAAAACAATTCATAGTCTCACACGGATACACACGTCTGCTCACCTCGCACTCTCAACCTAACACAGACAAACACATACACACACTGACCTCACACAGACACGCACTAATACTAATCCATCCAGAACTGGTCCTGTATATCTACTCGCGCTCGATAATATAGTTATCTCGCGATTCGTGCTCGATAATGTATTTATCTCGCGCTTCGCGCTCGATAACATAAGTACCTCATGCTACGTGCTCAGTCTTTGAATTTTCGCCACCTTTGTGCGTAGGCCTTTTAAAATTACAGGTCGAAGCATCCACAACTGTAATTTGGTGACTGTGAATTCTCTTTTGTTAAAGCTCCTTCGGCTTTAACAGACACATTCTCATCACGTGTCTCGTGCTCCGCACTCGATTTTATCGAAAATGCGAACTTTCCTACATTATTTTCAACTTTATTATATCAAATGTATCTTATATTTATTTCTGTACCTCGGTCTGTGGCTGCTTATTCAGATATTGCAAAATAATGTACACATTTTAGTCTCCATGATTACTTTTATATTTATTTCTTATTTTGCATTAAATTTTATTCTCAGCTACCCTGAAAAATGTATCATTTCAATAAATTCATCTTATTACAATCCATAACATGCTTTGGCATTGAAACATACGTATTTTCGTTGGCTTGTTCTTATAATTTGAAAAAAGCGTATGCTATTTAAAAAAAAATGTTACCAAACATTGTATTGGAACTTGTGTCGTCTTTCCATAATTTTAATTTATTTTTAATTTTATTTTTCACGCTTTGAAATTAAAATGCGCACCATAGCGTGAGGTGGTTCTAAGCAAACTTGTAGATATAATTTAGGCGACAAATTTTGTAAAATAAAATGTTATTGTAGCTTGTGTCCTTTTTTCCAAAAAGTTGATTTTTTTATTTTTAATATATTTTTACAACAAGAGTTTATAACATATTTGAAGATATTTTTTGGTAGAACAACTACGTGTCATATCAAAATATTATTGAAGACAAATTTTAATGAGCTTTCAATATTTTTCGAAAGAGCAACCTTTGTTTATTCACATATGTCATAGCATGCCTCGTTTGTCCAAAAATTTAATTTGTTAACTTTTAATGTTTTTTTCACGAATAAAACAGAAACTACGCATCTTATCGAAAAATGATTTATAAAAAATGTGTAGCTCTTTTTTGGGATAACAATTTTTGTTGATTCAGTTTTTTCTATGCCTTGCATAGTTTGGCCGCAAAATGGAATTTTTTATTGTTTATTATTTTTTGGGCGATCAAAATTGGAATTTTCGAATTTTCAAGAAAATTCAAAAGGTTGTTTTGATAGCATTTCAAGAGTCATACGTTATACAAAAGACGACAACGAAAGCGTCAACGGCGACAGACAGACTGACACCGACGTAAAAACTACATTTTCTGACTCAGGGTGTCTCAAAAGGTCGACATTTGATGTAATCCACGAAAGTCATTATTCACATAAAATCAATACCTTCTCATTATGAAGAGAATGTAATAATTCATTATTTTTTGAGCGAACAAAATTTGAATATTCGATTTTTTAACAAACTCAGAAAATCTTCATGATAATCTTGTAGGCCTATCAAAAAGTAACGTTTTTCTTTTCCTGACTTTTTTCATATCGTGCTTTATTTGGCTTAAAATGTTAAATTTCTCTTTTTTGGGGCCATTTTGAAAACGCCCTAACTTTTTGAATTTCCATCCAAAGTAGATGGTTAACGAACTCAATCTTTCTTCTTGGTCCCAGAAACCGTGTGTCCGAGCAAAATCCAATCCGATTAGTTTTTCAAAAGTTATCCGGTATACAGACGACGACGACGACGACGACGACGACGACGACGACGACAGACGGACAGACACCAACGTCAAAACTATTTTTTCTGACTCAGGGGGCCTCAAAACGTCGACATTTGATGGAATTGACAAAAGACATTTTTCTCATAAAATCAATATCTTCTTATTATGATGAGAATGTGATAATTCATTATGTTTTTTGCAAATAAAATTTGAATTTTCGATTCTTTAAGAAAAGTCAAAAAGTGATCATGAGAATCTTGTAGTGCTATAAAAAAGCAACACTTTTCTTATCTTGACTTTTTTCATATCCTGCTTTGTTTGACTTAAAATGTTAATTTTCGCTTATTTTTCGTGGACATTAAAAATGCTATAACTCTGACAATTTTGCCTACATAAAAAAAAGTCATGTGGATAAATTGTTTTAATTTTTGAGTACTACGGAGATCCATCCATGAAATTCCTGAATTTGAACAAAATTGTCTAATAAATTTTGAAAATGCTCTAACTTTTAGAATTATTATCCAAAATAGCTGGTTAACGAACTCGATCTTTCTTTTTTATCCCTCAAACTGTGCTCCAAAGCACAATCCCATCCGCTTAGTCTTTCAAAAGTTATCCGATATACAGACGACGTCGACAGCGACGACGTCAACGACGACATACAGACTGACACCGACGTAAAAACTACTTTTTCTGACTCAGGGTTCCTCAAAACGTCGACATTTGATGGAATCCACGAAAGCCATTTTTCTCATAAAATCAATACCTTCTCATTATGATGAGAATGTAATAATTCATTATTTTTTGTGGCAACAAAATGTCAATTTTCGATTTTTTAGGAAAACTCAAAAAGTCGTGTTGAAAATCTTGTAAACCTATCAAAAAGTAACACTTTTCTTATCTTGACTTTCTTCATATCATGCTTTATTTGGCTTAAAATGTTAATTTTCGCTTATTTTTCGGGATTTTGAAAATGCTATAACTCTGACAATTTTACCTATATCGAAAAAAGTAATTTGATAAAATGTTTAAATTTTTGAGTAATACGGACATCCATTCATGAAATTTCTGAATTTTGAAAAAAGTGGTCTAAAAATTTTTGAAAATGCTCTTACTTTTAGAATTTCTATTAAAAATAGCTGGTTAACGCACTTGACCTTTCCTTATGGTCCCTGAAACTGTGTACCGAGGCACCATCCGATCCGATCAGTCTTTCGAAAGTTATCCGATATACAGACGACGACGACGATGACAACGACAGACGGACAGACACCGACGTAAAAACTATTTTTTCAGACTCACGGTGCCTCAAAACGCCGACATTTGATAGAATCAACGAAAGCGATTTTTCTCATAAAATCAATACCTTCTCATTATGATGAGAATGTAATAATTCATTATTTTTTGTGCCAAAAAAATTTGAAATTTTGATTTTTTAAGAAAACTCGAAAAGTCGTTTTAAAAATCTTGTAGAGTTATCAAAAAGTAACACTTTTCTTACATTTACTTTTTTCGTATCATGCTTTATTTGGCTTAAAATGTTAATTTTCTCTTACTTTCGAGGATTTTGAAAATGCTATAACTCTGACAATTTTGCCTATATCGAAAAGAGTCATAATGATAAATTGCTTTGATTTTTGAGTACGACGGACATCGATCCATAAAATGTCTCAATTTTGAAAAAATTGTCTGAAAAATTTTGAAAATGCTGTAACTTTCAGAATTCCTATCCAAAACAGCTGGTTGACAAACCCAATCTTTCTTTTTGGTCCCTAAAACTGTGTGCCAAAGCACAATCCCATCCGATTAGTCTTTCCAAAGTTATTCGATATAGAGCCGAAGACGACGACAACGACAGACGAACAGACGCCGACGTAAAAACTATTTTTTCGGACTCAGGGGGCCTCAAAACGTCGACATTTGATGGAATCCACGTCTTATAAAATCAATACCTTCTCATTATGATGACAATGTAATAATTCATTATATTTTGTGCTAACAAAATTTGAATTTTCGATTTTTTAAGAAAACTGAGAAAGTCTTTTTGAAAATCTTATTGGGCTATCAAAAAGTAACACTTTTCTTACTTGACTTTTTTCATATCGTGCTTTATTTAGCTTCAAATGTTAATTCTCGCTTATTTTTGAAGATTTTGAAAATTCTATACCTCTGACAATTTTACCTATATCAAAAAAAGTGAGGAGAATAAATTATTTTCATTTTTAGTAGTGCGGACATCCATCCATGAAATTTCCGAATTTTGAAAAAAATGGTCTAAGAAATTTTGAAAGTGCTCTTACTCTTAGAATTTCTATTCAAAATAGCTGGTTAACGAACTCGATCTTTCTTTTTGGTCTCTGAAACTGTGTGCCAAAGCACAATCCCATCCGATTAGTCTTTCTAGAGTTGTCCGATATACAGACGACGACGACAACGACAGACGGACAGACAGCGACGTAAAAACTATTTTTTCTGAATCAGGGGGCCTCAAAACGTCGACATTTGATGGAATCAACGAACGTCATTTTTCTCATAAAATCAATACCTTCTCATTATGATGAGAATGTAATAATTCATTCTTCTTTGTGCCAACAAAATTTGAATTTTCGATTTTTTAAGAAAACACAAAAAGTCGTTTGCAAAATCTTGTAGGGCTATTAAAAAGTAACCATTTTCTGATCTTGACTTTTTTTATATCGTACTTTATTTGGCTTGAAATGTTAATTTTCGCTTATTTTCGAGGATTTTGAAAATGCTATAACTCTGACTATTTTACCTATATCGAAAGAAGTCAGAAGGATAAATTATTTTAATTTTTGAGATATACGGACATCCATCCATGAAATTTCTAAATTGAAAAAAAAATTATCTAAGAAATTTTGAAAATGCTCTTACTTGTAGAATTTCTATTCAAGATAGCTGGTTAACGAACTCGATCTTTCTTTTTGGTCCCTGAAACTGTGTGCCAAAGCACAATCCCATCCGATTAGTCTTTCGAAAGTTATCCGATATACAGACGACGACAGCATGTAACAGCATGATACAGAATGTTTTAAGTTTCAGGATTAAAAATTATGTAATTTTGATGACTTACATTTTCAATTTTTTAAATTTGCAGACTTAGAATTTAAAAGTTTAGACTTTTGATCTTCTAAATCGGCAAAATAAAAAAATGTTGATAGTCATTTGACATTGAAGAATCTTCAACTCCAAATCTTCAAGATATTCAGAATTTCGTGATAAATAACTATAAACATTGTAAATAATCTAAATTAAACAAGAGGCCGACTAAAATTAAGAATTGCATGAAAGCCGATGCAGCTATTTTAATATTTATTTTAAATTATAATTATTATTTATTATATTTCATAGTACTTTAAATTTAAGCATATATTTTAATTTGATAATTATACTACTAAAATAAGGAACACGTTATAAGCGCGCGTAGCGCGCTATTTTTGCTAGTAAAGAATAATGTTTAAAAATTTGTCATTAGTTTTCTTTTCAAATTTCGAAACACCTTTAACATGAATGTTTCGCAGATATGTATGAAGAATTAAAATTCCTGCAATAAATATTATACACTCGCTAAATCTGAATGAGTAAGAGTTAACTAATCAAATAGTGCAAGTCATTATAATTGACTTTGTGCGTATTTCCAATAGTCATTAGTGAACAAAAAACTATTTGTTCTCAGTGGAATTGTTAATTATTTATATTCGTAGAACTAGTTTATGAATACGCACTTTTTAATTCAGATGTACAGAGTATATGATCAAAATTGTTATCTTCTCAAACAATAGAATACAAAATTACAAATAAATATAAAAGAAATATTGATTAGTTATCGCTAAAACTTTTATTTTATTAGGTTTGTCGCTTGTGAAAATAATAGGTAAAAGAATTCGGAGCATATTCAATTATTCATTCAAGATTCAGAAAATCTTTATTTTGTAGAGATACATAAATTTTTTCGAATTACAAAAGTTATTCAATTAAAGAGAAATTATGTTTCATAATTCTTTCATTTATTTTCACACTTTGATTTTTGATTAATTTATTTATGGGAACTAACGACTTGTTTCGGTTTATTGATGAACTATGGTCACCTAATTGAAAGAAAGTATGTAAAAAAGTAAATAACCGACGCAATCTAAGGCACATCCAATATGGGATTTTCCGACGCATGCACGGGCCAATCGAATCGAAAAACCGATTCGAAGGTGCCGGGTTTTCGACATCCGATCGACGGGCCTTTCGAATCGAAAAAACCGATCCGACCGTGGCACGGATCGAATGTCAGTTTTTCGACATTCGATCGGCGGGTCGATCGAATCGAATAAACTGATCCGAAAATGAACGCACGTCGAATCGAAATACCATATTCGATTCGACAAAATGCACACGCCTACTCACAATCTGATCAAATGACAATTTTTTATATAAATGGCACTGCGTTTGAAATTTTTAATTTGGTACATTTCCAAATTTTAAAAAATGTTTCTAAATCAGTGGAGACCACCCTACAGTATATAATGATACTGCAGTAGATAACGATAAATTTAAAATACTAATGTACATAAAATAATTCATTTTATGTCATTAATAATTCAAACATGATACGTGTTAATATATTAGAATCTATTATTTTACTTATATTTGTGCTTATAATGAATGATCATATACTGCAGGATCAGTATCTACTGTGGGGTGGTCTACGTCCTATTTTAAAACACGAATTAAAAAAATGATACTTCAAATTTCATTTTTTAAAGCCGGAAAGCTAGGGGAAGATTTTCAAACATCCATAGGAAAACACCCCCGCACACTTGCATGAATTTGTCCCGAAGAGTGTTAAGTTTTTTTCATCATCTGGGGATGTTGGAACATCACCCCTTAGTGCATTAAATGGATACAAAAATCAGCGGGCCCAAAGAACTTGATGATTTTGGAAACTTTTCCATCTCTCTAAGTACCAGGCAAAAATATTCGTAACAGCGCTCCAGAAAAATTCTAACAAGTGTCCCTGCAGGGCCGTGTCAATTTCTGGGTGATGTTAGAGCGGCATCCCTTAGTCAAATTATTTGATAGAAAAAATCAGTAGAATGAAATTATAGTTTGAAATCTTCCAAAGAAACGTTTCTTTTTTACTTAAAATTTGTTCCTTTACTTTTTGGATAGAGCGAGCTAAGATAGTTTCCGTTAGATTTGGGGGTTGATGAAATATATTACCTGAGGGTTGGTTTTATAGCTTGGGGTATTCCTAATGTCACTTTGTAGAATTTTTTGAATTTGTAAATTGTAATTTTTATGTAAACCGTGCTAAGACAGCTTTCATTAGATCACAAGGGGTAGGATTTAGGAGTCGTAAAACTGCGTTATAATGGCAGGGTGTTTCGGAATTCGACTTTGTAGGCTTTTGGGACTTTGAATATTGTTTTAAATTATGGCTGGCCGGACGAATTGCTTCCCTGTTGCATTTTCCACGTTTAAAACAAAAACGGCGATTTCGTAGAAATATCCTAGGCGAGCAATTTTGTTCCTAGACATTTTATTGTATCTCGTGTGGTTTAGCTGTAAAGTACAATTTTTAATTTCATTAAATTTCTTTTTCATGGCTAATACCATAGGTGGTAGAAGGCTGGCTAACGAACTTGACTGTATTTTTGTGACAAAAAAATGTTCCAAAGGCAATTCTGATTACAGAATTCCTTCGAAAGTTATCGTACCGTTAGACGCGTCGAACTACATACAAACAGACATGCATGTTCGCAAACACCTGTTTTTTCTGACTAAGGGGGTCTTAAAACTTTCAGAATCGATAAAAACTGGAGAGATCCAAATTCACATGAATTTAATACTTTTTATCGTAAATGATGGAAATGTACAAACAACGATTGCAATGCCAAATTTGAAACTATGTATTTAAAAAGCCAACTGTCAATCTATGATATAAAAAATCCGTAGAAGAAAATTGAAAACAGAACAAATCCAAACGAATGGAATTGTACGAACTTTAATGTGAACATACATACAGGATGAATTCAATGTAGGGGAAAAGTGTTATCTGGGATGGGACGTGTCAGGGAAAAGAAGGTACATGGTGGTGGGTGGTATCTTGGGCGATTGAAGGAAAAATGTGATTTTTGGGGTTGCTCAAAGGGGGAAAAAAGATATCTGGGAGAGGAAGGGGAAGTAAATAGGTGGTACTTGGGGTGAGTGGAGGGGAAAAGATGGTACACGGGGGTGGATGAATGGAAAAGGTGTTATCTGAGGAGGGGGAAATATGGTACCTAGGAGGGTGGAAGGAAAAATGTGACATCTAAAGGGGGTTGGAAGCAAAAAGTTTGACCTTGGGGGGTAAGTGAAAGGGAAATGGTGGCTTCTAGGGGGAAGAAGGAATATGTGATAAATATATAGTCACTTTAATTTCCATTGCTTTCCCGCAAGAGGTGGGGAAGAATTTTCCAAAGCTCGTTATAATACTTCGTAATTGTAGTATCTTTTTTCAAAACGTAGGTAGAGTCACTAATTTAGACCTATGTTTTTAGTCAGATCACTATATTTAGTACAATATTGTACCATAGATTTGCACTATATTTTTTAAAACATAGGATCTTTTCTAAAAACATTGGAGGATCTCAATCGCTGAAAACGAGAGCGGCGAGATCTTTTTATAATATAGAAAGATTAGAAAGATACACTACCGACAGAAAGTTTGGGTATTTCCTTTGACCATTGGAAAATTCCTGCTTCACTTCAAAGACGAATATGTGTGCAGAAACTGAATCTACGATTTTGCAAGTAGGATGATTTGAAAAATTAGGAAATTTCGCGGCGAAGCCCCCTACATTGAAATTATTTCAACGAAAGAGTCAAAAAATATATAGCTTCAAAGACAACATTTTTTTTAGCAACATGAACATTTTGAGGTTGATTCTGAACCAATCTATTCAGATTATTACATTTACCAAGTAGGAAAAATAATCTTGAGGTCAACTCTTTACCAAATCTAGAAAAGAGTTCCTGAACACTCACAAAAATCATAAAATCAACAGCAATTAAATTAAATTTTATGTAATTGCTGTCATAAAAAATATTTACTCGTGCAAATGAAAATTTCGGGAGCCAAAAGTCCGAGACTCGCCGTTAACATTCATTATTTATAAGGTGCAACGTCAGATTTCAACATATACAACGGAATATAAAAGAATCTGATGTTGCCTTTTATAAAAAATGAAGGTTAACGACGATTCTCGGACTTTTAGCTGCCCAAAAATTTCTATTGCACCAGTAAATATTTTTTATGAATAATGAGCAATTACATAATGTTTAATAGTGCTCTTGATTTAAATATGAGTAGGATTTACTCTCCATTTTTTCAAATGTTTAGGTACACTTTTCTAGCTTTGGCAAACAGTTCAACTTAAGATTACAAAATGTTCATTTTGTAAAAAAAATGTTTAACTTTGAAGCTAAATTTTGACTCGTTCACTAAAATAATTTAAACTTAAGCAGATTCGACGCGGAAATTTTTTAATATTTCAAATAATTCTACTTATAAAGTCGTAGATTCAGTTTCTGCGCAAATATTCGTCTTTGAAGTGAAGTATAAATTTTCAAACAGTCAAAGGAAATGTACGAATAACCTTCTGTCGGTAGAACATTTTGTCAGTACCTCAAAGACATGTTGAGGATTTACTCCCTCCATTGCTGAGTTATGAGCAGAGGCGATGAGACCCAAGCTTATCGTGTGTGATATTCCTAACATACATGCTTTCCCAACAGATCTTTCTATCAAAGGGCCTCTGAAATAATTAAATTCGTCATTGACAAACTAAACTATCAGTTACTTTTCAAAAGTGATTTCAATAACCTTACTTTTTCTCATCAGTTAGATGATACATCCAAGCATGAGCGAGTTGAAGACAAACGTTATCTCCAGCTTCTTGTGCCATCATAATGGCCTCTTTCAACGCAGAACGTGCTACGTCTCTTAAAATAACGAAAATGAAAGGTTGCATAAATTTATGTGTTAGCAGTATACTCAATCTTAATTGTAAACTTACTTATGATTAAATTGCGCGTGAAGAGCAGCGAGATTTAAAGCTGCGTATCTGAAGTTTCGCGACCTATCATCTGATGTTGATCGATTTTCTAAAGGTGCTAATCTATCGAAGCAGTGATAAAGACTGTCCAAAGCTCCGCAGTATTCATTAACCCGCAAACAATTGAGGTAACTTAAATAATGCTGAAAAACGAAGCATCATTTGCATTTTGCTTTTGAGAAAATATCTGATTGTATACTACTGAAGTAGAAGTTTTTGATGAAGCAGAAGAGTTCGATTATTCAATAATAAAAGACTAACTTACAGCTTCAGCATAGTAGGGACTGCAAGTTAAAAGTTCTCGCACAAGAGCTTGAAGTTCAGCTGGTGGAAGGGCTTTGTGTTCATCTGTTTGCAAAGCATGAGCTTGTTGAGCCACAAGAAGCTCTGCTTGTCTTCCTCCCCATATATGTTTGTTCCTATTAAAGCAGATATGTTATTGCAAAACTAAAGAAGACTTTTAGAGCAAGAAGATGATAAGCGCATTTAAAAAATACATTATATTTTTATTGTTTAGAACTTACTGAAACTTTATGTTCCAAATTCAACTTTAGAACGAGGTGGATACGATTAAAAATATTTTTCGAGAATATCGTTCATTACAATTAAAAACCTTCTATGTTGTTGTCTACAAAAGGGCAATACGGGGGACACATTTTTGAAACCGTGTAAAATAGAAACGAGTCTTCGGATTTAAATCGCTGATCTAAAATAAGAAATAATAAAAAGTCCATTACTTACTTACGATAAAATGACTCCTCCATTTTCAAGCTTGTAGAATTCTCGCAGTCATTCTTGACACCGCCCTTAATGTAATCCTTTAGAGATTCATAAAGTAAAACTACTTGATAAAAGGTCAGCCTCTCGAATAAAATTATTATTCTACGAACGTATAATCCCAGAACTGAATTTTTATTCAACAAGGGTTGAGCTAAAGAATGATCCAAAGCTGGTTTTGTCAATTTTCCAAGATTTTCAAAGAGATCCAAAAGTGTCATGACACCATTATCGTTCAATGATTGTAATTCATTTTCTAGTGTGTGAGCGAACTGCTGAAGAACGAATTCCGAGGAATAGAGTAAATCTAAAAAAGGCCTCAAATCCATATCTGGAGACTAAAATGTTTAAATTTTTATTTATTAATGAGAATTATAACTATTGATAGTAATATTTATATGTATACTGCACACCCTACTAAACAAAATTCAGGAACCTGCACAAATGGTCAGAAGTTCTGATGATTTCTGAACATCCTGACCATTCCTGATAAGTCTATTTCTGAAGATGTGTTAATTCACAACCTACCAGGTAGTTCAGCGGTTAGGACCGCAGGTAAGCCAACCGAAAAGGATAAAAAATATATATTTTTTCAATATTTCATATATGACGCACTAAGAAGAACGGGCCCTAAGCATCCAAAAATCGATATTCTGATTATGAGCGTTTTAATTGAATTAAAACTAGCTCTTTAAATTGGTGAAATCAGAAAAATTCTATATTTAATATTTTGCATGAAATAAGACTTGTTAAATTGGCGTTTGGACGGAGTCCTTCGGCTCGTCGTCACTTCTCTTGCTTCTCATCTAAAATATACGTTTGGCTGCTTAGGGCCTTTTCTTCGGAGCGCATCACATATATAAATTAAAAAGTTAGAAATTCAGAACCTATTGATTTCAAAGATTTTAGATACCTAAAAAATTTTTAATTACGATAAATATAATGTATCTCGTCAAAACGGATAACATTTTCAGATTCACCTTCAGTGATTTAGTATATAAGTATTAATAATTAAATACAAGTAAAAAGAGAATGTGCATAAATAAATGTAAATAACCGGGGAAATATAACATGGATTAGGTTGCATGGCATTCTATTCTTAGAACCCTAATAAAAGGTTCTAAGAAGGTTCCTTCGAACCCAAATTCTGAAGATTTCTGAACATTTTATCACGAATTCTTACTTTTCCTGCTATTTCTGTTTAGAACCGTAACAAAATTGGATAGAAATGGTCAGAAGTCTTAACTTTTCTGTGATGATTTCTGACTTTTTTTGTAGGGTAGTCAATAATAATTACTTGAATCAATTTTAAAGCTGCTATGCAGAAATCTCGTCTTTCCACAATCTCTGTGAACAAAATTCAGGAATATAAAGAAAATATATATATATATATATATAAATGTTTCAATAAAGAAAGGTATATTACTTACCTTTCGCACTTTCATCACAATAAATATTAATGAACATAACGATCACTATTTTATAAGGTGTTAAAGTTTCTTTTTGACTTTTCTTGGCTGCGCCTTCAATATTCAGTACTTCTTTATTCATTTTTTATTTACAGGTTTTGCTTATTCTAGAAGCAATTACTGTCACAAATTTATATAAAAGTATAGCATTTCTTAAACAATGTTTTCATTTTTTTACCTATGTTTAGAGTGAAAGCAACATTGTGGAAAATTTATCTAACTTCCTTCACGTAAAGTAAAACATACTAACGATCAATTAATGTTAAGCATATTTTTAAATCTTTTTCACATATTAATCAATTTAAAGAACTGCTCTACATTGAGTATAAACATAAAATTAAATTGTTTCTTAATGTACTCGATGCACTAGGTATTTTTGGAGGTTATAGTCTGTTATAGTCAGCCCCACGAAGCATGATCCAACCCACTCATGGTCTAGCCAAACATTGTCCCATTTTCGTTGTAATTACGCATACCAGCTCCGCGGCCAACTGATACGTTGAGTGGTGGAGAATGAGAAATTCCAGTAGATCTTACACTGATCATTCTCCACAACGGACTTGAGTTTCCCCTGGGCGTATGGCAAGATGGGCAACAGATCAATACCATAGAAGTGCCTAAGATGGTAATATAACACTTTAGAGCCGCATTGTGTCTCTCTATGTACTCGTAACGTGCATACTTTGAGCATCCACTCAGAACATGTGCAAGTGTTTCTGTTTTTCCAAGTTTTCCAATATTTTTTCCAAGTGTTTTATTATTATTATTATTATACCATTGAGCCGTTTCCCTTTCGGCGTAAGCGTGAATTGCTCGGTTGGAAAGTAGTAATGCGTGGATGGGTGTATAGGTATAGGGTAGATAGGTATATAGGTGTAAGGTATAGATATTTTAGATTGATTCAGAATTCTCGTGTTATTTATTTGAATAACACGTTCATTCCGCAACACTGCTCCGACCCAGGTTGCTGATCAATTTCTCTAGCGATCACCCCACGTGAAGAGCGTCACAAAATTGTTATGTGTGGTTCCCCACTTGGGCCCATTAGTATCCAAGGTCTTTGTTTCAGGTGTCATTCACTGTACTCACATTATTTTTGTAGACTATTTGTCGCCAAACTTTTCTGTCCTGGAATACTACTCTAGCTTCCTTCACGTCCATGCATTTTTTATTGTTTTGCTTTTTACATATCTGAAGATTAAAAAAGTCGTTCCAATTTTTTTTGGGATTTTAATTAATTATTTTCTGCGATAATTCCTATTTAAGTCACCCATTTTTTCGGAAAGAATTCTTAAGACCGTTGTAAATTCCTGAAGAATTTTTTAAATTTTGATTATGTTATTTAATGAAAATATCTTTGTAAATTGCGGTTTAAAATACTTCTGAGCATATGTACGGGTTTTCAGCATATATATACACTGAAAAAGAATGTCGACAAGATCCAGGAATTTTCAGGGTAGTGGAGGATAAAATTTAGTGCAAAATAAGAAACAAATATTAAAGTTATCAGGATTCGTTGTATTTCCAATTTTTTACTCCTGGGTCATAGCGATTTTTTCCTAATGTATTTTGGTCACTGGAAGGTTTACAAGTACTCGAAAAAACTTTGGTCCTATTTACACAGGTGCTAAGAATTTTTTCCGAAAATAGTTTTGAATTAAATAGGAATAATTGGAATAATGAAATAGTTATATGAATAATATTTAAATTGATAAAATTTAAAAAATATAATTAATCAAACATTTAAATAGGAATAAAAGGAGCCCCGGTGTAAGGCATCCTATAGAATTTCGCTTGGCTCAATTAGTTGATAACGGGGTCCAAGGACCCGAGAGAGAGGCCAGTAATATCTATATTTTCAGTAATATGTACACATTGAAAAAAGTGTGGGGGGGGGGGGGTTCGACAAAATTCCACGGCTGTCCACGGGGGGGGGGGTCAAAAAGTGATGAAAAATTGTCCACGTATGGCCGCTAGGCGGATTCGACGCGAAATTTTCTAATCTTTTAAATGATATTGGAAGTGAAGTAAGAATTTTCAAACGATCAAAGGGTATGTAGCCATATTTTCTGTCGGTAGAGTATATCTATTATCGATTACAGAATTCATATCGTCAAAGAAACTTTTTTCAACTGAAGCAAACGAGTTCTTCTTTTATTTCTTTAAATCAAAGAATAGAGCGACGATCAAGCTCTATAGTTCTATAAATCAAAAATTTTAAAAAGGTAATACTTTTCGAGAAAAATATCGCTAAAAATCGTCCTTTGTCATAACCATGTAAGTTTCATGAGAAATTATGTTAATTTTAGGAAAATTTAATTCACATAAAAATGTATAAATGAAATAGACCAGAAACATTTAAAAATACAAATAGAAGGCTCAAAAGTAAAAAATAAAAAACAATTTAAACCATTTTTTTACACATAAAAAAAACTATTTTTTCATGAAATATTTGGAAAACTAATAGTGCAAAAACTAATAGATGATTTTTCAGTAAAATTTTGTAAACAATTGTTTAAAAATGGCAGATACGTAAAAACTAATAGCGATATTCGATTCAGCTAAAAAATTAGATAAAGTCTATGTGTTTCAAAATTTTGTTATGATCTCAATTGGTGACGTAGTATAAGTAAAAAATTACATGGTGTAGAATTTATATTGATACTATATATAACAAATTGGGTGGAACAAAAAATTGTCCAATGCATGGATTTTATGTAATTTTTTCTGCAAAATCGTATGATGCTATTAATTTTTCCATATCTCGAATATCTATAAAAATTGTTTAAATGAAAATTGTTTAAACAATTTGAACATTGCATTTTTAACCACAACATATGGCGAAATTTTAGATAATTTTCATTCAATAAAACGTGCTTTTAAAATGTATCACTTACACGGTTATTTTGTGATATTAAAGATTTGAAGGATTCAATTTTGCCAGGGATGTTTTAAAGGCAGCGCAAGTCCTGGCGCAGGTAAGTAGAGCATCGCCTTTCGCACACTTACACAGACCGCCTTGACTTTATAAAGTACCTGTTAGTGGCGGTGCTCAGCGTGTTCGTTCGTTGCCCCTGTAAGGGAAAAAAGATAAGTAGCTAGTTACAGGTTACGTCACGAAGCGTGCAGAACTCGGCCCATTGCGCGAAGTGCAACCTTACGTTCTCTTTCGGTAAGAGGCTGATTCAGATCTTTACTTTTCGAGGGGAGGGAACTCGCTTTTCTGGGCTTGACCGTTCTCGATAAATTCTATTTGATAAATCGTGTAGATTGCTCGTTTTGATTTTAGCGAATTAACGCCCCTCCAGGGGCTCATTAATTAAATTCAGTTGATTATATTCGTACACAAATCTATTCTTGTTAGTTGCCAGTAAGTCTGCGTTTGCAGTTCTCAGTTTCTCAGTTTCTCCCTTCAGGCGACATGTTAAAACTACTCAATTCCTCAGCCAGCGTTCGAACAAGTTCCACCAACAAAACTAATGTTCTACCAAAAAAGACGAATTTTCAAGAAGGTAGATAAATTTTCAACAAAATTGTTGAATTTTAAATAAAAAAAAAGAATTCTCTACAAAACAGTTGATTTTTCAAAACAAAAATGTAATTTTTCCTCAAAAAAGTTAATCGTTCACCAAACAGTTAAATTTGCATAAAAATAGTTTGATTTTTAACCAAATAGTTGAATTTTCAACCAAAAGAGATTAATTTACACCCAAAGAGTTGCCTTTTTAACCAAATTGATGAATATTCAACCAAGAAGATTCAATTGCTACAAAAATGGCGAATTTTTTACAAAATAATTGCATTGTCAACCAGAAAAGATGATTTTCAACCAAGCTAAAAAAATTATTTCTCAAATCAAAAATGACTGAATGAAGATGAATCTTCAACAAACAAAAAATAATAATTTTCTAGAAATTAGGTCAACTTTCAACCAAGTAGTTGAATTTTTGACTAAAAAATATGACTTTTTAACAAAATAGTTGCATTTTCTATAAAATAATTAAATTTGCTACCAAATAGTGCAATTTTTAACCAAACGAGATGAATTCCACACTAAAAATATAATAGTAGCATGAAAATGGCTCCTATGGCCGGTTCTGGCTTAGGAGATATTCGCCTTTTTCTAAGTCATAGTCAAAATTATTATTTTCGGGTTTGAGTGGGGAATGATACTCAATCTTTTGACACCATACTCATGTCCCGAAGGCAACCGGCAGTTGGTGTATTTTATGCTCGAAGAAAAAATACACGTGCGTTTATATGGTACTCGCTAACAATAGATATTTCATACCGATCATAATGGCCCTTTTCATGTGGATGCCCACGTATAGAGTTTCGACTAATTAGAAAGCTTTATAAATTTTCCACGTTAATTTTATCCAGATAAATACGGTACTGATCTACAAAAGGCGAGTCAAACGATAAAGCAAGTAGTGCATAAATTGAGGAGGATATGTATATTATAATTTTGTGTAAGGGAAGCGAACAGTCAAGCCTTATAGCGGCTATCATCAACTGCTAGTTTATTGTCTCAGGCATAATAATGAAAATAGAGTGTACGCTGCATATGATTCGCTTTCATGGAAAAACCGCGAAATATTTGGATTATGCTCAGCCATCCACAGCGGATGCATAATTATGCTCAAGAAGGCGTACGCATACGTAAGAATGTGCACTTTTTCTCCTGCAGGGAATATTTTTTCTCTTCGAAATTAGGAGTTTTAGCTGAATTTGCATAGAAAAATTATTCTATACCCTGCAGAAAAAATGCTACTTCTTATTTTTATACTTTAAAATTATTCTAAAATTATTATTTAATAAATTAATAAAGTTAAATAAATTTGAAAAATATCTTCATTGAAAAATCCTGAGATTAATTTGATTTACATTTCCTATTACTATATCCTATTATCAAAATTAATAATTTCATCGCATTATTTCCGAACCTCAGTTTAGCGTTCTGACATCTTTATCATAATTTCACGCGCACTTCATGAACCGTGAGAGAAGTTTGCGTGGGCATTTTGTGTATCGTGCGTTAACCATCTCTAGCTGTGTTTTAATTGTGAAATTGAAACCTGGAAAGTGGTTTCTTTGTCCCCTCCTTATTAAGGAATGCTTACGCACTAAGCGTAACTCCTTTTACGCGACAGTTTTCTTGTTTCATATTTTTTCAGCTGAAAATGTAAACAAATTACTATAAGTAATAGTATACTAGCATCATTATATGCGCGCGCTACAGTGCCCAGGAAATATTACATTGCACATTAGTAATACAAATACAAAACAAGATTGCTACAAATCTAACTTTAAGTTGCCGAATATTAAGCCCCTTCAGGTTAGACTTTTTTAAATTTGATGTAAGGCTACTTTCAATTTGGAACATTTTCAAATTAAAAATAATTCGATTTCGAATGCCCCTTTCTAAAATGATTTCATTTTTGAAACATGACTTCGAACAATATTGTTTTCCTTATTTTTTATTGTTCAATATTGAAAACTAAAGTTTAAGAATACGTATAGTAATAGCAATAGCTGTATCAGATTATTTGAAACTACCCTTATTTATGAAGTTTCTTTTTGTAACTATTCAATTTTAAAATTATTTGATCATTAAAGCTTTAATTTCAAATTATTGTAGAACTTTGAATCGTTATGCATTTTCAAACGCATTGTGGGGTCTAATTATGTTTCATTTTTAAAATTCAAATGCTTTTAAATTGGGAATTTTTTAGTTTGACGGGCTTCGAAAACAAGTTTTGAGTGACTCCGTTTTTTACGTTTTAATGACTGAAAAATGTTTGAAATTCCGGAAAGGAAGACTAGTAACGAACAAGAATTTTTGGTGACTTGCTCTCTTAATCTGAATCAGCGATAAGTATACCGCTAAGTCAAATCAGCGTATATCACTGTTAATCAGCGAAATTTTATAGCTGTGTATCAGTGAAATTTTACTGATAAACAGCTAAATTTCGTTGATGTGACAGCGATATTCATTAATTGGAATTAACGTTATACTTATCGCGGATTCAGATTTAGAGTGAATGATCACTAGGGTGTTGCAAAGGGTGGTGCAAATTTATAACCGTAAAAATTCGACCTTCGATCCCCTCCAATTTGTTCGTTTTCCGAAAAAAGAAATTCCACATATTTTTTCTTCAAATCGGTCAACATTAACCCGTACCTTTGGGCTTTTAAAATTAAGACGGGGTCTTAAATAGGAAAAGCTTGGTTATCGAAAATATCCCGTGTGGAAATATTTCATGGCGCTGTACTGTTTCTGTCTTGTCCGCCTTGAGTCGAGACTGGCGCGCCACAGACTGACTCTGTCCAGTGGCTAGACGGGGATGTAACGCTCGGATCGACTAGTTTCTAGACAGATCGTCTAGTTTGATAAAAAATAATTAATAATATAAATATTTTTAATAAATAAAGGTAATATATAGGTTTTGCAGTTAATTAAAAATAATTAAAAGATTTTTGTACACAACAAAAAAATTAAAAAATGAGTTTCCCCAAATCTTAAATACACGCCGGGTGTCGAACTTTTGATGTCACTTCATAATATCTTGCTGTAACTTTGTCCCGCCGCCTTATCACACCGAGCTATCTGAAAGTTGGAAATTTTTTCTTTTTTGTCGGACATGAATTCCAATTCATTCCAACGTGATATTTATTTCAATAAAACATGAACAATTTTTAAACAATAAAAGTGCTTAATGTGTGAAAGAATCATTGTAAATAATAAAATTGTTATGATTGTACTTGCAATTAGGCTACAAAATAATTATTGTTTATTATTTTTAATAATCATTACGTTAGGCCTAATTATTATTTACGCATTTGATAAATACTTGAACTGAATGAAATAAATCATTTATGTCATTATAACTACTATATAATTCAATTACAAGCAAACGTTTTTTGAACCTTTATTAATTATATATCGTTGTTAAGAATACAGTTTGTACAGTCGAAGATATCAATAAGGTCGCTACGAATAAGGCCGCTTCCCTCATCCTTGCTCGAGTTTGCCGAGACGTTTCCCCCACTCTCACGCTGACTTCGCAATTCCAGTCAGCCGCTGCCAATAGTGCCGTCGTAGAAATCGCAATTTTTATGGTTTGTAGGAGAGTTTTTTTATATTATCCATATATAATATCGAAAAATATTATAAAATAATTAATATTCGATATATTTGGATAATATCAAAAAACTCTCCTAAAAACCATAAAAATTGTGATTTCCACAGCGGCTGACTGGAATTTCGAAGTAGCGTCTCGGCGATCTCGAGCAAGGATGCGGGGAAGCGGCCTTATTCGTAGCGGCCTTATTGATATCTTCGACTGTATATCAAGATTTCAATCACGTTCAATAATTACTGTTTATTATCTAAGATATGCAAAACAATGTATTCAATTATTATTTGAGCATTTATGCAATTATGTTTTGTAATTTCCTAAATCTTTTATTTTAATTTTCTGAATTCACTTCTGTAATTTTTGTTGAAGTCCAAACCGTGATTCTGTCTAGAAACTGACTAAAATCTGGACAGTGTTCATATATTCAAATTTTTAACGAACTTTTAGATAGCGCCAAGACTGGGACTAGACAGCAGAAGGCTTAAAGTCAAACACGTAGCCAAACTAGACAGCGCCAGGATAGTATTCCGTGGATAGACAGGCTTGATCAAATCTGTACTGCCTTTAGCATGCTTCAAGACTCCCGCGAAATTTTTCCACACGGGATGGAGAAAAGAAGTACTTATTATTAAGTTTTTGTAAATTAAAGATTATTGACCTCTTAAGGAACGTTTCTCGATAAAAATTCTCACCCAATAACTTTCTATTTACCCCCCCCCCCCCATCTTCTTGTATTGTGCCCGGAAAATGCTGCAAAAAATGCAAAATAGCAGTTTTATGTCAAATTCATGCTCAAGACGGTATTTTTTTTTAACTTTTTCAACATGAATTATGTTTATTTGATAAGCGAGACGTTTCAAAGTATTTTCTAACTAATTTTGAATTGTTTTAAGAATTATCATTTGTTTAAAAAAAATTGTTTGCAGTTGATGAATTTCAAGAATAATATTATTTTTCGCTTACGATATTTGATAATTATGTAGACAATTTTTATTTGTTCAAACAATTTTTTCGCTGTAAATCGTAAAAAGTTACTATTTTATTAAATTAATGATGCACTTAATGAATTTGAAGAGTGACATTTATTGTGAAAGACAGTATTGCGATTATTTAAACAATTAATAATCATTCACTTGCGCCTTTTCATAGGAAAGGTGGAGAAAATTCTTTTTTTTTTTTAATTATTATTGAATTTCATCGACTGTATCATTTATTCAGAAAAATATTAAACTTTAAAGATTTACAGGTGAACCAAATTTTTTAACCAATAATAATTGTTCAAACAATAGAAAATTAGTTTTAAATACTTGAAAGATATTTTTGACTGAATATAGATAATTAATTTAGAAAAAATAAAATACCTTTTTAGCATGAATTTTATATAAAAGTGATATTTTGCATTTCCTGGGCCATTTTCCGGGTGCTCGGGGGTGGGGGGAATGAAAAGTTATTGTGTGGAAATTATTCCTTGAACATTCCGTAAGAGGTGTAACCAAATTTTAGTTTAATTGAAGTTAGTAACAAGTACTTATTTTTCTATTTCTTCTAAAACCAAGCTTTTCCCATCGAAAGTCGAATTCTTGGATAACAGTGCTACTCTGTAATACAAAAATGTTGGAAAATATTATAATATTATCTTATATCTTTATTTAAAGTATTTAATTTTTTTTAATTTCTTTTCGAAAGTTGGCCATCAGAAAAACCCGTTTTTAACTAATTTAGGCTTGATGAAGCAGATCTTTATTATAATATGAAATATGTATTGTACGCTTGTGTAAATCCAAGTGTGGAGGTGTGTAATTGCTAAATTGGAACACTTGCGACAAAGTTACCTGGCCTTTTTTGTGTTTCTTTCTTCCGAAATGAAAAATACAAACTACTTTTTAGTACGCACACAGAAAACAGTTATGCTAACTTTTACTACGTTTTATTTTTTCTGGTCTTCAGCCGTTGCCGGGGCAACCTAGAGCAACTTTCTTTTGATTAACAACTCAATTTAAGCCCCGTATGACTAAAAATGCTGCGTTTCAACTAAGGGTTAATATCCGAGTCAAAAAGAGTCTATCTTTTTTCTCTGCTATACGTGGTAAGTATTACTACAAATTTTAATTTAAGCGTGCAAAAAGACGCATGTTTTTAAAGAGTAAAATCAAAACACACATTAAAATTAATTACACATGTATACATTGAAGTACCTTTGCTTTCGTGCACTGTGTGCAAATAACAGGTTTTTGCTCTCGCAAATATTAAAAGCATGATAGAGTCTCGTGAAATTGAAAACGTACTCTGAATGTTTTTTTCGGTGAATTCATTGCGTCGGTCAGTATTCCCGCGTGGCAAATTATGTTTTTCATTGTGCAATAGTTTGAGATCTGCATCGAAAATGTAATGTCTTGTATTCACAGTTTACTATTACAGTTCTTGGAATAGGTACTCTCGTATTTAAATTGCATTTCATAATAGTAGAAACGTAATGATTAATTCCTAGTTCTCTTCAGCCTGTTAATAATATTTTATATGGCCATATACAATCTACGTACTCCTATATTAGTCAGAATAAGAACTGTCTCAAATTTAAATGGTTTTAAAGAATATCACAGAAAAAACAGGTGTATGTTTTTAATTCCGAATAGATTTCCATTTGGAGAATCTATTTTTTCGCATCAAAATGAAAGAAGGTGCAGTAAGTTGCCATCATAATTAATAACACAGTAGGGTAACGGAATCAATTACGAAGGTGGAACCGTTTGTCAAGGAAACTGTTGATTTCTGCTAACCTAAAACTTAAATATGCTATTTTTCTAGTAGAAGTCATTAAATGAGTCTCAGTTAAGCTTCTAATTCATAAAGAATTAGATTCTCGACCTCGGACAATAGGGTCCCCCTCGGTAATTGGTTCCGTTGCCCTACGTTCTACATTCTGAAGAGATTTTAACAATGAGAAATGAATGAATGATACCTCATGCGAAGAAATATTTTGGGTATTGAAATAGGATTTACTATATTTAATGCAACGAAGGAAGTGCGATCACGTAGAGTTAGCTTAACCATTAAAACGGCAACATGACGAACCATAATTCTGGCTGATTAAAGTACGGGATTTGATGCTTATTGCGAACCGTGACGTGGCATCGCCTACATTTCTCGTATTTGCTTCGATTCGTTGTTTATTCGTTAGATGTATAATAAACAGTGATCACCATCAGGCGGCGAGTGCAACTTCATTGCGGACAGAATTCAGTGGACCGTATATTCCTATGCGCGTGCCTGCAATTGACTCATAATCCATACATTTTGTTCAATAACAAAAATGTTGTGCTTTACGCTATTAGCAGCAATTATTGGTTCTTTTAATTGGGATAAAAAGTTACTCAAAATTTTCCGGATAATAACCACAATTGGGCTGAACCAAATTTAATAGGAAGGTTGGGATTTTCTGATTGATTATGGTCCCCTAGAACCATTTTCAAGTTGATGATGAAAGTTGCTTCACAGTTACTTTTTAAAATTTTTAATTTCATTTCATAGTTTTATACATTCAAAAATATAATGGAAACCATATCATTTAAAAATGTTCTTAACAAAAGAAAGCTTATCAATACACACTAAGTTGTTCCAAAAATTCGACTTCCGATTTTTGGTGATTGATCCTCCTCCCCATTTGTTCATTTTCCGTAAAAAGAAGTTCTCTTTTTTTCAAGTCGGTGAACGTTTACCCGTGCCCCCGGACTTTTGAAATTAACTTGGGGTTTCAAATGGAAAAAACTAGGTGGGTAAACCTGGAAGTGCCACCATGCCCAAACAATGTATAACCTATGCCAGAATTAAGGGCTCATTTAAGGCTCATTTAATACCCAGAAGCCAAATTTTGGGCTCTGCATTTAAAAAAAAAAATGCATGGTACTGCCAGCTTTACGTAAAGCTAGCAGTACTATGGTAGAAATATTTGTTCAATCAAGTTTTTTCTTTTGCAGAAATTGAGGGCTCATTTAGTGCTCTCAAATGACCCCTGGCGCAATTTTTCAAAAACAACCCCTATCACAGAAAAACTACCCTGAAAAATAAATATGCACTAATTAAAAAAGTGAGTACATCAGATTCAAGAGCTCATTTTAGGCTCTCCAACGACCCCAAAATCAATTTTCTCAAATTATCCCTTAACATTTAAAAACTACTACTACCCTTAAGAATTTGACATTAAACTGAGAATGATATATATCAGCAGTTTTCGCTTTTCTTGGACTGTGCACAAAGATTGTATAACCTATGCTAGAATTAAGGGCTCATTTAAGAATCATTTGATATCCAGAAGCCAACTTTGGGCTCTGCATTTTTTTTTTAATGCAAAGCCCAAAATTTGGCTTTTGGGTATTAAATGAGCCTTAAATGAGCCCTTAATTCTAGCCTAGGTTATACACTGTTTGTGCACGGTCCAAGAAAAGCAAAAACTGCTAATATTCTTCCTTCTCAGATTAATTTTAAGTTCCTTCACGGGGTGGTTTTCGAGTTTCAGGGGTGGTTTTTGGAATAGTTCTTGATGTTTTCGAACAGCTAAAAAATCTGCCAAACTGATGAAATACATTCTCCTGCACTTTGTCGGTACTTTTGTGTAAGAATAGTTTTCCAATGTTAAGGGATGGTTTTGGAAAATTGATTTTGGGATCGTTGGAGAGCTTAAAATGAGCTCTCAATTCTGATGTATTCACTTTTCTAATTAGTGCATATTTATTCTTCAGGGTAGTTTTTCTGTGATAGGGCTTGTTTTTGAAAAATTGCAACTTTGGTCATTCAAGAACCCTAAAAGAGTTATCAATTTCTGTGAGAAGAAAAAACTTGATCTAACAAATATTTCTACCATGGTACTGATAGCTTTACGTAAAGCTGGCCGTACCATGCATTTTTCAAAAAAAATGCAGAGCCCAAAATTTGGCTTTGGGGTATTAAATGAGCCTTAAATGAGCCCTTAATTCTGGCATAGGTTATACACTGTTTTTGCACGGTCCAAGAAAAGCAAAAACTGATTATATATTTCATTCGCAGTTTAATGTCAAATTCCTTCACGGGGTGGTTTTTGAGTTTTAGGGGTGATTTTTTAAAAAGTTTTTGATGTTTTCGGACAACTAGAAAATATTTCAAACTGATGCAATACTTTTTCTTGCGCTTTGTGAGTACTTTTTGGTGAGGGGTAGTTATCGAATGTTAAGGGATGGTTTTGGAAATTTGATTTTGGGGTCGTTGGAGAGCCTAAAATGAGCCCTTGGATCAGATGTACTCACTTTTCTAATTAATGCATATTTTTCTTCAGGGTAGTTATTCTGTGATAGGGGTTGTTTTCGAAAAATTGCGCCTGGTGTCATTTAAGAGCCCTAAATAAGCCCTCAATTCCTGTGAAAGAAATAATTTAATTTGTGCATATTTATTTTTCAGGGTAGTTTTTCTGTGACAGGGGTTGTTTTTGAAAAATTGCGCCCGGAGTCATTTAAGAGCCCTAAATGAGCCCTCAATTTCTGTGAAAGATAAAACTTGATTTGCCAAATATTAATACCATGGTACTGCTAGCTTTACGTAAAACTGGCAGTACCATGCATTTTTGAGAAAAAATGCAGAGCCCAAAATTTGGCTTTTGGGTATTAAATGAGCCTGAAATGAGCCCTTAATTCTGGCATAGTTTATACATTGTTTGGGCATGGTGGTGCTTCCAGGTTTACCCACCTTCAAAATGTGCATTTGTGCATAAAAATTGTTTAAAAATTAATAAATTTGATTATATCAGATAAGAGAAAGATTCTTGGTAGCTTTTTTTTTTGTACTTGGCGACAATTCGCTATACCGCAAAATCTTGATTAAAATATTTTTTAAACTCAACATTGACTTTTGAAGGTCGTGAATCATTTTTAGAGATAAAAAGTTCTCCTTTTATAAATTTACAGATAATTGTATACACTTTAATCCCTATTTACACTGTTTTAGGCGTTGAATGCTCTAAAATTAATAATTCCCAAAGAACTCAACTTTTGTATTCACTTGAAGCATTTCTAAAGGTGTCAGGATATCGCAGATGTAATAGGTTTGAAAAAATTAAAGTTTCGCTTTAATTGTTTTCTTATGAAAATAGCTATACATAACAATTTGAACAAATATAATCAAAATCAAGGTGGTCGCTGGACCGAGAAGTTACTGGAAATTTTCTACAACCGGGAAAAGCCGGGAAATGAAAGTCAATTCATTTTTTGACCTGGAATGTTACAAATTTTTAGAAGAAAAATCTGTCCGATCACTTAAAATATCACAATTTTTATATCAGATGATGAATTATTATTATAATTATAAATTGAAGAAAAATAGGTTACATTTCGACTTTTTTTAAGTGCTCAATTCAACTGTTGGCTTTTCAATTATGAGACCAATTAGTTGGCAATACATAATTCTAAAATATTATACTTTAACAATTTTCCATTTTAGGTCTTCATTTGTGAGCGTACATTTTCAATCTAAAGAATTTTAAAATGCAGATTTCAAGATCAAGCAATTATAAATTGAAAACGTTTGCATTTAAAATGTTTTGACAAAGAACGTTTCACGTTGATCAAAATTATACAATTTACAGAGTTTAACAGGTTAAATATTCAATTTTTTCGATTCCAAAGCCTTAGTAGTTAGTCCGATTGAAACATCATAAACTATTTTCAATTTTAAAATAACTTAAGATTATTAGGTTCATAATTAAACTCTGTTTTTCATTTTCAAATCCTACTCAAGTAATATTTCATTTAACTATTTAGTTGAGAATTTGTAGAAACTGAAAAAAAAAAACTAAAAATGAACCAAATAAAATGTGGACTAACATCATATCCACATCAAAACAGTATTTTTTTGAGAATTCATATTTTTGACAGAAAATTAATCCCCTGTTTTAAACAATAATCTTATGGGTTGAAAATTGAACTATTTCGTTGAAAATGCAGCTAATTCGTAGAAAACTCATAGTATTGGTTAAAAATGCAAATAACTGTTTGGTTGCAAATTCATCTGTTTTTATTGAGGATTCACCTTTTTTGTAAGAAATTTGTCCTTTTGGGAACAATTAGAATATTTTTGCTTCAAATTGAAAATCGTTTCTTGTGTGAAATGTCAACTATTACATTTTTTGTTTAAAAAGTTTTGTTGAGAAAGTAAGAGGGGGAAGAGGGGGGTATAGGGACCATACAAACAAATTTTCAACACAATTAACGAATTTCTAACTAAGAAACGTCAATTTTTAAGCAAGATTGCAGTAAATACATTTTCAGTTATAAAAATAAATTTTCATCAAGAAAAAACCCCTAATTTTTAAGTAAAAAAGATACATTTTTAACTTAAAATAGGATAGTTACATTTTAAGTTAAGAATTGATTTTTAATAAAATAGTTAAATTTGCAAGCAAGCAGATAATTTTTTCACCAAATAGTAGATTTTTTTACTAAAAAAGATAAATTTTCAACGAAAAATGGAATAGTTCAATTTTTAATTAAGAAAAATAATATTCAATAAAAAAAACAACAAATTTTCAACAAAATGGAACAATTTTAAACCAAAGAAATTAATTAATAACCAAAAAGATTAATTTTCTACTAAAAAAGGTGAATTTTCAACAAAGTACGTGCATTTTCAACTAAATAGTTGAATTTTGAATCAAAGAAATAAATGTTCAACCAAGATTAATTTTCCACTAAAATTTATAAACAAATGAGATGAACAAATTCCATATTTTGGCAGTTTAAAGTGAATTAAATCGTTCTTTCCATTCTTATGGAATTTCCATTCTCATGTTCTTCCATTTGTATTAACAATTCACCATAGTTATTAATTATCAAATATAAAATGTTTCACGAATTTTAATTGAGTGAATCTTAGCATTCAGTGTTATTGTTCATTCTCAAGCTATTTTGACTTTAAAAACGATTTTTTCTACGTGAAAATGCGAAAATTTAGAATTTGTTTATCTTCACTGTTTTTAAACATTTAAATTGTTATATATTACTGAATATTATCAAATATATATTATGTTTAGGAATATTTTCGCCAATTCAGAAAATTAAGGGAAATTGACAAAACGTCAAATTAAAATATTTTGCTACAAAGACTACTTAAAAAAATGTGTATTGTTAACTTTTTAATTAATTTTGTGATTAAACATAATTCTTACATTACTGCATGAAATCAGCCTAATTGTACTATAGTTTTTAATTGAAACACCTGAACGTTAACGACTTCAAATTGAAAACGTTTAAAACAATGAATAATCTGGAATATAGTAACTTTAGTCCATTTGCAAATTAGAGCGTTTGAATTTGATAAATTTCGAGTTTTGTGTGCGAAAATATTTTATTTTAAATTGAAAGCATTAAAGTTTAATAATTCTACATTTATAGAGAACGTTTCCAGACGAATAATTGCAAATTCAAACATTAAAAATTGCAGTGCAATTTCACTTTTAAAACATTAAACATGGTAAAATTTTCGAAATTGTGAAGGAGTTTAAATTAAGAGTTTTCAAAACTGAATCATTTTAAATTCCAAGCCTAAGAAATTATGGGTTACTTTTAAAAAAATCTACAAATACGTACAAAGGGATGGTAAGGACAATGAATACTAATCGTAAGATCGCAGGTATTCCAGCCCACTCATCCGAAGCAAGATATACAAATGAGAATTTCGAAAATAACCCATCGGCCCTTACTCCTGGACATCTGCCTGAGAATAAAATATTTAAATTACACCATAAACGACGGGAAATCCCAACTTAAAGGCTCAGTAAATATAATTCTCTAACTTCCCCGTTATTTGAAAACATTTGGCTGGCACATTTGTGGTCCCACATATTGGTCCCTTAGAATGTACCTGCTCGCCTCGTCTGCCTACCTGTCAGTCGTATTACCTTTCCTAAAGAACAACAAAAAATAATGATTTTTCAGGAAACCAAATTTACTAAATATTTTTTCTTCAACTCGCTCTCCGTTAATAATGCTTGAATAGAAGAAAATTAAGATTTTCTCATTTCAACGCAAAAGTGAGGAATATTCTATTCTTTTCAACACATCATTTTTTCATCAGACAAAATATACATATATATATATAAACTAAAGGTTAACAACCACCGCAGGGTCCCACTGGGAGTAACTGTCATCTAAAAAATGACATTATTGGGGACGCCTTTTTATTTCAAATATGGATATTTGTACTCTTGATACAACTAAAAGAAGAGGCACTTGTATTGGCGATTTAGGAGGCCCCCTAGCGGTCCAATTTCCTCCTCTAGTGACTCCTCATCTTCTTGGTGTGATGTCCACCTTGCGGGCAGAGAAGTTTGGGAAAGATCCTGATGTTTTCACAAATCTAAATCATCCCGATATTAATGAATGGATCTCTGTTGTCATTAACTTCCATTAAACCTTATGACGGCAAGCTAAAATCATGACATTTAAAGGCAGGCCGGGCCTCTTAGGCCCGTTGAAATTCAAACCCCTTTTCCCAGTAAGAGTACAGAACATCCTAAGAAGTTTGATAATTTTCATTCATAATTACAAATCTTTCGAGTAATACAATTATATTTCTGTTTGAAGTTATTGATGAATGTGGAAAAAAATTGGAAAGCGTTTACGCGACAAAAATTGTATGACACACCGGTTACATAACTGTATTTTACCCAACAAAAGATAAATCCTTCAAATTATCAAAAAAATATCTGTAAAAACTGAAATGTTTTCATCAAAACAGTTTTCTTTTCATGCAAGCATCACTGAATAAAATAATTGTTTCATCACGGCATTCATAGTTGATGTTGCAATGAACAGCGGCCTGCTGGGCTCGGCTTGCACTTTTTTGTATGTAAAAAATATATGCGTATCCGTGGAGCACTTCACAGATGGAATTTTCACAGTACCCTAACTTTTTATTTATTTATACTTCACTGAAACAAGTTTCCATGCACAAGCCCTTACTTTATACATATCTTTTTGTAACTCGAAAATCATGACTCGCCGGTCTTGTGAGACCCGCTTACATTTTTGAGGGACGCTTTTCACGGACGCTCTTAATTTGTAGTATTGCGAAATAGATCACTGATTCATGTTAGTCGATTTCACTGATTAATCAGAGCGGAAGTAAAAAAAATGGAGCTGAAGTCGATTGACTGCAGTTACGAAATAAAGTCTTCAATCAACAATTTCGGTGAAACACAAATTATTTCAAATGCGGTGAGTAATTGTATTTAAATCGAATTCTTAACCCTAACTCTGTAAGCGGGGATCATTTGTGTCCGATTGAAAATGAAGTGCGCCGATTATTTGAAGTCTAAAATTGAGAAAATTGTTTAAATAATTTATTTTCATCTCACACTCCTTAGCATATTTATGAAGTAGAAGCTTCAGTGATGCCCTCTGAATATTGTCAGATTTTTCCCTCCAGTGAAAAATATTGAAAATCTGTGCTGGACACGAACGACCCCCGTTTACAGGTTAAAAGTGCAGAAAGAACGTTCACAGAGTAAGAGATAAATTTGAATTTTCTAGCTTAGAAGATATTTTATTGTTTCTTCTACGAATTCTGTATATAACCTGTAAATTTTAAGAATCCACAAGGTTTTTCGGATAATCTTTTCCGTGCAAAATGTTACCATGGCCAAAGACAGACCCATCCCATCATTATCACAATGTCAAGGTTATTTTTGTAATTCTGTGTTTATGTAATTAGAATATTTTATTTACTATGAGTAACAAATTGAAACTAAATACTGTATCTCATGTATATTTATAAAGTTTTCTGTAGCTGTCTAAAGAGATTTTTTATAGTTAACATAATGAAAGATATATCTTACGTCTGACGATTTTCTTTAATTCTTCTGTCGCAAAAACTAAGTAAAAGTCTGCCGTGTATATAATAGTTGTTCTAATGCGTTGGCATTTTGCGATGCAGTGACTTTTGGTTTTTATACGTGGTATAAGAAGAAGTGTAGTTTAATGTAAAATTCACAAATACAATGATAATACATTTATTACAAATATAAAAGAAACCTACTGTAAATTTAATAAATTTAGTATACATACAACTTCATAAAAGAAATTTAGTATATGTCAGTATACTAAAATTACAAAGTGTAATGAATTTAGTAAACATATAGGAAATTTAATATGTCCGTGTATACTAAAATTGCAAACATTTCTAACAGTGTAAGGGCCTTATGGAATCCAGACGCTCACTTAGGGAGAGTGGCCTTCAGTGGTTCGGGAAAATTTCAAATTCGTAATTATAAGCTTTGCTAAAATTCATAGCCTTAAATATTTCAATATAAATATTATATACTTAAAACGTGATGCAGGTGTGATAAGCAGGGTCTTGTATCATCGATTATATAAACAGAACGTTTTTCTGGCACAATAGATTCTTCTAATTGCGGACGTCATCTTTTATCAGTAGGTCGCACCTTTTAAAACACTTTTTAATAGTTTCAGAACCATATTTTTTTCACATATTGTTAACAAAGTTATTTCTCATAAAGTTCTAGAAAAAAATGTTCCGAATAGTTGATTATTCTAGTAATCAGTATAAAATAATGAATTTATTTCCCAGGCTACGTTTCCGGAGTGATTAAGAATTAGACAATATTGGTACTTAGCTCATCAGCTATTCTAACCATATTCACAACAAAACTTAATAGAAACAAATAAACTTCTTAAGCAATTTCATTTGAGAAAAAATTTTTTTAAATACAGTTTTCGAACATGTATTAGATTCATAATTAATTACAGCACAATCAGAATGTCACTTTTAGAAATCCTACTTATTACCGCCAATACTTGTTTCATATTTTTCAATTAATTACATGCTATTTTAATGTATAAAATAATTCGAATAAAATGGTCTACTAGTCGACTAAAGATTCGCAGGTCTATTTCACTCAGTAAAGGCCCTCATGGAGGCTTAGGTAAATAAGACCTTCATTTTGATTGCCTCCAATCCCGAACAAAATTGCTTGAGCTGCAAATACATGAAAAAAATCATTCCTCCGTTTATGACACAAAATGCATAGTTAGTTACCTCATCTGCCAGACTAATTTGTTCTGACAAAATATGTTTGGTTTCTTCTATCACGTAATTTAGACACATTGTAAATTTAAATAATTCTAGAAAATTCCGGGTTGTTATAAAGCTACGTAGTATAAAATCGAGATAATAAGCATTGAATATATTCCCAACTTATCAGTTACCGATTGCGGAATCTATGTATAGAATCTACGTAGAAAAATCATGAAGATCCTTATCAGCACTCTAATTCTTATAATCGTGGTTTTCTCTAATTATGCTGGTAAGTGTGTTCAATATGATGTACATCCTAATGTAAATATCTTAAAAAATATATATATTTTTCTTAATATGGTTCTTTTTTCAAATTTTTCAATTTTGGGGACTTTTATGAGATAATATTACATTCTTCCGATTGTTTCATTTTCGGTCCTTCGAAATAGAATTCTCTAGAGTTTAATATTTTGTGGTTGATATTTAATCATTTTAAAATCGCAAACGAAGGATGGCATTTTGGAAGGAAATACTTGACATTGTTACGTCGTTTCTCAAATTCATAGCACTAACATTTTTTTAGTTTTATTTTGCATCGAATATTTGCCATTCTTCACAACAATATATTTCGCAACTCAGAAATTCTGCAACTGAAAGTGTAGAATCTGTCTGATTTAAAATATCGCGGTCGAGTATACTAAAAAAAACTTTAAATTACATACTATGCTTCGTCGTATGAAATTCTCCATTTTTTAATTTCGTGGAGCAGGATTTTCGTTCAAATTTTCTATTAATAGATTACAAAATTCTTTTCTCAGCAATCCAATTGGTTAAGGTGTATCATTGTTGTCACTTGCTGAAAATTCCAAATATTTCACAAGGTTCAATTAGTAAAATAAAACTTTACAAAAAATAATTAATTTAAGTTTATTTATCTTTATTTTCTACTCATTTATTATTCAACATTCGTCATTTTACTAATCTCTCATTGGCGCTATTTATCAACAATTTATTTTTTATTTCATCATTTATTATTGTATCATTCATTACGCTATTGTTTATTTATTCAGGGCGTTTATTCCCCCAAAAAGAAAATGATAAATTATTAAAGTAAAGTAAAAATGTTTTTAATTTTTAAACTGTAATAGAATGTTTTCAGTATAAATAGTACAGTTCTCAGCCCAAATAATTTTTTTTCTTTTATAAGCCGCTATTTTTGACTGTGGATTGCGATTGTGTGCTTAAAAATAGGAGGATTTTATGGTTGGTGACTTTTTTCCAGAGGAGGGGAAAGGAGACTTAGAACAACAGCCAGGGTATAGGTGGCCTGGTAAAGTGAAAGGTATAGGAATGGAGGAAAGGGAAAATGGAAAATAGAAAATGGGAAATTGCAAATTGGAAAAGGGAAAAGGGAAAAGGTAAATGCAAATGGTGAAAAGGGAAAGAAGCAGGGCGAGGGGAATGGGTCAGTGGTAAGGAAGGATGGGGAAAATTCATTAATATAACTGTTGCCTATTCTAAGTGATACTAATAAATTAAATTACATCATTCTTGCAGAGAAATCTTCACATCTTCACATTCGTCAAAAGCGTGTAATTAATCTAGATAAAGATGGAAGTGACGCAGGTCGAGCAATATGGATTGAAAATGCTCCGTACATTGTCAATATTCGAGAAGGTAATACAACTGTGTGCGCAGGTAGTATATTATCGGCCGTATTTGTGTTAGCTCCTGCATCTTGTGTTTTTCCACCATTATTCGGCAGTTTTAGAAGCTACACTATTTTATCTGGTTCAGCGTGGAGAAACAGTGGAACCTCTCACACTATCGAAAGAAGGGTAGTAGTGGTACCAAATCCAATACTAGGTGATTTCTCGAATGTTTTTGCCTTCTATGTTAAAAAAGGATTTCTTAAAAATCAATTGATAGGGAAAGAAGTTTTGAATTCAAAAAAATTGTATTTAAATATGCCTGATTCATTGCAATCGAATTCTAATTATTATTTCTTTTACAGTTTTGCTTGAAGTTTCTCCACATTTCGACTTTCAGCAAAGTCCTAATAGGCCAATTAGTCTCTTTCTCGGAGTTGTACCCCATATAGCATATGGTATTTTCAGTGGCTGGGGATGCACACAGCCAGGAAATTTCTGGTAAATTATCCAAAATATTTTAAACATCATGAAGTTACACAAAAAATTGATTACTTATTACTTGCTGCTCACATTTCAGGCACACAGCTGTATATCCTCAGGAGCTAAGGCAAACCCGACTGTACATAATTCCAGTGGCAGAGTGTATTCATATTTATTGGGGACGCCTTTTTATTTCAAATATGGATATTTGTACTCTTGATACAACTAAAAGAAGAGGCACTTGTATTGGTGATTTAGGAGGCCCCCTAGCGGTCCAATTTCCTCCTCTAATTGCTCCTCATCTTCTTGGTGTGATGTCCACAGTAAGACGAAGGGCGTTTGGAGAAGATCCTGACGTTTTTACTAATCTTAATCATCCTGCTATCAATCTGTGGATCACTCATGTCATTAATAACCATGCTATACCTTAAAACTCTTTTCATGAAGTATCTTAATTTAAATTGGTGCGGAATTGGTAATAATTTTGTATAAATAAATAAACATTGAATTTTTATACGTAAGGGCTTCTATTATGTGCATTCTTTACGATAGATATTCATGATATTAAATAAAATGAAACATATATCTTACTTCGAAAGCTTTCTCAAATTCTTTTAACACAAAAACTAACGAGGAAGGTACTCCAGGTATCCTTCGCCGATTTGATTCTTCCTGATGCATGTTGTAGTACTCGAAAAACTAAGCGAAACGTATTCTGTTTTATCTGCCTGAAAACACTTTAAGGGGGTGAAACAGCCCCTTCAAAGGTAGGGGTCGCAAATGCCGATTCTATAGTTTTGTGTATAAAAACCAAATTGATTTCGGCCAAACCTACTGAAAAAGTTTCCTCGTGATGAAAGATGAATAACGTAATTTTCTCAACAAAAAAAAGATATATATGAAGGGGGTAAACAAATAAAATTGGAAAATTAGTTTTATAACGAAGGAAATAAATAAAAGTCCATCCAACATAAATAAAAAAATTACACGGTGGTAACCTCCCCCCCCCCCATTATGTAGAACATTGCAAAATAAGTCTAAAATCCAGCAAAAACCCCGAAGAAAATACGCATTGCACACAAAAAAAGAGTATGAAGGTATTCATGTATTTTTATGGAAAGAGAGCATTGAAGAGGGTAACTACCCCTAAATTGTGTCACATATTAACTTTTATAATTAAATCTTGAGCGCATTATCAAAGTTTGTACATTCTGTGATAAATTTTATCTTGCTAAAAAACAAGGTGATTCAAACGAGGATAGAAACTGGTCCGTGCAAACATTAAACTCGAAAATAACAACAATGACGTAAATAACGTACGAAAACTTGCAATATAACAACCCCAGAATCCGAAAGAGGATTTAGTTTATTCTTCAACGCCGTTACTCTGCCTTAATTCTCTTACAATTATTTCAGTCCAGTCTAGTTTTCAACACTGTTACTTTGCCAAAATTCTATCGAACCGTTCACTTCAAGTTGCAGGTGCTGCACTCTGTTCAAATTTAAACCGATTTTTTAATTTAAAAAATTCTGCGTGCGTAAAGTTACTTAGAAAATTCTGTGAGGTTGGGGAACGGGGACTCACATTCATCCAGAAAATCAGGAACATCAGAATCCGTAACCCAAAGAAGCAGAGACCAACAAACTTGACAGGAATCGCAAAATAAACTAAATATCAATAAACAGAACGGTAAGGTAACCAATCAATTTTCCAATTTCGATATGATACATGCAAAATATGAATACGGGAAGGTGCCCTGCTTTGGGCCATTTTGCGTTTCCGAATTTTTTGCATCTACTTATTGATCAAATTGCCAAAATTGACAATAAAAGTTCAAAAGGGTGATCACTCAATTTAATATGGAAATTTTTGTTTAGATTTTTATCCACATTATTACATGAAAAAGTCTTGCCTTGGGCCACACATTCGCATCTCTGTAAACTCTGAATAAACTACCTTATTTCTTTTATAATGAATGCTGTTTGTTCATAAAATAAAACTGAGATGCTCGGAGAACATTTTTATTCGAAAGTATTTACTTAACAATCTAGTACAAAGTAATCTTTGGACGATTTGAACTTTTTTCTTGCGACAAAAAGATAACTGCTTTTATCTACATTAAAATTAAATTTATTGCCGTAAAAATACTTATGAAAATGAAAATTTAATAGAATTCTTTTTTCGCAAGTTTGTCGTTTCTGATACTAGATTTTTCGAAAATTCTCCGCTTTTTTGAGTGAGTTTACAATCGTTAGCCATGGCTATGAAAACCCGATAATATATGTTTGACCGGGGAAAATTTGGATTTTCTGTTAAAACTTTTTTACTTGTCTCCTGATATAAAAAATCTTTAAAAAATATAAAAATTGTTTGAACGTGTCCAGATGTATACGTTTTACAATTTAATTTCGATTCTTCACTTATATTTTAATATTCACTGTTGCTTTAAAACAAAGCTTTTCAACCTTTCTACAGGTTTGAAAATAAAGCTGAATCCTTAGAATATTATCAATTTACTGCTTGCTACATTCCAAATATGAAATATACAAGAAACTCTGACAAAAGTTAAGAAAATCGACTTTGTGCAGATGCACAAATCATAGAGGATAATGTTCAACACTATATTTCTGATTCGCCTTTTTCACCTACGGATAGTTGCACAAAAGATAAGAAAGAACTATCAGACGACTATAAATTAAGAGCAGTCGAATACTGGAGAAGTGGAAAGAAGAAAAATTTAAGTCTTGAGAGTGTACAGCAAGAATTCAGAAAAGTTTTTTCAGTAAATAAATTAAGACGTTGGGCCTATACTCTCCATAAAGGCATTAGCTACAGAGAAAAATTTGCTAGGATATATGATATTACATTAGAAAAGTTAAAAAAAAACAGTTGATAACGGGCTAATTGTTCACGATAAAGACATACGCTGATGGCCATTACGAGCACAAAAAAAAAAAGGTTAGCCATGTAGATTTTCACTTCCGCGCTTCTCCAAAAGACTTTGGAAAATTACGATGAGTTAAAAATAAAGGCAGATGAATTTGTAGCCAGTGTGAAGCAAGACATAGCAAGTGATGGAGTACAGAATGTTTATAATTCGGATCAAAGTGGTTTTCAATCAGAAATTCATTCCGGGATAACTTTGGCTGTTGCAGGAGAAGAAAAGGTGGAATGCGTTATCCAGTCTACTTCGTACACGACCCACAGTTATACTACCCAACCACTAATATGTGCTGAAGGGAAACTTCTGTAACCTCTATTTCTAGATCTAAAAGAACCAAGCGGAAGATTTGGACCAATTGTAGATAGGACAATATTTGGGCCGAGCAATGTGTACGTAGATGCTTTAAAATCGGGAGTACATAATCCTCCAGGAGTACCTCTCCGGATCAAAAGGGGAAACGCGTGGATTTAGCCTGAGATGTATTGTCCTGAAAGTCAATATTTAAAATCGCTTGTATTTCAATTTTAAGGACTGATACTTATAGAGAATTTCGAGGCGCATTTTTTTTGTTTGGTAAATATTTGTAGGTTTTGAAGTTTTTTACGTAATTGGTAAAAACTAGATTGTTCCAAAACAAAAAATTTCAATCTTTTTTCACTTCAACTCGCGCTAACTTAGACAATTTTGAGAATTTATTAATTTTATTAAAACTAAATTAAATTTTTTAATCTTCTGAAACTAGTTAAGAAAGAAGAAACTTAAATATTTTAATAAACGAAAGAGTTGTTTTTTTTGAGCGGGAAAGTACTTTACCAAGGTACGAATAAGTTTTCTGGAAAGTTTTAGCTCAATCGGATTAATGGTTAAAAAATTATTAATGTTTTTAATTACAAGCGGCAATCTTGACGCTGCCCTATTACTTGAACTTTATATCGTCCACTGGAACATGTTCGCAGACGAGGAGGCACGCGTATAGGGCGGTTTCAAGATTGCGGCTGGCAATTTAAAACATTCATAATTTTTTAACCATTATTCCGATTAAGCTAAAAATTTTCAGAAAACTTCTTTAGACCTTATTCAACAACTTCCGTTGCTTAAAATTCTCTCAATAAACGAAGCGCTCGAATGTTAAAATTCATGATTTTTGCAAAATCTCAAAAACATTAACAGTTTTATGTTTATTAAAATATTAACGTTTTTCTTCTTTAAACAGTTTCAGAAGACTTAAAAATATAATTTAGTATTAATAAAATTAATAAAATCTCAAAATTGACTAAATTAGCGCGAGTTGATGTGAAAAAATATTGAAATGTTTTGTTTTCGAAAAATGTGATTCTTATCAATTACTTGAAAAACTGAAAAACCTAAAAATATTCCCTGAAGGAAAGATAGATGCGCCTTGAAATTATCTGCAATTATTAGTCCTTAAAATTGAAACTCAAACGATTTTAAATATTGATTTTCAAGAGAATACTTCTCAGGCTGAATCCACGCATATTCCCTTTTGATCCGGAGAGGTTAATTTATTACAGTAATTATGAATCCAGTTGCGGAGAATGCGGACTGAATTAGAATAAATTCATTCTGATTCAAAGAGAGACTTAAAGTTAAAACACCCATGAAACACAATTACACAAAAAAAGCTGAAGTATCAAACTGAGCTACAAAATCGAATCAAAACGTTGCAAAATGGGTAGTTTTCATTTTTTATATAATAGAGTTTTCAACTGTTTGCAAAGTTTGGATACACTGGGTTTTTGTGTGTATAAGCACATCTCTACCACTCCTCACGAAGAATGTAAAGTCCCTGGTGGGTAATGGATGTTGAATGTAATGTTCTAGCATGATCTGCACTAGAGAAAAGAAATATATCTAGTTTTTTTCACGATACGACAAGTGTTCAATAAGATTACATATCAGCTATAAGCAGGACCTCTATTGACTCCTACGATTGTTTTCGACATTCATGCTTACATAAGGAGAATCTACGCCGAAGGTCTCATTTTTCTTTAATCGTACCAATAATTCCTCCATTCTATAGGACAGGAAATTTCCTCTTCCGGTTCAAACATCACAAGGATTCGCACCAAAGCAAGCCTTCTAACATTAGGAGAAGCAGCATCCTATGAAGTGGATACCCAATCACGCTCCTAAAAGAATGTACTCGGTACCTAAAGTAGTATAATGTTTTCTGCTAGCAGCGGCTAAGGTATTATTTGATCTGACATCTTTAGAAAGAAGACATTCATCTTTATATTTTGGAAAAAATGCATATCTTGCTTTCATTGCATCTTTAATTTCTCCCATTTCTAGAAGATCGTACTTCCTCTTGCAGCTTAAAAACCACAATGATTTGTGCGTAAGGCATACGAAGCATTCAAATTGGTGTTATCAACAAGAAGGCATTCCTCTAGAAGAAGCCATAGCAGCGAGAGCTCGTCTTAGCATTATTGGATTGCTGTCAGCGACATATGAATTATTCCGAATGTCAATACCAATAGAAAGGCATTCTTCCTAATCAGAGAGTTTATCACGCTCTATTTTCAGAACTTATTCCAATGAAGGACAGCAAGAGGGTATCCTCCTAACATTACAAAAAGCTACATCAAAGAATCTATGTTTTTCTCGAACTTACAATTAATCAATTCTTTGTCGAGGTCATAGTATTTCAAAAGGGTATTTCAAACGGTGCTTTCAAAACCAAAACATCCCTTCTGCGGTATTTGGAAAATGGGATCTTTTCAGGGATATTGGTATTCGTCATTGGAGAATTTTACTGTAGTTAGTTACGCTAAATTTTTTTAATACTCTACGTCTTTTACATTTCGATTGAGAGACAAATACGAGTATGACTTTATCCCTTAGCCAAGATACTTCGAATCTCAAGATAAAACGAGTATCTATTTAGAATAATAATTGAACAATTTTCATCAAACTACCTTGACAGGTGGTTTGATGAAAAGACAATAACATGCCGTTTCTTTCTGCCCGTCCGTGGTTCAGCCTTGTCGGGCTAATCTGCTATTCTTACAGACCTTCTTGTGGCGATGAAAGATGTAACAATGACAAGACGAACGCACAATTAGAAATAGAAGCTTCTGGTGGCAAAGTAATGAAGGTAAACTCAATTTCTTTTAAATCAAGTGTAAAAAGTAGCCCAGTCTCTACTTTTTTTTCTGACAGTGAGTAAAATGAAAATGGAAATCGGTACGGAATATTACGATATTTTGTAAATTTTAAATTCAACCTTTTCAAAAGATTATAAATTATGTTGTAATGAATTAGGTAAGGTGGCCATCAGTGGGTCGGACAAATTTCAAAACCGTAATTATTTGCTTTAAAATTTAATGTAGATGTGATAAGCAGGATTTTGTATACCTAGTAGATTATATAGATAGACATTTTGTCTGGCACAATAAATAGTTCTAATTTCTAAAGTTTCCTAATTGGTAAAAAACTAGAAGATGTCGGTAATTATCTCCTCAATTGTTCTACCTATATTGACAATAATATTCAATGGAAATAAATCAATTTCTTTAACAATTTCATTTTGGAAAAACATTGTTTTTCAATACAGTTCTTCAACATGTATTAGATTCCTTAAAAAAATAGTACCACTGTAAATATTAATAATCACAAAAATGGAGTGCTATGCAGAAAACAGAAAAAGTGTTTAAGAAAAGCGATAAAGTGAAGAATTGCAATGAAAAGGGTTTAGAAAGTATGTAAAAGAAATAAAGGCTTAGTAAAGAATATGAATGAAAAAGCATTGCATGAAAAACGAAATCAATACTTGACTAAGAATATAAAAAAAACATAATTGGAAGATAATAAAAAAAAGGATATTATTGCAAACATGAAGAATAAATGTTTAGAAAAAAAGAAAAACAATAATAGAGTATTACACATAGCAGGGACACGAACAAGTAAAAGAAGAAAATTTAGGATAATTTTGAAATGAAAATTACCAAGTTTAAATGATACAAATTCTGGAGAAATTAACTGAACTAATTTTGAAATACAGGAGAAAATTTTATTTTTTAAAAAGTCCGAAAAAAAACATTTTTCTTAAATTTATATATTTTTTCCATAACTGCGTTTCTTGGTGCGTTTCTTGGTCTAAATATTTCTGAAAATAATTTCGCTGAAGTTTATAAGGTACATATTAGCAGAACAAAAAACTTGAATGTCTACTTAATGATTTTTTTTTAATTTTAATAATTTGTTCTCGGAAATTATGTTTTATTGCTTCCCCCACGTAGTCAAACATATTGTTAATATTATTAATTCCGAAAATGTTGTGAGTGATAATAAAGCTGCGTGATATCAGATTTGCATTAGTATATATAACAGTGAATATGTTCCAAACTTATCAGTCACCGATTACGGAATCTACAAATAAGAATAATGAAGGACCTTATCAGCACTATGCTTATTACAATCGTGCTTTCCTCTAATATTGGTGGTAAGTATGCCCGATGTGATATAAATTCTAATATGAACATCTTAAAATATTTTTAATTTTCAAAAATATTGTTCCCTTTTCAAATTATTCGATTTTGGGGACTCCAATGAAACAATATTGCATTCTTTGGATTGTTTTACTTTCGGTGTTTAGAAATAGAACTGTTCAGTTTTGATGATTTTGAGATTGATACATAATCATTTTTCAATCAAAAATGAAGGGTGGGGTTCCAAAATAAAAAGCGTATTCAACATTTTTTCCAAAATGGGATTAGTGTATCAAAAAGTCAGATAAATTCTAAGACACGTTGTGGCGCAAGGTGTTTTTTATAATGTCCGTGGTGACGAATTCATGAAGACTGGTGTAGGACATGAAGGGAACATCGTATTGTCACTTTAAAGTCAGTGAAATAAGATGTTAATTTTACAATTGTGAAAATCAACCGATTTATAAACGGGATAGTCGAAATTCTACTAATTTACGCTAATTATGATGTGACTTAATCCAATTCATCCATGATCCAAGTACCAACCCGCGAGTGAATTAATACTCGTCATGTTTGATATACGTAACAAATATTTAGATAGTTTCGCTAACTCAGCCCAGATGTAGACTCCGAAAGATACGACCACAATTTTATCGGAAAGCTTGATCGTGACGCAACTGGAGGTATATGTCATCCGCCTTGTCACTTCTCACAACATCAGAAGACGATCGAGTCGGGAAACTTGTTGAAATTTGTCAGAACTCGAAACACAACTGAAAATAGTTCTCAAGGCCTCAGCGACAGACCCTAAGAAAAGCAACCGCGCGGAACACTAGTTCTGTAAACAAAATAAATTAAAGTTAGGTAGATGGTCAAATTAGAAATTCAAAAAGGAATAAAAAATAGACGTTGTCTCCGCCCGCCGTGCAAAGCTCTCTAAAGCTGTGAGAATACATCCCACAAAATTGTAGTTTGATCAGGTACCAGGAAGATACATGAGATAGCTCGTCATCGAAGTAGTGTTGCCAAAGTTTTTGCGGAGCCATGTCTCACAGAGACAGGTCACCACCGGGAAATTCCTTTGAGTAAGATACAGAATCACACATACACTTTTTATAATCAACTGAGTCACAGCGGAGGAAGAATATTGACAGCCCATGTGTCATCAACGGACAAAGGAGAGGAAGATCCACCGTAGTCTCATCAGTAGCTACATGATCACTATACGAGTTGAAAGGCAGTACGATCATAATAAAAAGGATAGCCTTTAATTCTCTAATAGTTTCAACATTTTCTGCAGAATGTATATAAATATGAAGTCGTTGGTTGATACTCCCTTGCATTTGACGGCTTACGACCGTGTGATCAACTCATGATAAGACTAACGACAAAGAATGCCAGCGGTGGTACAGAGTAAGGCGTGGAAACCTGAGTTCAGCAAATGGATGGGGACAATATGGAATAAACTACTGATGAAGGAACGTTTAACAAAGAGACGAGGAATATGATGGCCATGATTATTAAGTGATTTACCATATCCATAGCAAACAGTGATATGTGGATCCAGAATCATTGGAAACAACAACCGGTCTACAGATAACAATATGCAAGACACAGAAAATCCCTTGCAAACCTGATTTGATACCTGGTGACCCGACACACAAAGAACAGACGAGACGTTCGCACACTATCGCGTTCATGCAGCAACGACAAGAACAACAAAATTTAATCATACGAAAATCTTAAGCAGTTGCGGTAGAGAAAATTATTACAGTAATAAAGTTTGTCACAACAAGTATAAGTTCTGTCATTACAACACGATCCCAGCACAGGACATCACAGCACAATCCCAGTACGGGATATTAAAACACACGCCCAGCATGGGGAATCACAGTACAATCTCAGCGCGGGGTGTTAAACAATAAAAACATGATCCAAATTCATCACGCATAGATTTGGTAATGACCCAGTAAGAATAAGCATTAGGTCTTTAATCTCGAGTATGCAACAATGCAGAAAGTAAAATGACGAACCTTAAGACTGCGTTTTGAGACAACTGCAGCTTGGTAGTCAGTAATCAACAGGTCCCCAGAATGTGTCCCGGGACGAGTGTCACTCATCATAAAGTAACAAATCTCAAGAATGTATATCAAGGACAGTGGAAATTAGCAACAATTTAACAAGTCAGTTGGTCATTAAATCATTAGTAATGTGTTCTGAATATCGAAGATCGCAAGTTTTTGTTTTATTTAAGTCAACTCTCGAGCGCCGTTACGCCAAAAATTCTCTCATCGTTGTCCTTGGTTTCCTTACATTCTGTATGGCTGCAGTGATTTAGGTTCCATCCTGTGAAATTGTTTGGTATTAATGTCACCATCTTGGAAGCGACGAGAAACTATAAGCGTTTTCTTACAACCGCTGCATGTAAGGCGAATAGTGAGCCTCCGGGCCCGAGAGGAAGCGAAATTTTCAACAAAGAAATAGCAGATGAGTTTGCTCATATACAGTATGTGTCCCATTAAGCGAAGAACCTCGAACTTCATTTCGTCATTTTCATCTACTATATGATAATCGACAGATAATGTTGAGCAGGCAAGCTAGAGGAATAAGAAAACAGTATGTAAAGTCAATCTAAGCGAAAAGAAGATTGAGCAGGTCGAAGATGTCATGTAGTCTATTTTCTTTTGACTGGAGGCTAAATAGTGAACTATTGAAATGTATGAACGAGGGTACAAAGCTAATAATCAGCGTGGGAGCTATTACTACCTAGAAGTATTAATATGACGAATAATGCAAAAAATGGAAATATAGACTGCCCTCCAAAGCAAAAGAAAATACAAGCGACAAGTCCGTTCAGGTCGAATTTCCAATTCGTGTGTAATTCCTACAGAACGCATATTATAAAACGCAGATGAGGCAGGTGATTATCGAGTGGATTCTTGAAGAATATGATGTAGAAGGAACACTGATTGGTATATAGTATAATGTTTTTTCAGAGAAAGTCATAAAATGAGTCCGAGTTAGCATCTGAATCATAAAAATTAAGTGCACATGCCAGAAAAAATGAATATAAAAAGAATTTTATTTTTTATTTCAATCGATAGGTATACTTCGTCGACATTTGGCTTCCATTGCCTATTAGTCCGGGAGCTAGGTAGGTTCCCGTTTGCATTAATATGTCCGAGAAAAAAGAAGGGTGATTCTTATGTATTTTGAGCTGCTGAATCCGAATATGTCGGTCCTTTTTGCGAAAAAATGGTAAGTTTGGTTTAAATCGCAATTGTTTAAACAAATTATGAACAAACGATTTTTTCGGCCAGGCCAATTTTTTTTTTAGATAATTTGGCCCATTCTAGGAAGAAAATGTCTCTTGTCATTTTTTTGTAAAATACATATTTCAAAAGTTATAAATTTTCGAAGCACGAAAATTATGTAATGAAACTACCTCCACAAGCAGAAAATGCGTTAATATTCGAAAACTCGAACGCGCCACATTAGCTGCCGCGCTGCATTCGGCGCCACTCCCCTATATCGCCATTTCCAGTCTTTTTATGCAATTATTTTGCTTAATTTGAACTTTTTGAATGTTTTTTATTCTAAATTGATTTTTGGATTCATAATATATGTGACGCGCCGCGAGAAAAGGGACCGTAGGGTTAGCGGGCGGATTTTCGAAACCCTTTAAAATCCTTGGAAATCACTTGAAGTTGCTTAAATCTGTTGAAAATGCCTTAGGATCTTTTAAAATACCCTAAAATATTTCAAATCCTTTAAACTTCTTTGAATGATTGAAATAAATGAATGGGAATCTTTTTAAATACCGTAAAATATTTCAAATCCTTTAAAATCCCTTCGAATTATTGAAATGAATACAAAATTCATTGGGATCATTTAAAATTCCTTAAAATATTGAAATCCTTACAAATCTTTTAAAATACCCCAAAATATTTCAAATCCTAAAAATCCCTTCAAATTATTGAAATAAATACAAGATTTCTTGGAATATTTTTAAATTCCCTATATAATATTTATAATCCTTAAAAATCTTTTGAAATCTCTTCAAACTTTTAAGAGCACTTGAAAATATGTTGGAATCGTTTAAAATACCATAAAATGTTTTTTATCCCTTCAAATCCCATTAATTCCTTGAAATCTTTTTAAATGCCCTTAAATATTTCAAAACCTTCAAAAGCTTTTAAAATCCCTTAAAATTATTTAAAGCTACTTAAAATTCCTTAGATTTTTTGAAAATACCCCTAAAATATATCGAATTCTTTGAAACATTTTCAAATCCCTGAAAGCTTTCTTTTAAAGCTCTTGAAAATTCTTTGAAATTTAAAAAACTAAAATCCTTTGAATCACCTCAAATTAATAAAATCTATTAAAAATACCCTAAGTTTTTTCAGATCCTTTAAAGTCTTTTGAAATCCCTCGCAATTTTTTAGGGCTCTTAAAAATTCCTTTGAATCAAAAAAAAAAACAACTATAAAATACTTAAAATTATTTGAAAATCCTTCAAATTATTGATATCAATTGAAAATCAATGGAATTTATAAAAATTTCTTAAAATCTCTGGAAATACCTTGAAATATTTGAAATCCTACGAAATCCCCCAATTCTTGTCAATAAATTCTTTGAAATCTAATAGAATTTGTTGGATCCCGTGAAATTACATGGAATTTGATATTTCCGAAATTCTTTAAAACCTCATAACATTTTTTTTTTAATTCCTTAAAATCGTTAGAATCATTGGAAATTACTTTAAAAAATTTTAATCTTTGAAAAATGCAATAAAATCTATTAAAATACCCTGAAATATTTCAAATCTTATGAAATCTTTGTTTATTTACTTTTGATTAAGATATTTCACTGATGATTAATGTTTTAATGATATATAAATTCATAATTTTTTTCACATATGACATCAGAAAATAATTTTACATTATGGATGCTATTCAAAAATTACGATTTTCAAGTTTTGTATATCTGCAATCGGAATTAAATTTTTTGTCACTAATTTTATTTTATGGATTGACGTTACTGCTCCTTTCGTCTTTTCTCCTTGCACAGTAGTCAGTTGGATTGCCATACGACAGGCGCATTAGGTATTGAAAAATCGATGGAGCCTTATTTTTAATATATGAAAAAAAAATGAAAACACTTTTCTGAATCATACCATGATAAACAAAAGAAATAATTTTCAATAAACCAAATTACAAATAGTTTTTTTTTTTCTTGAAAATCAGTTACCGACCGGACCGAAATATTTAATTTACAGCCCAACCAACAGTGGGAGCAGAATTTCACCATTTTCAGGGAAATTTCGTATTGTATCGACTTCGGTTGGTTATACTGCTAGTGTAAAAGCCATGGATCTAGGAATTTTATTTGCTTCGGAATTCACGTCATGTAATGAAAGGTTTGCGGTTTATAGTGCTTCTCATGTCAATGTTTCCTGGGATTCGTTGTGCAATAACATTGGTACGTTTCCAATAATCAGTGATTAATTTCATACATTTAATTAACCTCGCAATGTGCTATGTTTTCAGGCGATCGAACCTCCGCAAAGGTTTAGCCATTTTCGGTAAAAGCAGGAACTCGGGGTGGGGCATTCTTGTGACAGGAAACCGTACACTGAATCAAACCTCTAATCATGACAATATCTTGAGTATTTAAATCTCGATAGAAAAGAGAAACTAGCAATTATGGCACGACCGATAGTTCCTAGCCAGCAAAAGTTGGCTGAGAAGCTGACTATTTTAAACGATCGTGGAATCGGTATGCTCACACGCATTTACAACATAAAGAAGGCCTGTGGTGATGCTAAATCCAAACCTGGATTCCTATCCGACAAATCGTTGGAGTCTTCTATTAAAACGATAGTCAGAAAGTTCCCAAACATTGATATTAAAGGATTGCAAACTATCACAAATCTAAGGAACGAGATTATAAAGTCGTTGTCCTTGTATTATTACACGTTCGTCGACCTCCTGGACTTTAAAGATAATGTTTGTGAACTATTAACAACTATGGATGCTTGTGGAGTTCACATGGATATCACGATTAATTTCGATTTGACGAAAGGCTATCTGGATCTAGTTGTTACCTATGTCAGTTTAATGATCCTACTTTCAAAAGTGGAGGATCGAAAAGCAGTTCTTGGGCTCTTTAATGCTGCTCACGAAATGGTAGGTTAATTTTTATACACAATTTAATTCAGGCACTTAATTTCAATTTTTTTAAACGTCTAATTTTCTACTAATCATGGCAGTATAAAAAACGTGGTGGCTACTTCACTGAACTTGCCTCAAAAGTATAATCGAATCCACGTGAATAATGTAAATTTTTCAGCTTCAATCAATTTATATTCATTAAAAAATTAATCTAATTTTTTTATTGTTCCCTTATATTAACACCTATTATATATTGTAAAAGTACAACAAAGCCGCATTTTCAAGCTAATAAAATTATAATACAGAAAATAAGTTAAAATACTAGTCACTCACCGAAGCTGGCATTTTGACGTTGAAAACGGAGTTATCCTGCGTATGAAAATTTCCACGTTCTAAAGTCATTGTCCACTGCACAAAATTGTTTTTTAAATTTCCAATATTGTCTGTCATCAACAACTGCACTTGCGAAAATAACAATTAAAAACAAATCGGAATCAATTCACTTAAATCGAAAATAAAACACTTCGACTTTGCGATTATTTGAAAGATTACGCGAATTCTAAATAATATTGCCCACGGACACGAATTTATTTATTATACTCGATTATTGTTTCTTAACTTCAAACTTCGATTTTGATGAACCACACTTTGCAGAAATGTAACCTTCTTTACCATTTTTCGCACTATTCGTCAAAATGCAACCTATTAACCATTTAGCAAGCGAGATAAAAAATAAACGTACGAAATCCAGAATTTTCAGGTTATAGTGGTCAGAAAATTTACGAATTTGATTTTAACCATTTAAAAACTCGGAAAGATAACATATTTACAAAAGTATGATATTACGAACACGGAACATTAGCATATTTCAGAAAACGAATATGGCTCTAAAGATAAGTCAAAGATCGTCGATGACGTTTAGTGTTCGTCATTTTTTCAAAGTGAAATTTATCGAATTTTTGTTTACAAAAAATTAACCTATTCTTAAATGTGTATGCTATTTTGATATTTATAATCAAATTTCGCAATTAAATTTAACTCTAAACGAAAAGATTTCAACAGAGGCAGCAAATCAAAAAAATTGCGCTCAATTTTGAAATTTGAGAAAGCCGGCATGCGAGCTTAGAAAAAATTGCTGCCGGAAAAGTGGGAAAACGCATGTGGTGTAGATGTCAAAAACGAGTAATTGGCAAAATTGTTTTATATTATAATCGCGAAACACCCGAACAGTCAATTTCTGAAAGTTAAACCCACTTTTAATTACACGTTTATAAGAAAATAGCGGCACCGCAGTGACGCAAGCAGGCAACAATGTTTAACTAACGAAATAGCGACTGCCAATTTCAGTTACGATTGGTAATGTGAAAACCCGCCATGCTCTACAAATGGCGGGAAGTCGACGCGTGTACATCATATTTAAAAGTCGGAATCAAAGCTGATAAAACAATTAATCAATAAGTGAAGAAATAATCACGTCAAATTTCGAGATTATACTAAAGTGACCATTCGTCCTGTGTTTCGCAGGACAGTCCCGCATTCAAACAATATGTCCTGCAAAACGTCCTGTAAAATACGATTTTTTGCAAAACGTCCCACCAAAGGGGTTTTTTCCACTTCGACGCTTCTGAGTTCCTCTCTAGGTTCTCTACCAATCAAATTTGAGATTTCAATATTACGTGTGATATAATATATTTGAACAAATTTGTTTCATGGCTCAAGACTTTCTTAGCGTAAACATATTGAATCTGACCCCCCTCCCCCTAATCCTATTGTCAGCGTCCTGCATTTGAACGTTTCAATTATGGTCACTTTAGATTAGACGAAACTCATAGTTCGAGGTTAGAACAAATTCAGGCTGCGGGGAAATTAACTTGATTGAATCACAGTATGTAAAAGCATTATTGGCAAAATATTTTGCATTACTATCTTAGAACACCCGAATTATCAATTTGCGAAAGTAAAACTCACTTTAATCAGAGGGTTTAGTAACGGGAAATAGACTACAATTTAGTGTGCAAAAATTAGTAAACACCCTGTTTAATTCACAAACTTTGATTGCAAATTACGAAAAAAGTCCGACCAAAGTGACCCTGGCGAAAAAGTACCAAAATGGCGACTGCTAATTCCGATTGTCATTGTTGAAAACCGTTATGCATATTCCTTAACATTTTTTTACTTATTGTTTTTTTTAATAATAATTAATTAAGCTTCATCGTATTTCCGAAAATTGATTTAAATAAATAAATTTATTGAATAGGTAGTTTTCGGCAAATATCTGGAAAAGAAGTGGCGGGAAAGCGACATTTGTCTCCATCATTTTTTAAGTTTGAATGTGGCAAATCTGTGTTTGCGAAAAATAACCTATTTTTAATCGTGCAGAATATTTTGATATTTATCATAAAAACTGATGAAACAATTAACCAAAAGACTGAAAGAATTTTACTCAGATGACAAATAAATGTGGAAATAATCGCGCAAAATTTAGAGATTAGACGAAACTCGTAGTTCGAGGTTAGAAAAATTTGCATCGCGGGGAAATTCATTTGATGGAAAAACAATAAAAGATTTATTGGCGAAATGTTTTCAATTACTATCGTAGAACACACGAATGACTAGTTTAAGAAAGTTGAGCTCGCTTTAATTTACAAACTTTTATTGAAAATCACAAAAATATCCCGACTGATGTTACTCCAACGGACTACAATGTTTAACTGTGTTTAACAAACAAAATGGCGACTGGAAATTTAAATTTCAAATCTTATTCTTGAAGCCAATTTAAAACTGGAGTTTTAAATTGTGAGGAAACTAACTTTGACTTTCATGAAATAATTTTTTAAAGAAATTTATTACTGTGGATAAAAACTATATCTGGATTAAGACTTATATTTAAATTTGAAAACTCAATGGTTTTCAGTCAACCAATCAGCGCCAAGGCGGCAAATTTAGAAAATAATGTTTAATTCCTAACTCTATTTTTCGCCTCAAAGGGAACTATTATACAAGTGAAGCAAATAAATACAAATAATGTTTTTCTTTAAATACAAAATTATGTGATAGCTAATAATAATCAGTGGGAATTACATTTAATAAAATATATCATAAAACCAGTTTTCCAACATATTTCAAATTTGAAGAGACATTATGATTGTAATTATGTTACGCAAATAATTTTTTATTAAAAAAGGCATTTTATTACATTGCAAATACAACCAATTTTTAAAAATAATTTTCGACTGAGATATTAACCAAAGATAAATTATGATAATGTACGACTGATATTAACTAAAGACAAAATTAAAAAAAAACATTACACATAAAAAACATTCAATTTGTAATCTACGTTCCTAACAGGAAATGGTGTAATTTTTTACAGAATAAATAAATCCACTGACGAGGGCCACCATTATGTACCGAAACGTTTGGTCCAATTATTAACTACTTAAATTCAATTCGTTTGAACCCTAAAGCAAAAACCAATTCACCAACAACTATTTTACAATAGCTAATAACTTTTAAACAAGCCATATTGTATTTTAATTATTAAAAAGTATTTGGTAATTGCGACGTAATAACCTAGTGTAGAATTAGTTACTGAACTCTGGCGATTGCAATCTTTTCATTTTTTAAATAATACTTTCCCGGCTTAATTTCTTATTTAATAAATATTATATATTGTTAGGTACATAGCCAATCAGACCAAAGCTTTCCGCGCCTGGGCCAAATGATCATGGATTACGACGCCCCTCTAAAGAAGCTCTCTGAGGAATTCGTACCCCACTCAAAACTACTGAAAAACGCTCTAACTTCCCTATGGCCAATATATCCTGGGAGAAATTTAACTGCCGACACCTGGAGAGCAGATCAAAAACTCAGCCTGGTCGGTAGTCCAGGTCAAATCCTAAAAGCTGCAGCAACCGACACAATGTCCTGCGAGACTCTAAGTTTGGACAGAGTCGAAAGGTGGGTCATCCTCGGCTTCACCCTCTGCCACTCTTTTCTCAGCCAAGAACAGCCTAACCAGCTCTGGACCACAGCCCTGGAATCTGGTTGGGTTCTCGCCCTCTTCAGAGACGAAGTAATTTATATCCACCAATATATCCAATCCTTCTTCGAGAGCATAAAAGGCTATGGCAAGAGGGTTTCCGAAGTCAAAGAATGCTACAACCACGCGATTCAAAAAGCCGGATATCGCCACAGAGAAAGGAGAAAATTCCTCAGAACCGCTCTTAAAGAACTGGGACTAATTTTAACTGACCAGCCAGGTCTCCTCGGCCCCAAGGTGCTTCTAATTCTAATGGGCCTTTCGCACTCTAGAGACGAAGTCCTCTGGCTTCTCAGACACAGGGACAATCCTCCGAATCAGGGGAAAGGCAAAGGACGTGGAGGCGAAGACTTGGTTGATAGACAACTTCCCGAGCTACTCTTCCACTGCGAGGAACTTAGAGCTCTTGTCAGAAAATACTCCCAGGTTCTTCAGCGATACTACGTTCAGTTTCTCTCCGGATTTGACGCACCAGCTCTTCATCAGATGATCCAGAATCTGCCCGTTTGTCCAGAGGAGGAGGGAGCGATTTTGAGCGACCTGTGCTCTCAGATTGCGAGCCTCACAGTCAAACAAGTGGAGGACAACGAGCTCTTCGACTTCAGAGCCTTCAGGCTCGACTGGTGCAGACTCCAGGCCTACATGTCCATCGCTAAGAGCGGCATAAATCTCATGGACAATAGAGAACTCGCCTCCTTCATGGACACTGTCGTCTTCCACACGAAGATGGTCGACAACCTAGACGATATACTCGTCGACACCTCCGACCTTTCGATCTTTTGCTTCTACAGCAAGATCTTCGAAGACCAGTTCCACATGTGCCTCGAATTCCCAGCTCAGAATCGATACATCGTGGCCTTTCCACTTATTTGCAGCCACTTCCAAAGTTGCACACACGAGCTCTGCCCTGAGGAACGTCACCATATTAGGGAAAGGAGTCTGTCGGTCGTGAATATGTTCCTGGATGAAATGGCAAAGGAGGCGAAGAACATTATCACAACGATCTGTGACGAACAGTGTAATATGAGCGATAAGCTTCTCGCTAAACACTGCGCAGTTCTCATCTCGCAGACTTTGAATCGAAAGAAGAAAGACAAAAACAAGAAGAATATGATTGAGATACTAAAGCCGGGAATTGAGAGTTACAGAAAAACTAGGGAAGAACTCACGACGATGGATAAATTGCACATGGCCTTGACTGAACTCTGCTATGCTATCAATTATTGCCCTACGATCAACGTCTGGGAGTATACTTTTGCTCCTAGAGAGTATCTTCATCAGCACTTGGAGAACAGATTTGCACAGGCTTTAGTCGGAATGGTTATGTTCAATCCGGACACGAGCGAAATTGCTAAACCTTCAGAGTTGTTCGGCAGCGTTAGAGCCTACATGAATGTTCTGCAGACTGTTGAAAACTATGTGCATATCGACATCACGAGGGTTTTTAATAATGCTTTGCTACAACAGACACAAACTCTGGACAGTCATGGAGAGAAGACGATTGCTGCTCTTTACACGCAGTGGTACTCGGAGGTTTTGTTGAGAAGAGTCAGCGCTGGAAATATTTGTTATTCTGGAAACCAAAGGGCCTTTGTTAGTCTCACTGTCGAGGGAGCGATTCCTTTTAATGCTGAGGAGTTTTCGGACATCAATGAACTTAGAGCTTTGGCGGAACTTATCGGGCCCTATGGTAAGATATATTTTCAAAATTGAAATTTTCAGACTTGAAACTACACAAGAAGTTTGATCTTGAAATTTTGAATTTCAAAACCATAATTCGAGAACCAGTAAATATTTTATTATGTTCTTGTTCTCATTCAAAAGAGAAAATTTTAAACTTTAATTGATTGAAGTTTCAATTTTTCCCATTCACTTTTCTGAAGCATGCAGAAAGTGGAAGTTGAAAATCAAAAATTAGTCAAAAACAGAAAATAGGTCTTCTTAAATCTTCCGAAACTAATTTCTTGCTGAGATATCCACACGAAAAAGAGAGGCATGTTTCTAATGCGATTTTCTTTAGTGGACTGACAATTCCGGCTGGTACTGCAATTAATAAGTATGCAGGTTTCATAGGGATTTTTTTTATTTCTTATAATTCTAAAAAGTCGTATTAGATTCAAGGTTTATGCAGAGACGGAAAAGCCTGGAAAAGGTGTATAACTCTAAAAAAATGTTCTGTAAAACCTCCAAAAGGAATCGAATTCTTTAAAAGATTCATTAAAAAATTAAAAATTATATATCTAAAAATTTCGGGCTATAAAAATTGTATTATTTTAATTTGAGAGCGTAATAATGTCAAATTACAAATTTAAATCATAAAAAATGGAAAATTTTAATTTTAAATCGTAACAGTTACACAATTTTAATTTTGAAGTGTCAACTTAAAAAAAATCTAAATTGAAAGCGCAGAGGGGTTAACCACTCTTAAAATCTGATGTGCAAGCCTTCGTGAAATCTTCGAAATCCTTAACATCTTTGTGAAATGTTTTGGAATCTTCAAAATCCTTCGAGATATTTGTTAAATAATTAAAATCATTTAAATGTACCGGCCTTCGAGAAATACTTGGATTCAATCCCAAATAGCTAGAATCAATGAAGCAACTATCCAGTAAAGTTTTCCAATAGCTTAGCAATTGTTTGAAAATGTATTGAATTTGTTATAAACAAATAAGTGAGTGAAAATGGATTCATGGGGATTGAAAGTGATTCATCAATTGATTAACACTAAATATGAATCATTCATAGTCAGAAATCGTTTTTTAACTAAATCCATGAAAGAAAATAAATAATTTGTTATTTTATAAACAAATTTTATAAACAATTGGCCATATCAGGTATTTACGATGAAATAAATAAAGTTTTTTTTTACTGAATCCGACAAAAGTTATAAATAAATGTCACTCTTTTATCGGATTCAGTCATTCGTTAACAATTGATGCTTGTTTAAACGAATTTAATTAACAAATGCACTGTTTGGCTATTTTTAGATGTAGAAACTTGATTCTTTCAAAGTCATCAAGTATAAATGACTAGTTTCCAAACCTGTAGGGATTTTACATATCAATAAACAATTTTGATCGCTAACAACAATTATATAAACAAATTTTTATTGTCTTAGGCAATTTGGAGATAAAATTGCGTTTCTATGATATTTTTATCAGCTTTTTATTTACCAATCACTTTTTGCTATCGATCGACATCAATTGATAATACTTGAAACATAATTAAATAACAAATTCACTGTTTGGCTATTTCCAGAGGCAGGAATTTGGTTTTTACAACGTAATGAAGTGCAAATGACTAATTTTCTTACCTCTGGGTTAACAATTAAAATTGACATCTTCGGAATTTTATTTAGGCATTGATAAAATTTTGTTCATATAATTATTGTTAACAATTTAAATTCTTGATTGTCATGCAGACGTCCTAAAGGCTTAAAAATTAGTCATTTACACTTCATTACGTTGCAAAAACCAAATTTCTACAACTGAAAATAGCCGAAGAGTTCATTTGTTAATTAAACCTGTTTAAACAAGCATCGATTATTTATTATTGAATGACTAAATCTGATAAGTGAGTGACGTTTATTTATCATTTTTGTCGAATTCAGTCGAAAAAACTTCATTTATTTTATCATAAACATCTGATATGGCCAATTGTTTATCAAATTTGTTTACAAAATAACAAGTTATTCATTTTCTTTCATGGATTCAGTTTAAAAACGATTTCCGACTATAAATGATTCATATTTAGTGCGAATCAATTGACGAATCACTGTCAATCTCATGAATCCATTTCCACTCACCTATTTTTTTATAAAAAATTCAATAAATTTTTCAACAATTGATAAGCTATTGTGCAACTCTACTGGATAGTTTCTTTATTGATTGTAGCTATTTATGATTGATTTCAAGTATTTCTCGGAAGCCGGTACGCAAAAATAATGTCTTGTTTTCACTGTTTTTTCACTATTCCATTGAAATTCTCAAGGTCACTTACCTCCAGGTCAACTTCTCGCGTAGCAAAGGCTGAAGTGATACGGAAAGATAAGGTACTCAAAGCGGGAAGCCTTCCTGTAACCCAAAATTCTGGTGTACTTCGTTTTTCCCGAGCTTGAGTTTGTACATAGGGGGTACTTTTATTTTCAGTCCGGTTGCTTTTTGGAAATTGGTTGTTTGTTGAAATTCTGTCGTGTTTGATTTTTAATTTTTATATGGTGGAGGTGCTAGATTGACTTTTAGATGCTGGTAACCCTCATCAGCTTGACAATCATATGATTTCCACATATCAGACATGATGATGGTCCCTTGTTTCATCGACTGTTTTGGTATAGCCAAAATAGTTTCTTCGCTTCTGGCAGGTACTGGAACAATGAAACATGTCCTCGATTCTCTTTTAATTCCTGCAAAGATCCATTGCCCTTCGATAAATCTTCCCCGATTACATTTTTGTCTCCCGACTTTGGCTTCATTAATTTCAACAATAATATTCAATCTTCCTATCATCTGAGATTTCGATTCCAGCCAAAATTCACAAAACTGTTATTTGTAATTTTTCAATGCAAAATACGTAACAGTAAGCATAATTCTAAAAAAATGTTATATCTAATTCTTACTTCTTGACAAAAACTACTGCACTCGACCGTTGTTTGAGGGGAAATTTCTAAATCAGAGAACCTGGTTACACCAGTGCTCGTAGATTAAGCACGCCTAAAGTAAGCTAGCCTAAATACAAGAGTGGGTTAGTTTCGCATCTGTGCAAAAGCGTTTTCGGCATTGGCTCTCTGTCGCACACGTGGAGTCCCTGCGGCTTCTGCGCTGACGCGAATCTGGCACTCTCATTCAAATTAGCTTATAGTAAGCCGGCCTACTGAAGGCTCGACGGTGTAACTCGACCCAGAATCTAGTAAGGCAATTCAAGGAGGTTTTATTCATGAAAAATAAGGAATAAAACGATACGCTTGCGTACCGTGTGTTCGAAAAAGCTGACCTAGAAAATTTGCATTGCTGGCTTATAATCATTTTGTGAGAGTCTTTTTCAACGTATCTCGAATGGCAAATAAAAGACATTGTATCAAAATTTACTTTTCATTCTTGTCCATGTTTTGAACAATTATTGCTCTTTTTGAAAAATTAAGAGGTTTTAATTAGATTAAAATCAAATTCAAAAACCCATTTAACGTTCAAAACTGAAGTCAAGATATGGAATTCCTGAAAAGAAAACAAGAATCCAACGACCAAATTTGGAACACCACCATAAAATGCTCCTATTGCAATTCATAAAAATGAAAAATTTGTTTCTATGGATAAAAAGAAAACAGAGCAAAGAAAAATGAGAATGTAACCAACCTAATCCCCTTCCTTCTCTTCTTCCATAATACGTATAATACCATACATTAGAAGTTTAAACTGTATGCTCTAAGAGGAACAACGACACGCGTTTAATGTACAAACGAACTAATGCCTTGAACGCATGGGGAGCATATTATTTTAGTATGGATTACACGCGTTCGGTGTAAGATTACGCTCATCACACTTATTCACTCGACGCTCACCTTACTATTATAGTATGGAGTTTTGAGTTTCTAGTATGAGACCCGTCATGCGTTAAATTCTACGATTTTGTACATTAAAAGCATATCAGCTGTGAAAATTCAGGAAGAGTAAGTAGGAACACTGTGCTACTTTTCCCTGGATATTGTTCTGACTTTTCAGTAAAACTTCAAGCTATTAATGCTCGAAATTCATACCGTCTTAGCATGAATAGGTCAAGCATCAAATTCATGGATTTCTCATACATGAAACGTAAGTATGTTCTCTCGGTCTGCGGCGGATCAACTGAAAATCAATTTCATTTGCTTGTCCCTAAGGTCAGCTCCAAGGTGAAGGGGAATGATCCGGCTTCGATCCGCCACCGAAATTCTTGAAATATGTACATAATATACATATACTTTGTTGTTTACTGCTGCATATCGCTATCCAATTTATTTTACTTATGGCCTGGATTGTTCCGACATAATACACAAGTCATAGTTACAACAAGCCTGTCGCGATCAGTTTTCCACTTCGCATTCTGATTCCGCGCATGCGCAATGATCACGTTCTGTCAGAGTTCTGGCTTGCTGCTGTCAGTCCCAAAAAATAAAATAGTTTATAACAACTAATTTTATTTCAATTTTCTCATAAAAACATTGTAAATCCAGTTATTCTATCTTGACATAAACAAGTAGTTGCGAATTTTCCACAAAAAATATAAATTCACAACAAAAGGGTACTAGTTAAAATTCTAATACAAAGAAAAAATTTTCGGTCAATAAAAACGAATTTTCAACCGAGACAAATAATACAAATTTTCTACACAAAACAATTGAATTTTTAACCCAAACATATGAAATTTCGAAAAACGTTGATTTCCAACCAAATAGATGAATTTTCAGTTTAACACAATTATTCCTTCCCCACAAGTGAAATTTTAACAAAGTAGTTTGAGTTCCCACCAAAAAGATAATTTTTGAAAAAAGAGTATGAATTTTCTACAAAAAAAAAAATGAGTATTGAAAAAAGCAGTTTAACTTTAAACCAAGGAGTTGCAATTTACTATCACCCCTTCTAAAAAGTGTTCTGGATCCTCCCTTCATATCAGCAAAGCAGTAAGCTTATTATTCTTGAATTTATTCTCACGGGAATAAGTTAGTGAAACGTGTTTACAATTTTTTGTTGCCCTCTTTGCCTGCTTAATATACAAACAGGATACACATAAAATCGAAGTAAAATTTTATTATTTGCATTTTCTTTTTAAATTTGTTAATTTCAATCGTGAGTGTTATTAGATACTGAATATAGTAACCAACTTCTGTCACAAACTTCATTATTTTTCAGAGAGCGCGAGAAATATTTATTCGAAAGTTTTCTTTCTCTATTATCCACGGGATGTATTCCCTTTTTTTGTGCTCGCAGCTCATGTTTTTACCAACATGCTTATTTGTACCGGCGTTAATATATCGGGCCATTCACCAGAAACATTACTTAGGACTCTGCGAAGAAGGGGTTTTTTTTGGTGTTGCTTGATAATCCCGTTTTTTTTCGCCAGGGCTTTATTCTTAGTCCACCGAAGACACATTAGTTGCATGAGCTTTTTCATTCATCAGCTCGAGCTAGTTGTAGATTGCGCGTTCGGCGTATTATTAGGTCAAACGATTTTTAGTGAAATAAATTTGATATAAAATTGAATTCGTGAAATTCGCTTATTTCCTCCGTTCCTTCTCACATATTAATTTCGTAACTATAATTTTGATTCTCATCATTCTCATCCTTAGCATTTTCATATCTTTTCTAGAAAATCTAAAATTTTGTGATCGAGTCTAAATCTTTCTCTGAAAGTTCATCTCTTTCATTCCTTAGTTTCCTGTACCCCGCACCGGATTTGCGTTTTCGTTTTCGCTATGATATCTGAATAAATTTGATGAATTTGGAAAAGTTTCATCATGCACCTGTATCTCAGCAATGCATATTGATGAATAAGACTACCCCTAGTGGGAAGAACCAGTACTGTTAATCAATTGTTGGTAGATGTATACGATTACGAACGAACATGAAAAGAATTATAACAGAGTTTCAATAAACTAATAGCTAAATAATCCAGCTACACATCAGTACTACACGTTTAATTATATCAACAAAGTACGAGAAAACTGCAAAAGTTATATGTCGGACTCCAATTATTTTTAACAAACGATAATTAAATTAATAGTCATTTTGGTATTTAGGTCCAAGTGATCGGGTGGTTCACTGACACCATATGACAATAAACAAACTGACCAGAATGTTATTTATAACTGGATTAGAAATAATTATTAAGGTTTTCAGATTCATTATGAACAACATTTATATTATAAGCGTCCATAGTTGAGAACCTGGAGGACTGATGGCAATTACTGAGATGCCAATTTAATATTCTGAATTAATAAAGTGAAATTTAACGACATAGCAACAGTGCGTGGCTGCACGTACATCAAATATTGCTTAGTCTTTGTTTTATTAGTATCAGCATTTTGAGCCAACTTAGACTTCGGTCTGTCATACCTTTCCCATGGGAGTCAGCAGAAAACACTTTCATGCTATCTCCGTACAAGGGAACGAGGTTGATGCTTCCTTGCTTTATGCGCTTTTCCTCGCACATATCGCGCCGTATACGGTGGCACTGAAGGCTCAATTCTGGCAAAATGATATCCCGTAAGGGACAGTTTTTGAGACTCTAACTGGTGAAACGCTTCGTTTAGAAAACCAAGTTCAGAGACAGTAAGCAACCCTTTTGGAGAGGTTGTGGAGTGATTATAGTTGAGTGGTATAGTATAGTATAGCGTTTATATTTATAGTGGAGAGGTTATATAGTACGTTATATTGGCGGCAGTGAAAGATGGCGGGCTATGAAGCAAATATTTGAATTCCGCATCCGCTTATTCTGAAGCAGCGGTCAGACTAGTACATCATGTGTTCTCCAAATTGCTAGAGATCCATTTATTTTATGTTCGCGATTGACTTCTGTGCGTTGCAAAACCTGCAGCGTCACAAAACACAAGCTTCAATAAATTAAATCAGAACGTCTGCAGCGTTTTTTCAGTGAAAGTATTGAAAATCAAAAATTCATCCATTTCTATTTGTTGTTGCAGAATCTAGTCCGAGTGGCAACACACCTGGAACTCCTAGGAACCGGCGCCGGAGCGCGCGTAAGTAACTTTTTTCAAGTAACTCGTTACAGATACGCTACACAGCAGAAAAAATTAACTAGTTGCTGTTGAGTTACTTTAGGAAGTAGCTTCAAGTTGTGTAAAATAACGTAATATACAATTATATTTTATTATCAGTTTATCTTAGCGTAAATTATGAAATTAAATGACAAGTTCTGCTGAAAAAATAAAAATACCGTCCAATATATGTATACCATTTTTAAAATCCTAGTTTTTTATTTTTATGTCGGGAAATGTTACTTTATTGATAGTTGAATCGTTCAAATACAATTTGACGTCACAAGAGAAAATACATAATTCAGAAGTGTTAAATAATTTGTAATAAGTTCAAAAGTGTTCAAGATAATTCTACAGAATTCAAGATAATTCTACAGAATTCAAGATAATTCTACAGAATTGAAGATAATTTTACGGAAATCAAGAAAGTTCTACTCAATTCAAGATAATTCTACAGATTGCACAAGAATTCTGCCGAACTCAAGAGAAATCTACTAAATTCAAGAGAATTCTGCTGTATTTAAAAGAATTATACACAATTTAAGAGAATTCTACATAATTAAAGAAAATTCTACTCTTATTTTTACAGCATTCCAGAGAATTATAATTAATTCAAGGGAATTCTGCCTGACTCTAGAGAATTCTCTCGAATTCGAAAGAATTTGGCTGATTTCAAGAACATTCTGCTGAATTCGAAAGAAAACACGATAATTTGACTAAATTCACGCGAACTCTGCCAAACCTAGGAGAATTCTCCTAATTTTAAGAGAATTAAACAAAGTTTGAGAGAATTTTACATATTTCAAGAGAATTCTGATGAATTGACCAGAATTATACACAATTCAAGAGAATTCTACATAATTCAATAAAATTCTGCTGATATTTTTACAGAATTATAATTAATTCAAGGGAGTTCTAACTGACTCTAGAGAATTCTCTTGAATTCGAAAGAATTTGGCTGATTTCAAGAATATCCTGCTGAATTCGAAAGAAAACACGATAATTTTACTGAATTCAAGAGAATTCTGCCAAACCTAAGAGAGTTCTACTGAGTTTAAGAAAACTAAGCAACATTTAAGAGAATTTTACATCTTTCAAGAGAATTGTACTGAAATCAAGATAATTCCGCTGAATTTAAAAGAATTATACACAATTAAGAAAATTCTACATAATTTAAGAGAATTCTACTAAATTTACGAGATATTTTTACAGAATCGCAGCGAATTATGATTAATTCAAGGAAATTTCTCCTAACTTTAGAGAATTCTCTTGAATTCGAAAGAATTTTTTTGATTTCAATAATATTCTGCTGAATTCAAAAGAAAACACAATGCTTTGACTCACAGCAAAAAATGAGGGTTCAGTAAAGTTGCGGCTCAAGTAAAAGTTGGTATCATTTAGAACTGAGGCTCCATTGGAACTCTTTTTGAGGGTTCCTTTTTAGTTCGTTGAAATCCGATAGATGGCTATTCATATTTTCAACTGCGCATGTGCCGAAAAGCGCGAGCCTATTTGAAATCAATAAAGACTATGAATTATCATACCGATAAATATTAACAAACATTTTTATTAATTTTTATAACAAATTAAGTTGAATAATAAAAATACCTAACTTCTTTCAAGAATATAATATTAACGTATTATTGAAAGTGTATATTATATCATTTTAAATAGCACAGCGCTTTTTTGGTACATGCGCAGACGAAAATGCCTGATTTTCAACATAACCTTAAAAACGGCTATATTTCATGTGCACTATCTTCCTTTCAAGAATGACTAATATCTATAATTGTAGTTTCTTCATTAAATTCTTCCCAGTGCAATATTATTTAATTCGAATTACAAAGTGAAATGTACACCATAAACTTGTAAAATCTCCGTAATAGTGACTCAAGGCTAAAGTGAAAAAAGGGCTCCATTGGAACCGTTTTAATCCATGCTTTGGGTTCATTTAGAAACCATTTATCATTTCGGGTTCCTTTTCAGCATGAGAGGTTCCTTTTTGTTGCAGCTCCTTTGGAATCAAAAGTTGGTTCTAATAGAAACCCCAGTTTTTTCTGTGTATCATTTTTAGCGAAGGGGTTTAACTTTCAACCAAGTAGTTTCATTTTCATCCAAAAAGATAAATTTTAATTGAAGAAGATTAATTAAAATTGAGGATTAAAATTAACATGAAAGATATCAGCTCACTAATTAAAATTAGAGTTCCAAGTACCTCCCTTCCGACTCATGCTCTCTAAATCTGAATTAGTAGAAGACTACTAATTGGTAGTAGTTTTCTACTAATTCAAACAGCACCGATTTCTTTACTGCTAATCAGTAAAAATCGACTAATTCATTGTGTAAGAATTACCGTCTAAATGAATTTGTAACTATACCTACTGAAGGAATTGGTAACGCTATTACGAAGTTGTAGGTTCTGAAAATTGTTATATTATTTTAAATTTGTGCGCAAGGAAAGGCACATAAATATTCCTTGGAATTAGGTCGACTCTGGTAATTCTGCAGTACTTTTGCCAATTTCTGCACACTACAAGCCTCGAAGATGTATAATTTTTCTGAAAGTACATTTTACTTAGCCTAACTTTTTTTAAGGACACTTCTCCAGTTCCCTTCAAACTATTCACTTATTCTCCATTATTAAACCAGAACTTATCCATTTTTAAAGAAATTAAAAAGGGGACAAAAATAATATCAGTGACCAAAAAAATTTAACATGCAGTAAAATAAAGTCCGAATCCACTCCTCATGGCACTGGTGGAAGCTGCCACAAGAGTCCAATGTATTTTTGCATACGCCATTTTCGGCGCCATCTCTTGTCTCGCAGGACAAACTAAAGTCCCACATAACCGCGAAATTTGAATGTCATAGCATTTTCAAAAGTAAAATTAGTTTACTATTTTCTATTTATTATCCTAAAAGAAGGGAATAATAATACAAAAACGAATAAAAGTATTAAATAATCCTTTTATTGCACAAAATAGATTGAAGTATTGTTTTAAAAAGTTGATAAAAAAGATTAACACATTGTTTTAAATTGTTTTGAAAATAGAAAATGTCTGTAATGTTTGAATTTTGAATATTATATTGTTCATACACAATTATTATCATTATTATAACAATATAATCTAAGAATATAAATTGAGAAAACAAACTCAGAAACCAGCAGGAAGTATTTAAAAAATTAAAAAATTATTTTTCCATAGCAATGCATTGTTACTCATTGAATTAGTAGGTTAGTACTACTAATCAGATTAGTAGAATACCATTACTAATTAATTTAGTAACACAAATCTTACCATTTCATGTAGTAGAAAGTGATAAAATTACTAATTTAAAAGGCAGGCACAATGCTACTAATCTTGTTAGTTACATTTCTACTGATTCGGATTTAGAGAGTAAGATACAAATTTATAATTCATGAACAAAGAATTTCAACTTTTAACCAAATAGTTGAATTTTCAACTAAAAAGAAGAATTTTCATTTAAAAAGATTAATTAAAATTAAGGATTAAAATTAATATTTATGATATCAGTGCACTATTAAAAATTACCGTTCAAAACATCTTCCTTCTGGTTTATAAGAGACAAATGTGTAATTCGTTAACAAAGGAGTTCAACTTTTAACCAAATAGTAGCATTTTCAACCAAAAAGATGAATTTTCATTTCAGAAGATTAATTAAAATCAAGGATTAAAATTAATATTCAAGATATGAGCTCACTAATCAAAATTATAGTTCAAACAACCTTCCTTCTGGTTCATAAGAGACAAATGTATGATTCGTTAACAGAGGAGTTCAACTTTTAACCAAATAGTAGCATTTTCAACCAAAAAGATAAATTTTCATTTAAGAAGAATAATTAAAATTAAGGATTAAAATTGACATTTTTTAAATTAAGATTGAAAAGAAATCCATTTAGCATGAATAATTTTTGCAGAATAAGCAACAAATTGATTCACAAATAAAATAATAAACTTCCAAAAAACCTCACTGTTCGCAATAACACAATTTTGAAGATATCGGCTCACTAATCAAAATTAGAATTGCAACAACTGGTTCATAAGAGACAAATGTATAATTCATTAACAAAAGAGTTCAATTTTTAACCAAGTAATTGCATTTTTAACCGAAAAGATGACTTGTCATTCAGGAAGATTAATAAAAATTAGGTATTAAAATAAATATATTTTTAGGATATCAGCTTTCTAATAAAATTTAGAGTTCCAACTAGTTCCCTTCCGACTAATAAGAAACAAATGTATAATTCCTTAAAAAAGGAGTTTAACTCTTAACCAAGCATTCTGATTATCAATAAAAAAGATGAATTTTCAGTCATGAAGATCAATTAAAATTAAAAATTAAATTAATTATACAGCTCACTAATCAAAATCAGAGTTCCAACTACCTCCCTACTGGCTCTTTAGAGACAAATGAATAATTCCTTAACAAATGAGTTCAACTTTTAACCAAGTAGTTGAATTTTGAACTTGACAAAATTTAATTTCTTTTGCATTTTTCCTGTTCCCCTTTTTCTCGTTTTTTCACTCAAGCTTGAAATAAATTAATAGAACCCAATAAGAAAATCCGACTATTTTCTTCGAAAATTGATCTTTTTGGTAAAAATATGTCAATTATTACTTTTTTTAATTCAAATATTTATCAATTTAGTTAAAAATTCATTTTTTTCATTAGAAAATTTAATTATTTATCGTAAATTCGTTTAACCAAAAATTTGATTTTTTAAGCATAAAACATCAATTAAAAAAAAACAGTTGAATTTTTAACCAAAAATAAAATAATCAGAATTTCAGTTAAAACAATACATTTTTAACGAAAACGAAAAATAATTTTTAACAGACAAAAAAAAAAGAATTTTCATTAAAATAATTCAATTTGAAAAACAATGAATTTGCAACTAAAATAATGAATATTCAACAAAAAAAGAAATTTTCAACAAATAGCTGCATTTTCTACGAAAAAGATGAATTTTCAGCTAAGAAGATTAATTAAAATTTAAGATTACAACCAAAAATTAAACTTAAAGCTCTAAAATCAAATTTAGACTTACAACTACCTCCTTTCTGTCTCATTAGAGAAAAATGTATAATTTTTAACAAAGAAGTTCAACTTTCAACCAAATAGTGCAATTTTCAAGTAAAAACGAAAAATTTGAACCAAGAATGGAATAGTTAAATTTTAGCATACAAAAATTAATTTGCGAAATAAAAATAATTTACAACAAAGTAGTTCGATTTTCAACAAAGATCGATTTTTTGGATCAAAATTGAAAATGAATTTCAGAGAAACTGTTAAATTTTTAAGCCAAAAATACCAAATCTTTTGAAAACAGTTAAATCTTTAAAATAAAAATATGAATTGCAAAAAAAAAGTTAATTTTCAAGCAAAAGGGATAGCTTTTTGCCAAATTGTTGAATTTTTAATCTTAACATAAGAATTTTCTAGAAAAAAACAATTGAATTTATAACCAAAAATAAAATAATCAAATTTTCAGTTAAAGCAATGAATTTTCAAAGAAAAAAAAATTCCACAGATGAAATTAATTTTGCAACTAAAATAATGAATCTACAGCCAAAAAAGTTAATTTTTAACGAAAAAAGAAGAATTTTCATAAAAATAGTTTAATCAGAGAACAATGAATTTTCCACTCAAATAATGAATATTCAACGGAAAAAGGATTTTTTAACAAATTGTTTAATTTTCTGCCAAAAAAAGAACAATTTGATCAAAATAGTTGAATTATTAACAAAAAATTAAATAGTTAAATTTTGAATTTTAAAGATTATTTTTTTACGAAAAAAAGAGTTTTAATAAAAATAGTTAAATTTAAATAACAATGAAATTTTAAATAAAATAATGAATATTTAACAAGAAAAAAAGAAGTAATTTTTAACAAATAGTTGAATTTTCTGCCAGAAAAGAACAAATTGAACAAAATAGTTGAATTTGTAACCAAAAATTAAATAGTTAAATTTTCAGTTTCAAAGATTATTTTTTAACGAAAAAAAGAATTTTAATGCAAATAGTTGAATTTAAAGAACAATGAATTTTAACATGAAATAATGAATATTTAACAAACAAAAAAAGAATTGTTAACAAATAGTTGAATTTTCTGCTAAAAGATAACAAATTTCAATGGAGTAGTTGATTTTTAAAACGAAAAGGACGACCTTTTGAGCAAACAGTTGCATTTTTACCCAAATATGAAATAGTTAAATTTTTAAGTGAAAAAAACAACTAATTTTTAACTAAAATAATGAATATTCAACAACAACAAAAAAGGAATAATTATTTAAGGAATAGTTGATTTTTCTGCCAAAAACGAACAATCTCTAAAGAATAGTTGATTTTCAAAACAAAAATGATGATCTTTTAAGCAAACAGTTGGATTTCTAACCAAGGATGAAATAGTTCAATTTTAAAGTTAAAAGATTACTGTTTGACGAAAAAAGATTTTTCATAAAAATAATCAAATAAAAAAATGAATTTTCAACTAAACTAATAAATGTTCAACAAGAAAAACAGGCATTTTTAACAGATAGTTGAGTTTTCTGTTAACAAAGAAAGAAAAAAATTTTCAATAGAATAGTTGATTAAAAAAAAAACAGGATGACATTTTAACAAAACAGTTGAACTTTTTACCAAAAATAAAATTTTAAAATTTTAAGTTAAAATAACCAATTGACAAAAAAAGAAGGAAATTTTAAGAAAATAGATAAATTTTCAACAAAAACGAATTTTCAACTAAAATGATGAATATTCAACCAAAAAAAAAGGATTTTTTAACAAACACTTGAACTTTGTGCCAAAAAAAAAAAAAACAATTTTTAACAAAACAGTTGGATTTTCAGTCAAGATTAGAATAATTAAATTTTCAGTTAAAAAAAGTATCAAAAATGTCAACGAAAAGTCGAAAAATGTAATAGTTGATATTTCAATCGCAAGTTGACTTGATCCAAAAAAGACGCATTTTCAACTGAATAGTGGCATTTTTAACCAAAAAGGATGAAATTTCTCAAAAATCTGCATACCATGAAAACGAATTTTTTACAAAACAGTAAAATTTTTAAACCAAATACATGAATTTTTAACGCAAAAGTTAATTGTCTACCAAAATAAAATATTTTTCACCCAAAAAGACGAATTATTTTCGGGTTAAGAAGAATGTTCAACCCGAATACATGGATTTTTAACAAAAAAATAAAATTCTATAAAATTTTTAAGAATGTTCTATGTTCAAAAATGCCACAGAAAATATTCTATTTTCAGAAATTCGATATAACTGAATTCATTTATATCTAACAATAAATAACAAATTGAAAGAAACAAATAAAAAGAAAAGACAAAAAAAATCAGTAACATTGTATTTTAAAAATTGGCCTCAACAGTCCTCTTTGGAATTTAATTAACTTCAATTTGAAAAAGAAACATTAAAATCGGTTAAAAAATCTCATCGAATTACGTTCAATTTTTATCTTTTCAAACATATCTTTTGTTTCTTTCCCCGAAAAGGAGGTTATTAGATGAATTGATTGGCTCCGAATAAACTATGAAATTCTTGTTCTTGACATTCTTCGTCATTTATCTCCTCTCGTGAAAATACTAGTAACAATGCAATCGAAAAGAAGGACCAACACAGTAAATCCCCGAGAAACTATTTGTCTGAAGTTGGATAAAAAAGTTGCAAACAATTAACGACTACAATTATCCGACGGCAGATAATTTTTATCAGAGAGTATTAAAGAGAGAGGAAGGTGCCATAAGGGTTCAATGTATGTATTTTGCCGTACACGAGTTTCAGCGCTCCTACAGTCTCGGGGAAGAAACTAAACTAACAAAAATCGATTGGATGCATTTGAATCAGCAGTAAAAATTATTTGTATCGGCATTCTGAAGAGTTAATTGTCGATTGCGACCGATTGGTTACAAGAATTGATGTATATGATGTGACCGATCGGAAGAGGGCCGCGTGAATCAGACGAAACAATTTCTAGAATCTAGGTTATACCTGCGAAAAACACAAATTTGTATAAAATTCTTTCGAATTGTATACTATAATACGCTGTTTTATTCTGCCGGATCCTCCAGCATGCATTCCTTTTGATAATTATGCAATTTTATGAAGGGCAAGGAACACGACGCTTCTCGTTCGAGATCGCTAAGTGACGCCGAACTGAGCATATAGTGTCCTTATTTTCATAAAAGCCCACGATCTCACTTTGAAGAACACTTCATTAATTCTCTACCAGAAGGTTTGTCTTAATGTAATGTTAAAAATCACAACAAACGAAATAAATGCTCAGATATCACCAAAGAAACACAAAGCTGCCGTAAGGTTCTCTTTTGACACCAACGACCAGACGCCATTGCCCATGAATCATGCCACTGCCTCTTCGTGCATCGTAGAAAGTAAACTTCCCGTTGACACACCCAAGCTTCTTCCCCGAAGCGGCAGAGTGCGCTAGTGTCCAGTGCACGGTCATCTTCCACTCTCTTTAATACTCTCTGATTTTTATCACGACGTGGATAAAAATGATGAAATTAGATCAAATTAAAGAAGCATGTCGTCCCCCAGTTTCACAGTAAATCCCCGAGATACTATTTGTCTGAAGTTGGATAAAAACGTTGCAGACAATTGAAAACTACAATTATCCAACGACGGATAAATTTTAACTGCCTCGTGATAAAAATTATCTGCCGTCGAATATTTGTAGTTTTCAACTGTTTGCAGCGTTTTTATCCAACTTCAGATAAGTAGCATCTCGGGGATTTACTGTGAAATGAACAAGAGAGAATCAATACATTAAAAAAAAAAAGATGAAACGCGAGGTTCCTCAAGTGGCTTATTGAGTGCTATGCCATGAATAAATTTCTCGGATGGGGAGATGAATATTAGGGTCTTGACATCGCATTGCGTCGCCTTAAGATTATTATTGGTCGAGAGGCGGTCAGGGGACAGGGAAGAAGCCGCCGGACGGGTATCGCGCATAACTCGTCGCAACCCGGAGCTTCGGAAAGCATCATTAGTGTTTCGACCCAACCAAGCAACGGCCTCTCTCCTCTTCCTTCCTCCTTCTTGGGTCCCTCCGAAATCCCCCGGTAGGAGAAAAAAAGAGGAATCTAAATTTTAAACGACCACAGAACGACCAGCCACCTCCTACTATAGGTCACGGTCCACTCCTGAGAGGGTCCGATCCACAAGAGATTATCTGCACACACAGGATCCTCTCCAACTATACCTAGAGAAATGTGCAATCTGGAATTTAGATGGATCCAAGTCCTTATATCCGAAGGACATACAGATCCGTGTCATCAGGCCGTCCTCTCTGTGGCCCTGAAACTTCTTAGAAATCTGACCCTTAATTCCACCAATAGATCCCTTCCCTTACCTTCTTTCCCAATCTATTTTACTATTGTCCCCCTTCTCTCTCTATATCTCTTTTCTGAATACTTTAGTAACTCTTCATATATTGTGATCTTATACCATTTTTTTATTCCTCAATCATTATCTATTTGTTAATTTCCCTGTCTCTTTTCCCTTAATTTTTCATACCAGTCCCATCTTGTATACATCTATTGCTGATTCATTGCTTCCCTTAAAACTTCCGTGCCCTTTTTCACAATCCCTTGCACAATCCCTTCCCTCTTCTTCCATCCACATATGTTTTACAGTATAATACGAGTCATACCAGTGTATCAAACAACCATATTCTTCTTCTCCAATCTTTTTTTCAACTTATTTTTATTATTCCCAATATCTCTTTCATCACTCCTGTTACTTTTTTCATCTGTACATTCCTCCAATCCTATAATTAACACCACTATCCCTTTTTCATCCTCTGACATCATCACTGTATTGTCCGGTGCCATTTATTTCTTTCCTTTTCCCATCCTGACTTAACACCATCCATTTCTCTTTATAGCTTCTCTCTTTACTAAACCCTCTGTTATCTTCTTTTTTACCATAACATTCAGTATCGCTTCTCGATCTAATAAGTAAAACGCCACCTTTCAATCCACGAAGATTGCTATCAAACTCTTGATTCGATCTTTTCTTCCCCATCTTCTTTCTTTAACCTCTCCGATAAAACAGTTACATATTACTGATACAATGTTGGCATGAGCGCCAATCCCCTATAATCTTTCACTACGGGTACTACTGTCCCCTCCTTCCATAAATCTGGCTAGCCCTCTCCTTACTCTATGTGACACTATCCATGCTTATTCCCTTAGTTCATTCTTCCCATATTTACACACTTTATTTGAAATCTCATCTATACCAGGTGTATCCAATCTTTCATTATTCCTAACACCTACATTATTTCTTCCTTTTTATGGCTTCTTCCTCGCTTTCCCTTCCCGCTTTTTCTTCTTTCCTAAATTTCTTCCCTACCCCTCTCAGCAAATCTATAACATATTTTTTCTCAATCACCTCAATTTCCTAGTTTATTCTTTTTTTTTCTTTTTCCATTGACTACTTCCAAACCCTCTTCTTTCATCCTAGCCTTCTCCTCCTCTTCTTCATACCTTTTATTTCCCCTTTTTTTACCCCATGTCTCAGTATACACTTTCTTTCTCCTATATTCTTCTGTAATACTTTTCTCTCATCTTCATGTTCTTAACTTCTTTCTCACTTACTTCTACTTTTTACATTGTTCATCCCATTCAGTTTTACCACCTAATCCACAAACTTCCTTTTTGTGGCTTTTAATACTCTTTTTATATTTCCTATAATTATTTCCACCTTTTCAATTATATTTTCCCCTTCCATTTTGATATTCTTGGCCTTTTACTTTCATTTTTCCTATCCTCTTATTGAACAATCCCCTCTTTCTGTTCTTTTTTAGCTTCAATTCCGTTTTATCCATATTGTTACTTCTTTCGCCCACTAATGTCACTGTTATAGGAACATGATTTGAATCTATATGATCCACCTCTAGTTTCTTGACCTCTCTTAACACGTCCTCCACTATCACATAATAAATTACTGTTCCCTTTTCTCCTCCTAAACGTGAATATTCCCCTTCCTCAACCACTCTAGCTCTTCAACAATTTCTTTCCCTCTCCTTCAGTATCTTATTTTTGTATTTTCTTTCTCCCTCTTTCTCTCTATTCCCTTTCTCCTCTAACTCCTGTTCTCACATTAAAACTTCCTTCTATTATAAGCCTAATTGCCTCTTTATTACCTTCTATCAGTTCTCATATGTCCTCTGACTTATGCTACAAATCTCCGTTTACTAACACTACTAGTATCTTACGTATCTCTTCTCTTATCAGGGAGTAGAGAGACTATTAATTCTTATTTTTCTTCTTTTATCTATTTCCAAGCATCCCTGTTGGAATTCTACTACTTTATAGTCCCTATACTTCCCTTTTTTCATCTCTTTTTGTTTCCTACTATTTCTTATATTCCTCTGTTCCATTCCTTTCTCTCCTAATACCCCGTCAACTCGTTTTTTTACTCCTTTCTTTCTTCGTCCCAATCCCACCATATACTATATTTTCCAATACTTAACCCACGTTCTTTTTCTCTTCTTTTTTCCTCTTCCGCTATTTTCCTTGACTCATACTTATTCTTTTCTTCCCATTTCAAATGTTATATTCTCCCAGTCTTTTAACTCCCTTCCCTCTATATTGCATCTTTCCCCCCTCTCTCTCACTCTCTCACTTTCTCTCTCTCTTCTTTCTATTCTTCTTTACATTTTTCTCAACATTTTCTTATCATTCCCACTCTTCCCGCCTTCAATGTCCCGGTTTGAGGCTTCTAGCTTTTGTAGTCTTTGTACAAAATTCTGCACCATTTGTTCCAAATTTTCCTAGACCTCTTCCCATTTTCTTGTCTCTGTTCTAAGTTCGGCCATTTCCATCCTAGTTTATTTTTTTATTCCCTCTTCCCATTCCTCCTCCTTTTTACTTCATTTCTATTACCTCCATCATTATGTTGCACATTTCTTTAGAATTTAAACTCCCTCTTCTTTTTCTCATCTTTCGCTGATTAATTTTCCATAAAAAAGACGAATTTTCAAAAATATATAAATTTTTAACTAAAAAAGATAACTATCAATCAGAAATGAAATATTTGAATTGTCAGTTTCAAAAATTAATTTTCAACAAAAAATGAATAAATTTTAAACAAAATAGTTTAGTTTTCAGCCAAGGAAATGTACTTTCAACCAAAAAAGTGAGTTTTCGGCCGAGAAGATTAATTTTCTACCACACAAGCCGACTTCTTAGCAAAATACATGAATTTTCAAGAAAATAGTTGAATTTTTAACTAATAAAAAAGATCGATTTTCAACAAAAAATGGAAAAGTAAATTATCAGTTACCAGAATCAAATTTTCAATAACAAAAACAACAATTTTCAATAAAATCGTTCAATTTTTAATCAATGAAGTGAATTATGAAACAAAACGATAAATATTCAAACAAATGAATTTTTAACCAAATTTTTTAACTTTCAACCAAGCAGATGAATCTTTAACCAAATAGATTAATTCTCCACAAAAAAAATCAATTTTTAACAAAAGACATGAATTTTAATCTAAAAAACATAAATTTTTAACCAAAGAAATGAATTTTTAACCGAAAAGATTATTTTTATCAAGAAAAATGATTCTTAACCAAATAGTTGAATTTTCAACTGAAAGAAAAAAAAAACAATTTCAACAACCAAGAATAATTTTTTACTGAACAGACCAATTTTCAACAAAATACAATTAAATTTAACCCAACAATTTAATTTTCAACAAAAAAGATGGTTTTTTAACAAAAAATGTTTAATTTTTAATCGAACGATAAACTTATTAAACAAAAAAACTTCAAAAAAATACTTCAATTTTAAAACAGAGACATGAATTTGCAACAAAACAGTTACATTTTCAATCAAGTCAATGAATTTTTAAGTAAAATTATGAATCTTCAACCAAAAAAATTAGAGCTTACCAAATAGGTGAACTTGTAATCAAAAAGATTCATTTTAATCCAAGAAGATTAATTGTCCACGTAAAACATAATAGTTAACTGTTCAGTTAAACAATTTAATTTAAAAAAATATAGTCAACTTCTAAGCCAAAGTGATGATTTGTTAACTGAAATGATGAATCTATGATAATCAAAACAATACATTTTTAACAAAGTGCAGTTAAACTTTAAACCAAGTATTAGAGTTTTTCGACATAAAAGATGAATTTTTAAGCAAGGGGGTTAATTTTTTATCAAAGAAAATAATTGTCAACAAGTTACATTAATTGTTAACCAAATAGTTGAATTTTCAACTGAAAAAGGTATCTTTTCAACTAAAAGTGAAGTAGCTTAATGTTCAGTTAAAGAGCTTATTTTTTGACAAAAAAAACGAGTTTTCAAAAAAATAGTCGAAATTACACCCAAAAAAGATAAATTTTGAACCAAAACTGTTATAGTTGATATTTCAAAAATGGAAAGCATTTTTATTTTTAATCAAAACCACTTCGATTCAACCAAAAAAGACGAATTTTCAACAAAGGCGTTGAATTTTCAGCCCAGGGAATGATTCAATCAAATAAGGAAAATTTGATCCACAATATTGAATTTTCGAGCCAAAAAGACGAATCTTTAACAAAACAGTTGAATTTTCAACCTAACAAGGAAGAACTTATAGCAAGGTAATAAAAATTTGAACCAAAAAAGATGAATTCTTATCCAAAAATATAATTGTAGTTTTATCAACCAAAAAAAAAATTAACTTTCATACAAAAATATTTAGATATTCTTTCAAATAATAGGAATTTTAATAATTTGTACATTAAAGAAGAAAAATTCAAATAAACATAGACGTTCCCTAAGATTATGAAATCTTACTAAGATTTTGCAAAAGGGAAGGGGTGGGATCAGAACAAACCTCACAGTATCTTTCATAAGAGGAGGGAAATTTACAAATTTTAGAAATACACCTGAGGGGTAGATCAAAAAATATTTAAGAAATGATGCCCCAGATGTATTCCCAGTCATGAATTAAGATCTAATAATTTGTTGTTTTATTTTCGTTCTAAAAGAAATAGAAAAAAACACGTGGCACCCTGGGGCAGGGGGGGGGGCGATAAAGTTACGATTGTCTGCATGGAGGAGTCAAAAGGTGTCCAAAATTGGACCTCGTCGAGGGGTTGTCAACTCGTGAAGTATAGGGTACATTTGTGCTGAATTATCCTGAATTATCTTGAAGTACGTAAAATATCCTAAACTACATTGAAATATTCTGAAGTATCCTGAAGTACCTTGAAATATCATGAAATATCCTGAAATAGCCTGAAGTGTCTTGAAATATCATGAAGTATCTTGAAATATTCTGAAGTACAATAATATATCCTGAAGTATCCTGAAGTACCTTGACATATCATGAAGTATCCTGAAGTATCTTGACATTTTTTAAAATGCATTATTATATCCTGAAGTATCCTGAAGTACCTTGAAATATCATGAAGTATCCTGAAGTATCTTGAAGTATCCTGAAGTATCTTGAAATATCATGAAGTATCTTGAAATATCCTGAAGTATCTTGAAGTACGTGAAATATCCTGAAGTATATGAAATATCTTGAAATACGTAAAATATCCTGTAGTATATGAAGTATCTTGAAGTACTTTAAATATCCTGAAGTACATTATTATATCCTGAAGTATCCTGAAGTACCTTGGAATATTATGGAATATCTTGAAATATCCGGAAGTATCTTGAAATATCATGAAGTATCTTAAAATATTCTGAAGTACATTAATATATCCTGAAGTATCCTGAAGTACCTTGAAATATCATGAAATATCCTGAAGTATCTTGAAATATTCTGAAGTACATTAATATATCCTGAAGTATCCTGAAGTACCTTGGAAATTATGGAATATCTTGAAATATCCTGAAGTATCTTGAAATGTCATGATGTATCTTGAAATATCCTGAAGTACATTAATATATCCTGAAGTACCTTGACATATCATATAGTATTCTGAAGTATTTCGAAATATCCTGAAGTATCTTGAAGTTCGTGAAATATCCTGAAGTATATGAAATATCTTGAAAAACGTGAAATATGCTGTCGTATAGGAAGTATCTTGAAGTACGTGAAATATTCCTAAGTGCAATAATCTATCCTGAATTATCCTAAAGTATCTTGAAATTCCATGAAGTATCTTGAATTACGTGAAATATCCTTAAGTATATGAAGTGTCTTGAAATACGTGACATATCCTGAAGTATATGAAGTATCTTGAAGTACGTGAAATATCCTGAAGTATATGAAATATCTTGAAATATGTGAAATATCCTGAAGTATATGAAATATCTTGAAATACGTGAAATATCCTGTACTATATAAAGTATGTTTAAGTACGTGAAATATTCTGAAGTACAATAATCTTTCTTGGAGTATCCTGATGTATCTTGAAATATCATAAAGTATCTTGAAGTACGTGAGATATCCTGAAGTATACGAAATACCTTGAAATATGTGAAATATCCTGAAGTATATGAAATATCTTGAAATACGTGAAATATTCTGTAGTATATAAAGTATCTTGAAGTACGTGAAATATTCTTAAGTACAATAATCTATCCTGAAATATCCTGAAGTATTTTGAAATATCATGAAGTATCTTGAAATATCCGGAAGTATCTTGAAATATCTTGAAATATCCTGAAGTATCTTGAAGTACGTGAAATATCCAGAAGTATCCTGAAGTACCTTGATATATCATGAAATATCCTGAAATATCTTGAAATATCCTCAAGTACATTAATATGTCCTGAAGTATCCTGAAGTACCTTGGAAATTATGGAATATCTTGAAATATCCTGAAGTATCTTGAAATATCATGATGTATCTTGAAATATCCTGAAGTACATTAATATATCCTGAAGTACCTTGACATATCATGAAGTATTCTGAAGTATTTCGAAATATCCTGAAGTATCTTGAAGTTCGTGAAATATCCTGAAGTACATGAAATATCTTGAAAAACGTGAAATATGCTGTCGTATAGGAAGTATCTTGAAGTAAGTGAAATATTCATAAGTGCAATAATCTATCCTGAATTATCCTAAAGTATCTTGAAATTCCATGAAGTATCTTGAATTACGTGAAATATCGACACCCAGATAGTATGTGTTCTAGGTACTCTGCGTGTGCATGACACGCTCTGCACATATCGCTGGGAACTTCTTGACAAAAAATGCGGTCACAGTATACTAAGGTGGAAATGAAACCGTCGTGCGTGCGAAAATGAATCCTTCTGTACCTGAATTAAGCCTTGATGTTCTGAGAAAATCAAAAGTTTGCTCCTTCGACAAGGACTGTTTTTCTATTTTCCTGTGAAAATTTCCGCGCATTTTCTTGTCAAGTAGCTCTTGATGCAATTTTTCAACTTCTGCTTTCTTCACTTCGACTTTCAGAAGTGAAGCATCTAGATGGAATAATGCACTTTTCTCACTTCTGATTTTAAAATTCAGGCCGAGGGTCTCAGCCGCCTGGTCCGCGGCTTTGTAAAGGAGCGCTCCTTTGCCAATAATCTCGTGATTCCTGACCAATTTTCAGGAGAAGATCTTTTCCATTTGCAATAACGTGAGCTGTACTTAAAACAATTCGGTTATGAAGACATTTGAGATTCAGAAGTCTGCGTCCGCCTTGACGGCGTGAGATGTATAATCGCGGAACGGACGCATTGATATGCAAGCTCTTATGCATATGCATGATCTTACACGTGGCGATATCAAGGGCCGTAAGCTCATTCTTCGTCCATTGATGCACCATAAACGAGTAGAGTTGAACCGGGACGCCAGCATGTTAGTCGCAGATACCTTGTTCAACGCCGACAGATTTGAAGACCAAATCTGTCGAAGAAGATGCTTGTATCTGCTTTGGAGATTCTCCTTCACTGATGTCACATCCTTAATGCGGCTTTGAGGCACGCCCAGGTATGTGTAGGTCTCTCCAGTGTCAAGATGTCTAATAACACTTATATCTACAAACTGAGGGTCATCAGGCATGCCAATAACACAAGCCCACAAAAAAAGTGCCATGTGCGAAAGATCAGAGATTGGTATCTATATGTATTTTGGGGCGCTGAATACGAAACAAACCTTAGTTTTCCCCCAGCACGTCAGGATTTTCCCCTTGACGCGAAAATTCCCTAGAGAATTTTTTTTCTGGGTATAAATTATCCTCGGTATTAAATCATTTGCAAACAGGTCAGAGCATAATATCTTTATGTATTTTGGTGCGCTGAATATGAATCTGACATTACTTTCCCCCTAGCAAGTCAGGCTTTCCCCCTAGACGAAGAAAATTTCCTAGAAAATCAGTTTTTTCGGGTATGAAATTACCCTTGATATTGAAATCGTCTGGGTACAAGTCGGGCATGGTATATTTATGTATTTTGGTGTGCTGTATATGTATTTAACATTAGTTTTCTCCTAGCACCTCAGAGTTTCACCCTAGGTGCGGAAAATTCCCGAGAAAGTCTTTTTTTTTCGGGTATGCAATTACCCTTAGTATTCAAATCATCTGGAAACAGGTCAGCATGATCAGTCAGTATGAAATAACCTTTGATATTGAAACTTTCTGGAAACAGGTCAGATATGATATCCTTATGTATTTTTGTACGCTGAGTACTAATCTGACAATAGTTTTCCCCTGCACGTCAGGGTTTCCTCCGAGAGGCGGAAAATTTTGTAGTAAATCAGCTTTGTCGGGTATGAAATTACCCTTGGTATTGACATCGTTTCGAAACAGATCAAGCATGGTATCTTTATGTATTTTGGAACGCTAATACGAGTCTAACATTAGTTTTCCCCCAAAACGTAAGGGGTTTTTCCTAGACGTGGCCAATTTTCTTAGAAAATCAGCTTTTTCGGGTATGAAAATATCCGTGGTATTGAAATCATCTGGAAATGGGTCAGGCATGATATCTTAATGTATTTTAGTACGCTGAATACAAATATGACATTAATTTTCCCCCAGTATGTCAGGGTTTGCTCTAGATGCGGAAAATGTTCTAGAAAAACAGGTTGTACGTATGTATATAGAATCACTTTGGGTATTTAATTCATGTTTTTGGATAAATTTAATACCAAGGTTAATATCGTACCCGAAAAAGCTGATTTTCTGGGAAACATTCTGCTTCTAGGGGGAAACCCTGATATGCAGGGGAGAAACCAATGTCAGATTTCTATTCAGTGCGCCAAAATACATGAAAATATCATGCTCTGACCAGCTTCCAGACGATTTTAATACCAAAGGTTATTTCATACCCGAAAGGCTGATTTTTTAGGGAATTTGCTACGTCTAGGGAAAAACCCTGAGGTGCTGGGGGCAAACTAGTGTGATATTTGTATTCAGCGCACTGAAACACATAAAGATATCATGCTCTGACCTGTTTCCAGCCGATTTCAATACGAAGGGTTATTTCATACCCTACAAGGCTTATTTCCCAGGGAACTTTACGCGTCTGAGGGAAGCCCTGGGGTTCTAAGAGAAAACTAATGTCAGATTCGTATTCAGCGCACCAAAATACATAAAGATATTAGTGCTTTCGGCACGGTTGTTACGCCTGCGCTTAGGGGTTATTCTTTTGGGACCATCCCTGGTCAATAGTCCGCGACTGCTTATTATTTATTGTAACCATATTCAGCAGAAACCCTTGGTACAGGGACCCTCTATCCGCAACCCGAGGACGCGTTCGGTGGCTTTGTCATAGGCCTCTATGGCGTAATGTGTTTTTTCGAATTTGGTGATCAGATGACCGACGCATATTCAAGTTTGGACCGTATTAGTGCGCAAAAAAGAGGAAACAAAGGGTTAGATGTTTTAAAGTGCCTGCAAGCTCTCATAAGAAAAACTAATGTTTTTTTCGCACTACTAGTCATGTCATCAATGTACGCATTAAACGTAGGCTACTGTCATACAATATTCCTACGTCCATAATTGTTTCTACTCTCTTAACTCCAATACCATTGATATAGTTCTTTACATGAACGTAGGTTGGCTATAGGTAAGTAGATTTTTACATCATCCGCATAAAGTAGAGAATAGCATTATAGGAGTGTCGAGATATCGTTCATGTTTATTGGAAACAATAAGGGTCCTAAGTTAGAACCTTGAGATGGACCTGATTAAGGAATGAATGGGTCGGATGAGTAACCTCCGTATTGTACAATATGTTGACTTTGAGACGTCAGTATGAATGACGTCTACCTAATCATAGTTTACAAGCATGTCCTTAACATTTTGAGTAAAAGTCAATAGTTTTGTGCTGGTAGATTCGCGGGGTATGAACGTATGTTGATGTATACAGATTTTTGGTGCTACTATGTCACAAACAGTTTTATGAAGGCAAATTTTGAAAATTTTGAAAAAGTTCTTGAGTATTGCTTTTGGTCTATAGTTAATGACAGAAGTTTCTAATCCCTTTTTAGATATAGGACACACTCTTACTTTTTTTCGTATTTCCGGAAATGTCCCTTTTTGTCTCGGAAGCTCCTAACGTGTCCCCTAAGGTTTTACATTTTTCTTGTACCTCTCCCCTATTTTTTAACCCCCCTCCCACCCACACTTACTTAGTGATGGAAGGGGGATCTACAGTTTAAGGTGAGGTTTTTTTTTGTCTACATGACAACTAAATCTTAGTATCCATTAATATAGTCTGTTTTTTTTTCAATTACAGTAGAGAAGGTAAAAACTCAGCATAACCCATCCCCATTCTGCAACTTTGGTTTTGAAATTTATTTACTTATAAAACTGATCACCTTATACTACATTGTTGATGAACTATGATCTTCTGATGGTCTCAAAGCTTTGACGGTACTGGCTACACCATGAAGTATCCTGGGAATGGAAATCTGGGCCGTCTTAGATAGGCTGTAGTACCTACTTAGGCATCCTGATCACTAGGCTAATTGTAGCATCATTAGGAAATGTCGACTCAGAGTTAGTTCTAAGTGAGGCACTTTGTTCTTGATTATTGAATGAAGACGCTTCCTCCTTTGGCATAGGTGGTATTATGTCTCGCCTGACAATTACTGTCAGTCCTAGGCCAAATAATTGTTGTTCAATTTGATCCAAAGCTTGGTCCTTTGCTTTGTAATTTGCGCTTTTGGAAACGTCAGAGTATTCATTCTGCTAGGTTTCGAAACTTGTAGATAATTGATCAATATGATGCAATTTTTCTGATAAAGTCAAAAGATTATAATGAATTAGGGTCTTATAAATGGCAATGTTTGGACCCTTAGTTGGTCCTAATCCTTGAACAGTTAACTGTGAAATTCACATTCTGCATCCTGGGGCAGTAGTTCAGATTCAGAAGACTGAACTCCCGCAGTTTCAAACGCCGGCAAGGTGCAAGGACATATTATGTATGTAGGTAATTCTTGGCTTTGTTTGAATTTCCTATTAGTCATAAGTAAATAGGTTCTTTCCTTTTATTCCATTGAAATGTATGAAGAATCAGAGTTTATGTAGGCTTTCCCTGTGCCGGTTCCCACGATGGACTGTTGAACAGGAATGAAATGCATGCTTTAAAGTATGGACTCAGTCTTGTCTAGTAGGGACACATCCAATAGGACTTCCAACCATGTTTTTCCCGCCATGTGAATGACGTCGTGACTTTAATCAGCTGATCGCAGATATTCGTCTACTCCAATTCCGATGGCCGTCTTTGTCTAAAAAGTAAGAGGAATCATCTATATGTGGCAAATGTACATTCCAGTCCGGAATTTTCCGTTTCCGGTTGATTTTCTGTATCTAACACAGTATCCTTAAACCCTGCTCTAATGCTTTTCTCAGTTCTTCGAACTCTGTTAGATTGATAATAGGTTCACCATCAGTAGTCTTTCATCCGTTTTTTTCCTAATTTGGGACCCATTTGGTATAACTGTCGATAAGAAACTTTGCATCCGTGTTAATCCCCAGTTTCCTGATGCCATTTTCAATGGCTTTTCTTGCAGCTGCTTTTGCGGCTTGGAATTCGTCAGAGTTATTCATTTCCCTCCCGATAGCGGGTTAAGAGATATTCCACGGATGATCGTGGCCAAACCACATGCCTTTCCCCTTTCCGGTTCTTTCGCTTTTGTTGTAAATGAACGCTTTGTCTACATATACGTTCGTAAATTTATCGCATAAACTAAGAAAAGAAGAGTTGATAAGAGTTGGGGGTGCATTTTTATGTGGACGATCTTCTTTGGGCATTGGTACGTTCGCTTTTGGATTACGCGTTATCGGCTGATCAAGATTCTGAGCTATATACGAGGGCCTGGAGACTTTCCGCTCTTCTCATTAGTTTCTTGAGTCTACCGGCTTTGCCGCTTTTATTAACGTGCTTAATCTTTAAAGGAGGACGTAGCTCATTAGATTTGTCTGAATCTTTTAAGCTCTTAGGTGCACGAGGGTCTCTTCAGAATGAATGCTGTTGCTCTGGAGCTAGTCACTGTCGGCTTCAATCCAGTAGGTGTAGCGTTTGGAATTTCCCATAGTTTCTGGTTTCCAGATCGAGTGGTTCGACTCGCTTCAGCTTGTTCATCAGTAGCTGTTTCAGGGTACTCACCTTTCTTGATAATGTCCTTTGTCGAGAATTGTTTAAGCGGTAAGGCCCTGTAAGTGGTTATATCGGCCGGTATAGTTTGAACACCATTTCTTCTATTGTCCTTGCTGGGTTTGCTCGGAAGTGCCGAATCATTCGAAGCGTCTCGTTTTGGAATTGTCATAGAGTTAAATTGCGTAGAGATGGAGTTATCAGAATCTTTTAACAGTAACTTTTTCTTCATTTATTCGAAGATATATTGATGATCGTGTAATCTATGGAGCCAACGAAACAGCTTCAAACTAGGATTATCAGTATACGTCATCCAATGCATGGGTTCATAGTCGCATGCCAAAATGAATTCGTGCCAATATAATTATTGGCGGGAATTCGTTATGCCGTATAAAGCGGCCAGACATTATTTTTCAGATTTAAAGTAACGTTGTTCAGTAGGATCTATTATTTTTAAATAATACGCGATCAGCATATCTATATAATCCTTTTCCTGTGTCAAGGCTGCGCCTACTGCATATTCTGAAGCATCAGTAGTTAACTTGAAGATTTTGTTGAAATCGGGGTATTGTAAGATGGGTTCACATCAGTGGCAGGTGCATGGTTTGCTGAAACTTCGTCTTTGTTTGGATCCTCATATGCATTTAGCATCTTCCTTCAGCAAGTCTGCTAAAGGTTTAGGTTATTTTGCATAATTTTGTATAAGTCGCCGACAATATCCTGTAGCCCCAAGAAATGTCTGATTACCTTAACAGTTCTGGGTCTAGGGAGATTCCTTATAGCGGTGATTTTTTTTGGATTATGTCTCCCTTCACTGCTGCTGATGCTGTGTCCTAGATATGCAATTTCGGTACGATGAAAATCGCATTTGTCTGGTTGTAATTTAAAATTCGCTTCCCTTAGTTTTTTAAAAAGTCTCCGAACCTGTTTGTCGTGTTCCTCTAGAGCTTCCGAATAGATTACGATGTGATCCAGGTATACAAAGGCTTCTGAAACGAGCATCTTCTTTATGACGTTGTATCCACTCACCAGATCAAATACTGTAAAATAGCGCGCCCATCCTAGTTGTCTATTATTTCGGTAATATTGAGTAAAGTGTCAGCGTCACCTATTATTTTTCATTGAGAACTCTGTAATCTATAATCTCCTGATATTTGCTTACCCCCAAAACGTCCATCTTTTTAAGAACTATCATTACTGGCACATTGTAAGCTGATGCCGGATACTAGCATAAGATATGCAGGGATGTTTCATCATCCTTGCCGCATTTCCTGCACTCTGTCGTGGAGTTATACACCATCTTCTGCATGTGATAGTTCAGATGGTAGTGTCCCATAACCGTCTGAACCACTGTCCTTATGTGTTTCTTGGGTAAACTCAGGATTTCCCTGGCTCTGTACATCCTGTACGTATCGCCCATCCCGATGCAGCAAGACGCTAGTCCCAGTACCGTTTCTGGTCCTATATATTCACTTGCTGCTTACCTTTTCCCAACTGAACGGCCTTTTCGTTGCCCTTGATCCCTGTGTGACCAGGAACCCATGTGAGAGCCACGTTGTTCTTTTCGGCAAGTCGTTTTAATGCCTTTTTGCATTTCTAAACCACCTCTAATATTATATCTTGCTTCCCAACTGCAGTTAATGTCGCTTGGCTATACGAGCAGATTGTGATGTGCCTACCAGCAGCGTTACCTTCTAATAATTTCTGAGAACAGCGAAGTTCAGCCAGGACCTCCGCCTGAAAAAACAGTGACATGTCGCCCAAGCGGGATCCCTATTGCCCTCCTTTCCGCGGTGTCAAAGATTCCTGCTCATGAACCTCCAACTCCTTTGGAGCCATCTGTAGAACAGCCTAGTATGTTTGGTCCATTAAGTCTATCTATTTGCTCTTATCAGGCGTCCCATCGCTTGAGCCGCCCTGGCGGTTATCGCAACATGTAGGGGTTTCTTGCTGTGGGCGTAGTTCTCATTGCTCCTGTAACACCCCTAAACGCTAGCGTTTGCAATTGTCGCAGCCTGTACTACATCGTTTTAAGTTTCACGCCTGGCCACTAGAATGTGACCGCGTATAGGAACCTTTATTTAAGGATAGCAGAGTGAAGCCATGAAAGAATTTTTGGCCCTAGACTCCACGTCAAACCAAAGGCTCGTCTACATATCTCAACTGTCATGACAAACTTTCTGCATTTGGTTTCAAGATGCTTCACCTAGTTCAGTTTGCTATCTAGGTGTACCCCCAGATATTTAACCGAGACTGCGGTCGTCAGCCTCCCACCACAAAATGCAGGGGCGTCAACTTTCGATACTTTGTATTTTCTCGTGAAAATTACCAGACTGGTCTTTTAAGGATTTGCCGATGGCCCTGAGCAGTCGCACGAGAGCTTCACGGTGCGCAGTGCCGGCATTGTAGGGCCTATAAAAGTTTCTAAATGAGCCACTCCGACTAGGATTACAAAGTTATCCGCTTATCTCTGAGTGTAATACTCTTCCTCATTTAGCCTAAGAAAGAGACCGTCCACTACAATGCGCCACAGAAGGGGTGACAGGAAACCCCCCTGTAGGAATCCCCGTGGCGCTATTTTCTTGACTAGACCTTCGCCCTATCTGGCTTCAAGTAGTCTCCGGCGTAGCTTGCTTCCCATCCAGCTCACTAGCTGAACTGGCACGCCACAACTTGAAGCCTTTCGACAGATGACTTCCGAAGAGGTATTACTGAAGGCTCCCTCTATATCCAAGAAGGTGCTACAGCATACCCTTCCTGTTCCAGCTGCTGCTCCAATTTTGCTACAATAGCTTGGAGCGCAGTTCCTATCGAGCAGCCTGCCTGAAAGTCGTGCTGCCCTCTCTGCAGCGGAGAGGCTACAAGCACCTCATCCTTAATATATCTCTCGACAAACCTCACAATGACCTAAATAAAACTAGCAAGATATCACAAAATATTCCTAACAAGAATCAGCAGAAATGCTTCAACATTTCTTTTTGATCAACAAAATTTTAGACAACATTTCCTAAACCAATTCAGCAGAGTCATAAAAAATAAACAAATTTCAAATTAGATCTATAAGGTATTCGGAAAAACACGCAATTCTCAACGCTCAAAGTCTCTATAAATTCCACTCTTGTAAAAGGGCGGCGCAAGCGTGGAATTCGTGGTTGAGTGACGCTGGATTGAGGTTCGAATCACAGGTTAACTCATGGTTAACACAAATTTGGAGCGAAGCTTGACTGGGGGTTCAGTTCAATAAACTACACATATTTTTAGGTCAACACTTGATAAGGAGCTTAGCTCTATAATTGAATAGAATTTTGGGGTAAAACTCAACTGGAAATTCAATCAAATGATTATACCAAATTTGGGGTAATGCTGGACTGCGGCTCAGTTTAAAGGTCACATATAAATTTGGAAAAATAGTTGACTGGGGGCTCAGTTCAATGATTGAAGAAAATACGGGGTAATGTTCGACAGCAAAAGGCATTTCACATATCATGTTAATTATCACTGCACATAGCTGGAATATACATTGTTCTTTAAATAAAAGGTCCTGTTAAAGAGTCTCCGCCTCGACCACGTGTGACGCCGCTTTACAAAAATAATAAAGGTCTTGAGATTAATAAAATTGATCAATCATGGCCACGTGTCGAGCATAGTTTCCCTTTACTCGGTAAGTAAGAGTCGACCTTACCCTTAGAATTCAAGAAAAAGTCGAAGAGGAACTTCCTAGAGAGTAGAAAGTGGTTGAGAGCTTCTTCATAATCTGATACTTCACGCAGTTTAAATCACTTTAAAGACGAGAGAGAAATGTGTCGACTTGATGCGGCTTTGGTCAGCAGAGAAGAGCGAATGTGGTAGCCATGATCTGTAACACGGTTTCGGCTTGCCTTCTTCTCCTTTCTGGCGTTCCAATTCGTGGTGAGGCCGCTGCGGTGACGGGGTGCCGGGTTTACATTCCAGGACCATATGAATAAAAGGAGCTCGGTATCCTGTTATTTTAGGATATCATCCTTCCTTCCCTCTATTATCGTCAGAAATGATCCAGAGTTGTTCTTCTTATGTTCTTGACTCTCCAATCCACCTATTTAATCACCTCCTAGAGCCTGAAGTTATTCTGACTGATCATTGTAGAATTTGCTTCTCTACCAATTGGTATCAGCCGACATGCAGAGGGCATTGCGCATTGAATTTCCACTAGTCATTTTGGGAATTGATGCGGAAATTTCTCATTATTAAGTCTCAAAAAGGTTCCACGCCAGGTAGATAAGTCCTTCCAGATTTTCAGTAACTTGTAGGGTTACTTCCAACCTGACCGGCATTCTATAATGATTCTTGTAGACAAGGATCCACAACTACTTTGAGACTGGCAGACACAAGTAGGCGCAAAGGCGGGAGAATTCAAATGACTTGAAAAGTATCTCGAGGAAGTCAGACAATTCTGAGATTCTCCAACGGCACACAGTGGGCTTTTTTGTAAAATTTACTTTCAAAACCTAATATCTTTTGAACGAAATGACCAAAATGGGTGTTTCTTAAAGGAAATTAGTGCCTATTAAATGCACAATAAGCAAAAATTATAGAGAAAAGTACTCGAACTACAGAGAAAAAAGTTTTGTTCAGTACAACACATAATATTTGATAGATTTTGTAATGCTGAATTTAAATCTACCATGAAAAATAGCGTAGTGTATTTCCTTAACGAGAAAAATGCAGTTAAATATGAAAAATCCAATATGGAGAGACACAAGTCGGAAACATGATGGTAACTTAACAAAGTTTATTATCTTCAAGTTTTTAAGGTCGTTGAATCCAAATCTGACGTCAAAATTACGAAATAAACAATTGACAAATGACAAAATGACAAATCCAATATGGCGGAACAAAAGTTTTGAAAAATTAAGGGAAAATGACAACAATTGTCTATATTTACGTTTTCGGGGGCTCTGAATCTAAACCTGACGTCAGAATCATAAAATACAGAATGGCGGATCCAATATCGCGGAACAAAAGTTTTGAAAATTTTTTGGAAAATTGACCAAATTGTCCATATTTACACTTTCGAGGGCTCTGAGTCCAAATCTGACGTCAGAATTTCAAAATCAAAAATTGCCGATCCAATATGGAGGAACAAAATTTGGAAAACATAATCTAAAGAAAAAAACATAGTTATTTCAAACATAATCCTCTTACCGCTAACATAATCTTTGGTGACAAATGTCACGAAATAATGCAACAAATGCATTTTATTTTTCGATTTTTGTTTCACTAAATCCGACGTATTATTTTTGATTTTGAAATTATAATATCAGATTTGGATTCAGCGACCTCGAAAACGTAAATATGACTCATGTTGTAAAGTTGCGCAAATTTTATCATTTTTTGTTCCTCCATATTCGATCAGTCATTTTTTATTATATAATTTCGACGTCAGATTTGGATTCAGAGCCCTCGCAAACATAAATATGCACAATTTGGTCAATTTTCGTAAATTTTTCAAAACTCGCCATATTGGACTTTTCATATTTAACCGAATTTTTCTCGGGAAGGAAATACGCTACGCTGTTTTTCCTGGCAGATTTGAATTTAGCATTAAAAAATCTTTAAAATACGATGTGTTGCACTAAACAAAACTTTTTTTTTGTAGTTCTAGTACAATTTTGTAATTTTTGTCAAAAAATGATGGAATTTTCCTGCATTTCACAGGTTGGGAAATTCATGAAAACTTTTCTCTAACATTTTTCCTTATTGTGCATTTAATAAGCTTTAATTTTGTTTAAGGAACACTACAAAAGTGGCCATCTCATCGGGTAGCCCTCAAATATAGACGTCCGAAGCGCAGTCGTTTATAAGTTTCAGCATCATTGTCGCATTATTGGTTGGTGACGGGTATTTCTCATCCAAAGAATGCTTTGCGCTACTAACCAATCCCAAGGCACGGTCATAATAGTTTCTAAAACTCTCTGTTTTTTTTCGGGTCTCTGAATCCGAATATGGAATCGAAATTACACAAAATTGTCTGACTTTCATGAAAATTGGTGTATTTAAGTTTTTTGGGTCTCTCAATCCGAATCTGGCATCAGAACTCCGAAATTCAAAATGGCAGATTCAATGTGGCAGATCAAGCCAACTCCCTAGACCAATTTTCATCTTTTGGTCGCCATATTCGATCATCGATTTCGGAAATTCAAATTTTTACCTTGAATTTATATGCAACGACCCAAATAACCCCTTAATACAAATTTTCACTCAAATCCGTCAACTCATTGAATTAAAAAAAAATGTAGATCACAATATTGGATCAGCCATTTCGAAATTTCAAATTTTGACCTTGAATTCGTATTCAGCGACCCAAGTCACCCCTTTTGTACCAATTTTCAATGGTAGCCATCTAGTAGAACGATTCACACATTTTGGGACCACTTTGTGATTTTTGGTCTACACAGTGCTCATAGTCTGACCTTCTGCACGCAGGATTTTAATAAACCCTATCTGGGCCAATCATGCATTGTTACTGAGGTCGTTGTGCAATTTTTGCATTTCTAATCAACAAATAAGTGAGTAACCTTGTAAGGTAATTCGGTTTCATTGCCACTATCTCTCGTTACATCTCTCTCTCTTTCTCTCTTTCTTTCTCCCTCTCTCTCTCTCTTTCTCTCTCGTGCTCCTATCCGAAAATCGTATGGGATCCCATGAATTCAATTGCTTCTATTTTTTGTGTGGTTTTCTATAATCCAAGAGACTCTAAGGCAACTCGCCACAATATCCCGTTTACACTGGGGTGACCTAAGGAGGTAAGAGAGGAGATAAAGGACAAGGTCGTACAGAAGACTGTAATATGTATGGAACCTATGGTTTGAAACCTGTATCCTACCACTGTATTTTCGATAGGGGTGTGCCTCGTGAATCCTACTTGAAAACATTCAAGTGCTGGCCCATAGGCTTGCAGCTTGAACCCTAACAGAGGTTTCGATTGTCGTGAGGCTTTTCTATTCTCCTTGCATTTCAAGCTAATTTTGTTAATTTTGAATGGTTATAATAACCGAACAATTATATCTGATTCTATTTCGTAAATAAAATCAGACAATATTTTTTCGGTTATCTATAAACCTCAACTAATTCTTCTATTTAATTGAAAATGAAATAAATTATTTGCAGAAAATCAAGTGCTGGCCCACAGGCTTGCAGCTTGAACCTTAAGAGAGGTTACGACTGGCCGTGAGGCTTTACTATTCTCCCTGCATTTCAAGCTGATTTTTTAAAACTTTGAATGGTTATAATAACCGAACGATTATCTATGATTTTATTTTATAAACGAAGCCAAAGAAATTATTTCAGATATTATTCAACCTAAGCAGTTATGTAGTCAGCAGTGAGTGGTACCATTTTTTTCAAGTACTCGTACTAAATTATTTTCACTTAATTTGAGCAAAATTACCTAGAGGAAAGAAAGATAAACAATCTCATCGCTGCCACCAAATTTGTTACGAACGAGCAAATTAAACGAAAGTAAAAATTAATTTTTGATTTCTTTTGTCGGAGGTACCAAACTAATAAGACAATCCAAAAATTAGCAAATAGCATACCTTTATTTTTATTTGTGGTATTCGATTATTAATGTAGGGCATGTGCAGGGCTCTTTAAATAATTTTAAAAGGCTCTATTTTTTGGCAAGAACAAAATTGAGGGGTTTGATTCGGAGTTATTTAAAAATGAAATATTTCAGAGGTCTCACCTTGACTCTGGCTGCACACAGCTATTTTTCTTATATTTCTAGAGGTTCAATCTGTCTAATTTTTCAAATTTGTACGTCCCAAAAATTCTCTTTATTGATCACTGCCCTGCTTAAAATTCCGGATAGGATCTGATAAAAACCAGACACGATCCAGATAAAAACCTGATAAATCTTGTATACGGCTCTATCCGGGCTCCATACGGATTATTATTTCCAATCCGGAAATTGTACGGATCTATCTGGGTTCTATCAGAGAGACCTGACCAATCGCGTATTTTAGTGAAGACCACAGTGGCCATCTATCCGGGTCTATCTGGTATCTATCGAAGGTAAAAAGAAGCATCTACCTGGGTCTATCCGGGACCTATTTGGGACATGGATATATAAATCCATTTACTCTAAGTTTGAAAGAAGTGTATATCCGGGTTTATCTGGGACCTATCTGGGAGTTTACAGTCGACAAAAGAAACAAGTTCTACCGTGCATGTTTATCCGGATCTACCCAGGACTGATTTCAAACACGGAAACAGAAATTTATGTCCTCTAAGTCTAAAGGAAATATCTATTCGGGTTCATCCGGGACCTATCTGGAAGTTAAACATCTGAAAAAGAAACAAGTCATATCGTATATGTTTATCCGGGCCTATTTGGGAACAATTTGTAACCCGGGAACAGAAATTCATTTTTGCTAAGTTCAAAAGAAGCCTCTATCTGGGTTTGTTCGGGACTATCCGGGGCCATTTTGGAACCCGAGAAAAGAAATTCATTGCCTCTGAGGTCAAAAGAAGCGTCTATCTGTGTTTATTCGGGACCCATCTGGGATTGTACCATCGAAGAAAGAAGCAAGTCTACCGTGTATGTCTATCCGGGTCTATCCGGGACTAATTTGGAATACGGAAACAGAAATTAATTTTCTCTAAGTTTAAAAGAAGCGTCTATCTGGGTGTATCCGGGACCTATTTGAGCCCCTACCATCAAAAAAAGAAACAATTCCACACATCCCATACAATTTTTCCATGGGATTTTGCACGATTTCTATTATAAACTACTTTTAAAATGAGGTAAAGTGAACATTAGAATTCATATTAAATAGCTAATGACTATAGTAACTATAGTAATAGTGGACAGTACGAATTTGATAATTTTATGAAGTTAGAAGGTTTTGTCTACAAATTAGGTCATAATTTTTAAGTAAACTTTCCAATTTTACAGTAATTTAATTTTAAGTGTGAAGGAATCGAATTTTAACAATATGCCGAGGGGTTGACAACTCGTGAAATCAGGTGTACACCTTCGCTGAAGGCACTGGCGTGAAGTAACTTAAATTCACGTGAAGTCACTGAAATCACTCGAAGTCAGTGTACACTCCATCGGTCGAGTTGTGAAAGCCTCGGAATATAACTTGAGTCTTTATGTCTTATCGCTTAGTACCGTGTTAACTTCAGTTGATTAAAAAAAAAAATTTTAATAGAAATCGTACGATGTACCACAGAAAAACTGTATGGTATGTGTAGAGTTAAATCATGCGACCAGAGAAAACAAAGTGTTTTACCAAACTCACGATATTCACCAGACTGTTTTACACAAAAAGGTATCTAATTCTCTTAAATTTTGATTATATTCATAATATTATGGACATAGATTTCAAATAAAGTTGAATTTCATTATTTTCACACAATAGTTCTGGAGAAATCTGAGGATGAAAACAACGAAATTGGACATTTTGAAGCAATATTTTGCATTATAGGTACTTTAAGTATTGAAATTAATAGTTAAATTGAGATATATCTTTACCAAATGAAAGTTCAATTCGGGTGAAGTATGGGACTTGAAAACCTCATGTCAATATTATTGGGAACACGAGTGACCCTGAAGTAGAGAAACTTTCTATTTGGTTCTTTCGTCGACATAAATATCAAATTTTTGTTAATTACATCGCAATGACGTCCAGATTATCTATTCTGAAATGATTATACTACATTATTTTCAGTGCGAATTAGGCCATATTTCAGCATTCTTTTGATCGTTAAAAAATTGAAATACACCAATTTAAAGAAAGAATGGAAACGTACCGAATGAAATGGTTGAAATTGTAGCGTTCAAAATTTAAACTTCAGCATTCTGACTTCTTTCACATTTAAAAAAATTGCCCAACTCTTGAACTTTAAAATTTGAGATAGTTCTTTTTTCAACTATTTTAATTTTATACTATAAGATTTTATATGAATTAATTTGAAGCCGTTTAATCTTGAACGAATTAAGCTTATACTATTTTAATTATAAAGACTTGAATTTTTGAATTTTGAATTTTTCAAGTTATATAATTGATTCATGCAGGCAGCACACAAGAACTGCAGAAAGTTGTCAATAGAAACAGAACAGATTTTGCGCCAGATCACCTGGCATCAAATCTGATCTCGCTCAAGATATCTTTAAAGGTGATGCAAAGAAGAGTAAGAATTTCAAGAAGAATAGGACTGCGTAGGAGATTAAAAAAGAAGGAATGCAGCACTTATTCGTAATTTTTAGTTGATAAAATTAATGAGTTTTTTTTTTTAAACAGATCTCTCCGACCATGTAAGTTATTATTATTATAATTATTATATCATTAAGCCGTTTCCCTTTCGGGGTAGGCGTGAATTGCTCGGTTGTAAAGTAGTGATGTGTGGATGGCCAATCGCAATTGCTGGATGGGATCCAGATATAATGAAGAATCCGGTGCTGTGTGCGTTGGAGATTGTGCTCTCGATATGGGTTGAGTGTTGTTGGGGGAGATTGTTACCGTAAGGAATAAAGGAATCAGTTCGTGTGATGAATCAGAAGTCTGGACAGTATCGTCGGTCGCGTAAGTTATACAGTTGTTATCTCGATACTTCGCGTATGTCAGCGTGAACTATCGGTCTCGCTCCTCTCATCTGATACGCGTGATTATGGTTTGCTATGGACGTATAGTCTTTTAGTTTTGCTAGCTTTGGTAACGCTTAATGATATAAATTAATTAGAAAAAAATCAGCTTGACCTGGAATTGGTAACCTATATTTATATCTACTCTTCTGGTGCTGTTATAAGGAAAAAAATAAGAATGGCCTGGTTCAAAATATCAAAGGCGTTTCCAGCTTCGCTAATGCAGATCAAGTCAATTATTGAGAAAGGAAACAGCTTCACTTGAAATTTGGAAAATATATTCATATTCACCAGCTAGCGCCATTATGAAGAGAAGAATGGGACAAGCCTTGATCATAATTGCAAAGATTTTTCTAGCTTTCGTAACGCTGAACCATGTGAATTATTTTAGAAGGAAGCAGCTTGGCTAGAAATTGCAAACCTATATTTATATTTACATTGCTGTTGCCATTATGAGAAGAATGGGACAAGCCTGAATCAAAGTTGCAAGTGTTTATCGAGCTTACCTGACGCTGAGTCATTTCGATTATTCAGGAAGGAAGCAGCTGAACTTGAAATTGGACACCTATAATTATATTCACCCTGCTGGCGCCACTATGAAGAGAAGAATGAGACAAGGCTAGATCAAAATCGCAAAGGTTTTTCTAGGTACGGTAGCAGTTAACCATGTAAGGTATTTAGGAAGGAAACAGCTTGACTCGGAACTGGAAATATATATTTATATTTACACTGCTAGCGCAATTATGAAGAGAAGAATGGGAAAAGCCTGTATCAAAATAGCAAAGATTTTTCTTGCTTCTGCAACGCTGAATTATGTCAGACATTCAGAAAGTAGGAGCTTGACTTGAAATTGGAAACCTATAATTATATTTACGCTGCTGGCGTTATTATTTAGAGAAGGATGAGACAAGCCTGGATCAAAATTGCAAAGAATTTTCTAGCTTTGGTTATGCTAAGTCATGTGAATTATTAAGGAAGGAAACAGCTCGACTTGAAATTGAAAACCTACACTTATATTTACACTGCTGGTGCCATTATAAAGAGAAGAATGGATGAAGCCTTGACCAAATTGCCAAGGTTTTTCTAACGTTGGTAACGTTTATTTATGTAAATTGATTAGAAATGAATCAGCTCGACTTGAAATTGGAACCCTCTAATTGAATTTATTTTGCTGATGCCAATATAAAGAGAAGTATGGGACAAGAAATGCTCAATATTGCGAAGGTTATTCTAGATTTGGTAACGATGAATCATCTAATTTATTCAGGAAGTAAGCAGCTCAAGTTGAAATTGGAAACCTACATTTATATTTACACTGCTGATGCTACTATAACGAGAAGAATGGGACAATCCTGGATCAAAATAGCAAAGGTTCATCTTGCTTCTGTAACGCTGAATTAGGTCAATTATTCACGAAGGAAACAGCTTGACTTGAAATTAGGAACCTATATTTATAACTACTCTTCTGGTGCTATTATAAAGAGAAGAGTAAAAAAAGCCTGGATTAAAATAGTAAAGGTTCTTCCAGCTTCGATAATGCAGATAATGTGACTTGTTTAGAAAGGAAACAGCTTGACTTCAAATTGTAAATATATATTTTCCCATCTGGCGGCATTTTGAAGAGAAGAATGCGACAAGCCTGGATCAGAATTGCAGAGGCTTTTCTAGCTTTGGTAACGGTCAATGATATAAATTAATTAGAAGAGAGTCAGCTAGACTTGAAATTGGAACCCTGTATTCAAATCTATTTTGCTGGTGCCAATATAAAGAGAACAATGGGACAAGCCAAGCACTATATTGCAAAGGTTATTCTAGATTTGGTAACCATAGATCATTTCAATTATTTAGGAAGGAAGCAGCTTGACCTGAATTTGGAAACCTATATTTATATCTACCCTTCTGGTGCTGTTATAAAGAAAATAATAAGAATATCCTGGATCAAAATAGAAAAGGTGCTTCCAACTTCAGTAATGCAGATAATTTCAATTATTTAGAGAGGAAACAGCTTGACTTGAAATTTGGAATATATATTTATATTTACCCAGCTGGCGCAATTATGAAGAGAAAAGTTGGACAACCCTGGGTCAAAATAGCAAAGGTTTTTTTAGCTTTGGTAATGCTAAATCATGTGAATTATTTAGGAAGGAAACAGCTTGACTTGAACTTTGGAATATATATTTACTTAGCTGGCGGCATTATAAAGGGAAGAATGGGACAAGCCTGGATAAGTATTGCAAAGGGTTTTCTAGCTGCAACGCCATTTAATCATGTCAAGTATTTAGAAAGGAAAGAGCTTGACTTGACATTGAAAACCAACATTTATATTCACCCTGGTGGTGTCATTATAAAAAGAAGGGTTGGACAAACCTGGATCGGAATTTCAAACTTTCTTTGAGCTTCCGTAACGCTGTATCATGTCAAGTATTTAGGAAGGAAGCAGCTTGGCTTGAAATTGCAAACCTACATTTATCTTTACATTGCTGGTACCACTATAAAGAACAGAATGAGACAAGCCTTTATCAAAATTGAAAGGGTTATTCTCGCTACGCTAGCACTTATTCAAGTCAGGTATTTAGTAAGGAAACAGCTTGATTTGAAATTGGAAGCCCATATTTATATTTACCCTGCTAGCGACAGTATGAAGAGAAGAACGGGACAACTTGGGATCAAAATTGCAAAGGTTTTGCTAGCTTCCGTAACGCTGAACCATGTGAATTATTTAGGAGGCAAGCAGCTTGACTTAAAATTGGAAACCTATATTTATATCTAACCTTCTGGTGCTATTATAAAGAGAAGAATGATACAAGCCTTAATCAATATTGCAAAGGAGTTTTTAGCTTCCGTAACGCTAAATCATCTAAATTATTGACGAAGGAAAAAGCTTGGCTTGAAATTGCAAACCTCTATCGATATATACATTGCTAGTGCCATTATAAGGAGAACAATGGGACAAGACAGGTTCAAAATTGCAAAGGTTTATTTAGCTTCCGTAACGCTGAATTATGTGAATAATTAAGGAAGATAGCAGCTTGGCTTGAAATTGCAAACGTATATTTATATTTACATTGCTAGTGCCATTATAAGGAGAAGATTGGGATAAGTCTGGATCAAAATTTCGAAGGTTTTTCTAGCTTTGTTAATGCTAAGTCATGTGAATTATTTAGGAACGAAACAGTTCGACCTGAAATTTGCAATATATATTTATATTTAACCAGCTAGCTCTATTACGATGAGAAGAATGGGACAAGCCTGGATCACAATAGCAAAGGTTTTTCAAGCTATAGTAACGCTTAATCATTTAAACTGATGTAAGCTTCACTTGAAATTGGAAACCTATAATTATATTCACCCTGATGGTCTTATTTTCAAGAGAAGAATGGGAAAAGCCTTGACCAGTATTGCAAAACAGTTTTTAGCTTCCGTAACGCTGAATCATGTGAATTATTGAGGAAGGAAGCAGCTCGGCTTGAAATTGCAAACCTATGTCTATATTTACATCGCTTGTGCCATTATAAAGAGAAGAATGGGAGAAGACTGGATCAAAATTGCAAATGCTTTTCTAGCTTGCGTAACGCTGAATAATGTCAATTATTTAGGAAGGAAGCAGTTCGGCTTGAAATTGCAAACCTATATTTATATTTACCTTGCTGGTGACATTATAAAGAGAAGAATGAGACAGGCCTGGATCAGAATTGCAAAGGTTTTTCCAGCTTTGGTAACGCTTAATAATGTAAATTATTCAGAAAGGAATCAGCTTTACTTGAAATTGGAACCCTATATTTAAATTTATTTTGCTGGAGCAAATATAAAGAGAAGAATGGGACAAGCCAGGCTCGAAATTGCAAAGTTTATTCTAGATTTGGTAACGCTAAATCATTTCAATTATGTAGAAAGAATGCAGCTTTACTTGAAATAGGAAACCTTTATTTATATTTACCCAGCTGGAGCCATTGTGAAGAGAAGCTTCGGAGAAGCATGGATCAAAATAGTTAAGAGTTTTCCAGCTACGGCAATGCAGATCATGTCAATTTTTTACAAAGGAAACAGCTTGACTTGAAATTGAAAACATATGTTTACCCAGCTGGCGGCATGATAAAGAGAAGAATGGGCCAAGCCTGGATCAAAATTGCAAAGGTTCTTCTAGCTACGTCACCACCTAATCATTTTAAGTATTTAGAAAGCAAACAGCCTGACTTGAAATTGGAAACCTACATTTATATTCACCCTGCTGGTGTCATTATAAAGAGAAGAATGAGAGAAGCATGGATCAAACTTGCAAAGGATGTTCTAGCTGTGGTGGCACTTAATCTTGTCAGGTATTTAGAAAGGAAACAGCTTGACTCGAAATTCTGAATCTACATTTATATTTACCCTGCTGGTACCATTATAAAGAGATGAATGGGACAAGCCTGGATCAAAATAGCAAAGGTTTCTCCAGCTACGGTAATGCAGATCATGTTAATTATTTAGAAAGGAAACAGCTTGACTTGAAATTGGAAGCCTATATTTATATTTACAGTGCTAGTGCGATTAAAAGGAGAAGAATGGGACAAGCCTGGGTCAAAATTGCAAAGGTTTGTCTAGCTTTGGTATTGCTGAATCACGGTAATTATTCAGGAAGGTAGCAGCTTGGCGAAAAATTGCAAACCTATATTTATATTTACCTTGCTAGTGTCATTATAAAGAGAAGAATGGGACGAGCCTGGATCAAAATTGCATAGGTTATTCTAGCTATGGTGTCACTTAATCATGTCAGCTATTTAGAGAGGAAACAGCTTGACTTGAAATTAAAATCCTATATTTATATTTACCCTGCTGGTGCCATTTGAGAGAGAAGAATGGGACAATCCTTGATCGAAATGGCAAAGGTCTTTCTACCTCCGTAACGCTAAATCATGTAAATTATATAGGAGAAAGCAGCTTGGCTTGAAATTGCAAACATATGTTTATATTTACCTTGCTAGTGCCATTATATAGAGAAGAATGGGACGAGCCTGGATCAAAATTGCATAGGTTATTCTAGCTATGGTATTGCTGAATCACGTTAATTATTCAGGAAGGTAGCAGCTTGGCTTAAAATTGCAAACCTATATGTATATTTACCTTGCTGGTGCCATTATAAAGAGAAGAATGGGACGAGCCTGGATCAAGATTCGTAGGTTATTCTAGCTATGGTGGCACTTAATCATGTCAGCTATTTAGAGAGGAAAAAGCTTGACTTGAAAATGGAAGCCCATATTTATATTTACCCTGCTGGTGCCATTTTAGAGAGAAGAATGTGACAAGCTTTGATCAAAATTGCAAAGGTCTTTCTACCTCCGTATCGCTAAATCATGTAAACTATTTAGGAGAAAGCAGCTTGGCTTGAAATTGCAAACCTATATTTATATTAACCTTGCTGGTGCCATTATAAAGAGAAGAATGGGACGAGCCTGGATAAAAATTGCATAGGTTATTCTAGCTATGGTGGCACTTAATCATGTCAGCTATCCAGAGAGGAAACAGCTTGACTTGAAATTGGAAGCCTATATTTATATTTACCCTGCTGGTGCCATTTTAGAGAGAAGAATGGGACAAGCCTTGATCAAAATTGCAACGGTCTTTCTTCCTCCGTAACGCTAAATCATGTAAATTATTTAGGAGGAAGCAGCTTGGCTTGAAATTGCAAACCTATATTTATATTTACGTTGCTAGTGCCATTATAAAGACAAGAATGTGACAAGCCTGGATCACGATAGCATAGGTTTTTCTATCTCTATTAATGCTTAATCATGTAAATGATTCAGAAAGGAATCAGCTTGACTTGAAATTGGAACCCTTTATTTAAATTTATTTTGCTGGTGCCAATATAAAGAGAAGAATGAGACAAGCCAGGCTCAATATTGCAAAGGTTATTCTAGATTCGGTAACGCTAGATCATTTCAATTATTTAGGAAGGATGCAGCTTAACTCTAAAGAGGAAACCTATATTTATATTTACCCAGCTGGCGTCATTATGAAGAGGATAATGAGACAAGCCTGGATCAAAATTGCAAAGGTTATTCTAGCTACGGTGGCACTTAATCTTGTCAGGTATTAGGTAGGAAACAGCTTGACTGGAAATTGGAAGCCGATATTTATATTAAACCTGCTAGCGCCAATATGAGGAGAAGAATGAGACAAGCCTGGATCAAAATTGCAAAGGTTTTTCTAGCTACGGCACCACTTAATCATGTCAGGTATTTAGAAAGGAAACAGCTTGACTTGAAATTGGGAATCTACATATATATTTACCCTGCTAGTGCCATTATAGAGTGTTACGTTTCGCGCTTTATTCGTCATTATAGATAATACTATTTTCTCATATATTGTAATGATATTTTTTTCGAGACTCTAACTTGGCGAAATGTTTAAAGTTTTGTTTGTGTTTCCCGAAGGCGGAATTGTCAAATCCCTCCGTCTTCAATATGCTTGAGTTGCAAAATAAAACGAACCTAGTTTTCACAAAGTCAAGATATATGGAGGTATGCTGAAGTTGTCGTAAATTGAATTAATTTCGTTCCTATAACACAGGAAGCCAAAATATTGACCACCTAGTTCACACAATTAGGATTTGTGTCCATGCCTTTTTGAGTGAGTAATTGGAAAGTAGCAATTTTGTAGTATATTAATTTTTAAAATGAAAGCAAAATCTTTTTGATTTTTCTGACAAAGCTCAGTCTTACATTAATGGCGAGGCCAGACAAATCGGTGCTCCCAATCTTTGATTGGCTTTTAAGTGAAATTCATAAGATTCTATGGTTATCGTATAGATTATAAACAAAATAAAAGTACTTTTAGTAAGTCCTTGAGCACCTTGGCTTTGGTTTTATATTTATCTTCAGAAGAATAAATTCAAAACTTTAATTTTATTAAGTGAGTAAAATCGCACTGGTTGTACTTTCATCCATTAACTCTTAAGAGCCACAATCCGCGCGAACGATCATTGCAGAAAGAAAGAACATAATAGATTCCAGTAGCTCTGAAATATCTAATAAAGAATTCTTGGGCGAGCCAAATGCCGGGCGAACCCACAACAGGGAAAGCTTACGATTTAATTATTAAATACCTACCTACAGGTGTGCATTAAAACAGGCAAGTATCACCCTCATTTTCTAATTTCAAAAATGAAAATAAAATAATATTCAAACTTTAAGCACTGAACACTAAACGTTAGAATTCATCGCGTGTAATCTTTACCTGTACATTGCTAGAAGTTAAGTATATTTAAAAACGGTAGGAATACTCAACTTTTACATGCAGTAGATCAAGCCTTTACGTTACAATTACGTTACAATATCCCCAGTTGATCACGAGAGGTGTCTCCAACGGGAGATCAAGCATGCAACCTCTTTACTTTTAATCTCTAATTTTTAAAATATGAAAGTACGTTTTGGTATACATGTAGCAGGTAGATCAATAAGGCTACGTATTAGTAAATATCTTTTTTTGTATGTGTTTTATTTTTTTTTGTATGGGGTAATCCTAATTAATTTAGATTATTTTTTTATATATAATATCTCGAGCTCATTTCTTCTTGCATACATATACTTTTTTTTCGTATATATTTTCTATTAATCTAATAAGTGTCTTTCTTATGGCTTTCTTTTCAGTTAATATTTTTTTTATATACCCCCTTTTTAAAGACCTTTGATTCTTATATATAATATAACGTAGCTATCTAAAATTACTTATTATATAATGGATGTATGCGTGCATATAAAAATTCGAAAGCGGTTACATTGAGAATATTGTTTATAACAGTACTGGATTCGGAATGCTGACGCAGACATTGGCATGGGCACTGGGTTCATTCTCTCTATTGATGAAGGGTTGCAAATCTTGCGTGTGATATTTTTACTTTTCTGTCTGAGTGATGGGATCGTGAGGAATAAACGTTCCGGGGTGAACAACCGATTTGATTATGAAAGGACCTTCATAAATCTGCATAAACTTGGCTATCTTTTTATTTTCCTTGTCGGATTGATTAAGCAACTTGATGCGCACAAGATCGCCTTCCTTTAAATTCACAAGTTTATGTGTGCTTCTGAACCTTTCGGCTCTTCTTTTTCCTTTTCGGAGGATTCGTTCTCGTACTAATTCTATCTTCTGATCATACGGGATGTCTGGGGGCTTAGCGGGTAGTTTCAACCATTTTTCCCAGATACGGGAAGGTCTGGTTTTGAAGTGGATTTCGATAGGGGTAAATTCAGTAGTTTCATGATGAGTCTTGTTCACACAGGATTCTATGATTTTGACCCATTTCCACCATGAGTGATCACAGATGATTTTTTAGGTTTACCAAATTTGGGGATATAATCCTCACGAATTTTAGATAGAGCATTTTTGGTTGTCGCTCTTCTCATGGGATACAGCTTGACGAATTTACTGAAGGTGTCGATTGTTGAAAGGATTTACTTGAATCCTCTCTTGGTTGCAGGCGATGGGCCGTAAAAGTCAATGGAGAGTAATTCTCCGGGTTTGGAGGGTGTCACGTTTCTCATTTCAAAGAAACAAGTTTGGTAAGCGTTGGAAAAGCATATCTAAATGATGAAAGTGCTGATCTAATTACTTAGATATGCATAGCAGAACATCGATGAAATTCATTACGAAATTACCAATGCCTCTTAAGACGGGATCCAGTCCACGCACTAGAGCAGCAGCGCTAGTTTTTAATCCGAAGGGTGTGACGCAAAACTCGTAACATTTTCCTTCGAATAGGAAAGCAATATATTTGCAGGATTCTGGTTTTAAAGGAATCTGCCAGAAACTCATTACCAGGTCTAGAGTCGACATTCATTTCGCGCCTGCGCAGCTTTGGAATATTGCATCCATTGGTTCGGAGCATTCGTAATCATCAATAAGTATGCTATTAAGTTTCCTAGCGTCTAAACAAAGACGAATATCGCCGTTTTTCTTAGTGACTATGACTAGAGGATTGATGTATGCGCTGTTAGAACGCCGAATTTTACCTGTTTTTATTAAGTTTGCTATTTCCTCGCCTACACGTTCTTGAAGTGCCATGGGTACTAGATAAGTTCGAGAAATAAAAGGCTGATCATCCTTTATCTTCAAATCATGTTGATATACGTTAATTAAACTTGGTTCTTTGTTAAACAATTTAATATGTTTCAATATAACTACTTCGAATTTTAGCTTTTCGCTCGCGTTAAGTGTATTGATTGTTTCTATCTTTTCCACAATCATTTTTTCCTATATACTTTTAATTTCCACAGGTTCAATAGTATTTATATTCAATTTTTCTCCCACAAAATCAGCAAAATTTTCTTCGTTTATCCAATTTTCACCCACTCCCTGAATACGACAGATTTCATTAGTATAGTCAGGATCTACAATTACCCTAATATTTTTCGGCTCATCCTCAATTGAGCAGATTTTTATGGTACCATTTGCATGTTTAACGTTACTGTATTGTCCTCAAAGTCAATTTTTGATTTAAACCTCTTCAAAGTATCTACGGCTAATATACAATCTTTGTTTAATTTTGGCACAACTATAAATACAAGCTGGCCTTTCCATTCGCCTAGAGAAAAATTCGCGTATACTTGCGTTTTAATGCGTACAGGTCTTGAACCTGTGGCACCTATAATCGACATGCCTAGAATTGGCAATTTTTCGCATTTTTTAAAATCGTCTATATTCTCAAGGTGAAAAGACTCCGATACACAAGTTACCTCACTGCCCGTATCGATCAAGGCCTTAACAAACTTATTTTCTAAATTCATTTGTATGACGGGACATTTGTCAAATCTCTTATTAATTACTCCATCTTCGTTCTCTAACAATTCTTCATGGAAATTGGTAGGAAATCCAACACTTGTGATCTTGTTTATCGTAAAATTTTCATCAAGTGGCCTCGAGTTTGAAGATATTACTTGGTCAGGTACGACATTGTTTTCAAACTCGAGGCTTAGGGGTTTTCCGCTCGGCTAGGATAAAAGGAGTTCTGAGAGTAGCTAGTGGAAGGGTTAGGAAAGTTGGGTTGGAAATTGGCTGTTTCAGCATTTGGCAGATAATTACCTTGGTTGGGGGGTTGTACGCTTTGATTAAGGGTGTTACTTGTTGGGTTATTTTGAACGAGGTTAGTCACATTCTGACTTTTCTGAGGAGATATTAGGGGTTGTATCCCGGTATTATTTGGCATGTGGCTATTTGAAAAGGTAGGTAATACACTGGAATGATTTTGGCGTTAGTATTTTCCACTGCCGAATGTTGATCATAATGTTGAGAAGGGTTAAAGTCTGGGTTATTTCTACCCCGGTTGTAGTTATTATAATTTGGGTTGCGCTTACGGTTTTGATAGTTATTTGGATTGTTGCTATATTGTTGGCGCTCATTGCCGCGTTTCCGCCATCCTTGATTATAGTTTCCCGGACTATTATTCTGACATAAATGTTGATGTTGACTACCATAATCAAATGAACGATGATGAGGCTCTGGATTGTACGGAGATTGAGAGTTCTTAAAATTTTCAATGTTAATTGGTTGACTTAAGTCAAATATTTCAACAAGTTCAACTAAACCCTGAAAAACCTTAATGCCACTAACCAATATAGTCGTTTTAATGTCTTCGGTGAAGTGTTTAGACAATTTATACACAATTTCAAAATTTGAAGGTGGTGGAATTAGATCCCTTGCATTCGTTGTTATTTGGATAGCATAAGCCGCCCGAGAGATTTTACTACGCGGAGTATATTATCCAAATTCCAATTCCCTGCTGATTTCGTGTTGTGCATTCTCGATCCAAAATTTGCGGGTGGATTTGGCTTCAAAGGAATCGATGTTATCCCTGTCTGTAGACATGAGATTCCACCAATCTTTGCCCATGCCTTCCAGGGAAGCCAAAATCACGTAATTCTGCTGCGTTTTACTAACGTCAACAACACTGACGTAAACTTCGAAATCCCTTAGGAACTGCATTGGCCTTTCCTTGCCATCACCCGAGAATTTCGGAACGGAAAGGTTTTTCAACCACGGCATCTTCCCACACGGGATCACCTTTCGTTCTAAAGTGCTCTCCAAATGCGACTGATTTTTCTCCAAGTCTCTTGGACGCCTTTCGTTCAACATTTTATTGGCAATAAGGTCCCCATTTGTTAGGTGAATTTCCTCAGTTTCACGTTGTAAATGATCAACACGTCATATCTACGACTATAGCATGATCCTCATTCAAGCGTGACAGAAATTCACATTATTCAGATTGTTTTTGAATACTTGTGGCTAACTTTCTCTCAACTCTGCTTTCCACATCCTTTCGTAAAGTATTCACATCTGGATCAAGCCGAGCTAAATTTTTTTTATTTTTTTTCACTGTGGCAACAACGCGTGCCTGTTTTTTAATGACTTTATCAAGAGTTTTTTTTACTGAATTTAATTCTCTGGCTAAGTCTTTCCAACCCTGCACAATGTGCAGTGCACATCTAAACCATCCTCTATATCGGATTCTGTATCATCCCATGTATTATGATGAGAGTTTATACCAAAATTGTATACAATTTCAAATGGCAATATTGCGCTTAAACTTTGTTGTGATCCTCTTTGGCTACCCTTAGTTAATAATTTATTAGGCGGATCCTGAGCGTTGAATCCTCGAACGCTTATATTAAAATGGGGGGATTATTAATATTCCCTTCCATATTGTTTGCAGATTGTAGCAACTCAGATTCGTTATTAAGTACTGTTTAAGGAGGATAAATTTCTTTGCCCGACATTTTAATAATTCAAGTAAACAAAGGAAATAAACAGACAAATGATTTCTAATATGGTAAACACGTATACATGCCTGGTTGTCAGGATTCAGATTATGTATGCAATAAGATGATTGAGTTTCTAATTTCAAAGTGAAAAGACGCTACCACTACACTTCAGTTAGTACTAACGACACACCCGTCACGTATTGAAAACGTTGAAATTTTAAAACTCATCTTTAACCATCGAGTCCCTGTTCGGGCGCAATTGTTACGTTTTGCGCTTTATTATTATTATAGTGAATACTATTTTCTCAAATATTGTAATGATATTTTTTTTTCGAGACTCTAACTTGGCGAAATGTTTGAAGTTTTACTTGGGTTTCCCGAAGGCGAAATTCTCAAATTCCTCCGTCTTCAATATGCTTAAGTTTCAAATTAAAACGAACCTTGTTTTCACAAAGTTAAGATATATGGAGTTATGCTGAAGTTGTTGTAAATTGAATTAATTTCGTTCCTATAACGAAGGAAGACAAAACATTAACAACCCAGTTCAAACAATTAGGATTTGTATGCCTTTTGGAGTGAGTAATTAGAAAGTGGTAATTTTGTAGTATATTCATATTCAAAATAAATTCAGAATCCTTTTGATTTTTCTGAGAAAGCTCAGTTTTACATTAATTGCAATGCCAGAAAAAGCAGTGCTCCAAACCTTTGATTGGCTTTAAAGTTATATTCATGAGATTGTATAGTTATCATGTATATTGTTAAAAAAAAATAAAAATACTGTTAAGAAGTGGTTGAGCACCTTGGCTTTTTTATATTGAACTTCAAAAGATTAAATTTAAAACTCTAATGTTATTCAAGTGAGTACAAGCACACTTATTTTACTTTCATCCATTAGTTCTTACGAGCCACAATGTGCGCGAACGAACATTGCAGAAAGAAAGAACATAATAGATTACAGTAGCTCCGAAATATTTAATAAATAAATCTTGGGCGAGCCAGGAGACGGGCGAACGAATTTCAAGGAAAGCTGATAATTCAATTATCAAATGGCCTAACTAAAAGTCTGCATTAGAGAAGGCAAGTATTACCCTCATTTACGCCTCCTTACGAGCCACAACGTGCGCTAACGAAAATTGGAGAAAGAAAGGATGATGTAAATTTAGGTAGCTTGGAAATGCTTTGTATCCAAATCTTAGGCGAGCCATGTGACGGGCGAACGAATCACAGATAAAGCTTTTAATTTGATCATAAAGCACCTAGCTACTATCGTTTTCTAATTTCAAAAATAAAATAATATTAAAAATAAAACACTGAATAAAGCATCCATCCAGGATGTTAATATCCTTTTAAAACATAAACAGCACTGCACTACACTACATTTTTAGCCTGGCGAAAGTTTGTTCATTTAAAAAAAAAATTATCTTGGTTGATTCAAAAAAAAACTTATGGTGTAAAACCATGAGATACTCTACAAACCCCCCCCCCCCCAAATGAATACATTTTTATCATGGCGGAAAGTTTCTCCATTTTAAGGCAATTATAGTTGGGGTTTGATTTGAAAAAATTTTTTTTTGCACATAATGGTTCAATGTATTAACATGTTTAAGTAAATTAACATTTTAAGGGCCCATTACATCCAAAGGTTTCTCAATACAATGCTTTGACTTTTTATTAGTTAATGTTACACGTTCGCGTTTGCAGAAACGAATGCAATGCTCTGAGTATTCTAGGAACTTGTGAATCGTAATAAGTTCAAGGGGAGAGGAGGGAGGTGTTTTAAGGGATTTCATGAGGTGGTAAAAGAGGGAAACGGTATGTTCTTCAGGAAATTGGGTACAAGCACCCTTAAAATGAAAGATTTTGGAGGTTGTGCAAGTTGTAGTTTTTTTTGGGAGGGGTTCGTTTATTGGTACCCTGTGGATGGCTTTCGCGTTCAGAAAGATTTTTTTCTCAGCCTCTCTTTCCTCCGCAGTGGGACCTTGTACTTTGGAGGTGGTGCAGGATTGTTTTGAAGGGTCTTGGTCCATTTGTATGCATACGTCCCGTTTCTCAATATCAAAATTCGTTTGTGTGACCTTTGAATTTAATATCATAGTCTTTCCCTTGTCCGTCTTGGAAGAGGAGGCCATATTGATGGAAGGAAACTATTTATAAACCAAATTTGAATAATAAAAAAAATGAAGAAAAGGTGACATATGTAACACTCGAACAAACATCCCCAGACCGACGCATGCGATATGTAATCTACAACGTGGGCTTAAAATACCTTGATACATTAGAATAAACTAAGGTAATTCAAACATGATCTACCAGTTCCCTTATTTTACGGACAGACGCATTTGTACAATACATGCAATGATGACATGTATGAGTAATTTCATAGGAGCCAGTTGCTCACGGGAGGTGTCTCCAACGGGAGATCAAGCACGCAACCTCTTTAATTTTAATCTCCAATTATTATAATATAAAAGTGCGTTTTCTTATACATGTAGTAGGTAGATCAATAGGTCTACGTATTAGTAATTTTTTTTGTTTGTTATTCTCATGTGTGTTAATTTTATTTTTTTTTGTATGGGGTGATCCTAAATAATTTAGGTCATTTTTTTATATATAATATCTCAAGCTCATTTTTTCTCTTTTGAAAGACCTTTGTTTCTTATATATAATATAACGTAGCTACCTAAAATTACTTATTATATAATGGATCTATGCGTGCATATGAAAATTCTAAAGCGCTTACATTGAGAGTTTTGTTTATAACAGTACTAGATTCGGATTGCTTACTCAGACATTGTCATGGGTACTGGATTCATCCTCTCTATTGATGAAGGGTTGCAAATCTTGCGTGTGGTATTGTCCCTTGTCCGTCTGAGTGAGGAGATCGTGGAGAATAAACGTTTCGGGTTGAACAACCGATTTAATTATGAAAGGGCCTTCATAAATCTGCATAAACTTGGCTATCTTTTTATTTTCCTTGTCGGATTGATTCAGCAACTTGATGCGCACAAGATCGCCTTCCTTTATATTCACAAGTTTATGTGTTCTTCTTAACATTTCAGCTCTTCTTTTTCCTTTTCGGAGGATTCGTTCTTGTACTAACTCTATCTTCCGATCATACGGGATGTTGGGGGACAGCGGGTAGTTTCAACCATTTTTCCCAGATACGGGAAGGTCTGGGTTTGCAGTGGATTTCGATAGGGGTACATTCAGTAGTTTCATGATCAGTCTCGTTCATACAAGATTCCATGATTTTGACCCACTTCCACCATTAGCTGTGTTTGTTCCCTAGAAGAGAGCGGAAAAATCTCGATAATTCTGGGGTTTTTCAAATTTGAGGATATAATCCTCACGAATTTTAGATAGGACATTTTTGGTTGTTGCTCTTCTCATGGGGTACAGCTTAAGGAATTTACTGGAGGTATCAGTTGTTGGAAGGATGTACTTGAATCCTCCCTTGGTTGCAGGCAATGGGCCGTAAAAGTCAATGGAGAGTAATTTTCCGGGTTTGGAGGGAGCCACGTTTCTCATTTCAGAGAAACAAGTTTGGTTGGCCACCTTGTTTAATTGACAAGAGGGAAAACTAGAAATTCTTTGCCGTATTACCTTTGCAAACTTGGGGCAATGAAATGTTTCTTTCAACACACGAAATCACTTAAAGGGCCCTATGTGACCATACAAGTCATGACACTCATCGACCATGTACTTTACACTAGCAGGAGTTAAACAAAGTTTTTTTAAATGCCTATCAACGAAGTATAATAAACCATCCTGAATCACATTTCTTTTAGAACCTTTTTCACGGGCGTCGTGGAGCTTTTGTTGTAGAGTAGGATCAATGGCTTGTTCCTTGGCGAAGTTTTGAAGGCGTTATAAACACCAAGAAAAAAATGTTTTCCATGAATAAAAAATAATAACATGTTTCTTTGGTTCAAGCTGAAGAAATTTCAGGTTCGAATAAATCCAAAAACATGTTTTTGTATATTTTCAAAAATTCTAAATAAGGCAAAATTTATTTCTGAATTTAAAAAATTTTAAATTGTAAATTTAAAAAAGAGAACAGAAGATTTTAACTGATTTCAATTTTTTTTTCTTTACTTGTCGACCACAAATTGCTATCCCTCAGCTAAAACGACTCGATTAATTTTAGCATTTTTATTTCGCTCTACTGAAGAGTGTAGTTTTAAATTTACATTGGAAGTATTAATTATAGTGAGGAAGAAATGACAAATCTTGGAAAGAAATATTTATGAGAACGATGTTAAACATATTAAAATTATGTTTTCAACCAATTTGATTTTTTTCGGACTTTTTAATATCACTGCGAATGGATTTCCAAGGAGCTAAGTATATCCCATTTTTAAAAATAAATTCTTGAATGGCAGAAATTATTGAAAATTATTTAAAAATATTCATCATTTTAGTTGAAAATTCGTCTTTTTGTAGAAAATTAATCTTCTTGATTGAAAATCACCCTTTTGTTTAAAAATACATAATTTTATTTGCAGATTCATCCTTTTGGTTAGAAATGTTCTTATTTTGTTAAAAATTCGTCTTTTCCGAATGAATTCTACCGTTTTTTTTATAATAAATTAAAATATTTTTTGGTTATTATATCAATTATTACATTTTTTTGTTCATATTTCAATAGCAAAAAAAATATTTTAGTTTTAAATAAGAAACAATTAAATTTAACTAAAAAAGACGATTTTTCAACAAAATACTTGAATCCTCAACTAAAAGAGATTAACTTTCAACGAAGATGTTGCGTTTAAAAAAATAGATTTTCTACCAAAAGAAAAAGGATTTTTTAACGAACTAAACAAAATTTTAATCAAGAGGAATAATTTTCTACAAAAAAGACGAATGGCCACAAAATGCATAAATTTGTTTTTTAAAAAAGGACAAATTTTCAACAAAAAATATAATAGTTGACATTTCGACAAAAAAAGATAATTGAATTTGACCAAAAAATAAGATTTTTTAACAAAATTCTTTAATTGTCAACTAAAACAGATTACTTTTTTACTTGAAAGTTTCATTTTTAACAACAAAAAAATGGATTTTCGATAACAAAAAAACGAATTTTCGAGAAAATAAATAAATGTTAAACCAGGAATAATTTTTCACGGAAACAATTTTTTAGCAAAATGCGTGAATTTTTAACTAAAAAGGAGAATTTTTGTTTTCAAATTTTCTGTTTTTGATGTTTAACTTTTCAATTGAACAAATCAATTTTAAACAAAAAAAAAAGTATTTTTAATAAAGTAGTTACATTTTCAAACCGAATAAATTAATTTGTAGGTAAAATTATGATTCTCAATTAACAATTGAATTTTTAACAATGAAGTTAAACTTTCGACAAACAGTTTAATTTTTATCAAATTTTTTGATTTACTGCGATATTGTTAAATTTTCGAGTTGGAAATACGAATTTTCTTCCAAAAAGATAAATTTTAACCGAAAAAGATTAATTTTCAACTAGACAGTTTGTTCTTTAACAAAAAATATGAAATTGCCAAAAAGACATTTTAGGCTGTGAAGAAATTTTAAAATTCTACATTTGTAAAATTATATACTAATTTTTATTAACAGGTTTTATTTTTTACACAGTGAGTATTGATTGTTTTTTTCTTTTTACTCTTATCCAATTTGAATAATTCTTACCTCTAACTGTTCAGACATTGATCTAGTAGAAAAGTTGTTTTATTTAAACTTTTAATCGCTGGTAACTTCTTTTTTAAACAACTTCAGGTGGTTTGAAATTATGTCTTTTAATTTGAATAATTACCTGAAAAACTGATTTAAAATTAGTTATTTAACATAAAAAATAGATTGAAAACGATGAAGAGTTTGAAAAAATGAACTTTTCTATATGTTAAATATTAAAACGATTACACGTAGAAAGTATTCAAATTTTTTTACAATTAACCAGTCAAACACGGAGCGCTAGTCAAAAAAGTTTAGAATGAAAAAAAACTTTTTCTTTGACATTATATATTTTATGCCAATTAAATTTGGAGACTACGTTTAACGTTCGTTTATAAAAAACTGGTAAAATTGGATTATGAAATTTTCGAAATACTAAGGTATTTAGATCATAATATTTATAATGGGAGAATAAAATTAATTTTTTCTTGACTTAATTCACTGTGCGTTCCGTGATTTAATAATCGTTCCCCTCTAATGGTATTTTCTGCTGATAGAGAGTTTTGCATTTTAATCGTAGTATTTATTATTCAGTATTAGAAGTTAAGGATGATAAATCGCTTTTTGATGATACATAAATTTGTATAGGTGTAGTAGTTTCTAATATAATGATCAAATTCCTCATATTTGCAATATTAAAATCTCTTCGTGATTTTACCCCTTTTCAATTAAAGGAAGTGAATTTTATAAATGTCTATTATTAATATCTGCAACCAAATATTATTGAAAAATTTTACTTGTAAATTTCAGATACTGTCAATTTTATTTTTTGTCGCAGATATAAAACTATTTTTTATTTTAATTGCACTGCAATGTTAATGTTGGATTGAATTATAATTGTTTAATGTGCGTTTATTCAAAATTATAATATTATAGGTACTTCTGAAAATTTGAAATTGGTTTGGGTATATGATAAATTTGTATCTTTTACATTGAAATAATACCATTAAAGAGATTTTTGGAAATTTCCTAAAAATATTCCAAAATGTATTAGTCGAATAGTAAAAATCTTGAGCACATTGAATAGGGATGTCGCATAATTACCAAAATTAGATTTAAAAAGTATACAATATTGGCTCTTCAACCTGAAGGGAAAAATTTGGTTTGAATATTATATTTCCGAGAAATTGAAAATTAATAATTATTATTTCAAATATTGCACTGAACTGCGAAGCCAATTAAAAAAATGAAGGTTCTGATCTAAAAAATTATTAACTTGAAACACAGATAATAACTGATTACTTTTTACTCCACTAACCTCTGTAGACACGGAATCCCTATTTTTCATAAAATTATCTATCATTAGAGCATGCACTTTGTGCAAAATTCTGCTATTAGGTTTCTCGTATTCACTTTCTATTTTCTTTTATTTTGTGTAAAAATATGGAATAAATACTTTTTTCCAGGTAACTTATCTCTGGGTACATTGGCATCTAAATTTGAATTTTGAAGGTCTCTTAATTCAGCTAGTTATCTAAGAAGTTGAAAAATAAAAAAAATAAAATTTTATTTGTGATAAAAATGGCTATCTTCTTTTATATTTCAAGTTAAAAATAAAAAACTTTTTGTGCATCAGCTCTGTTATCTAAGATAACATCAATAGCTCGAGGTTGCTCCTACTTTCATAGTTACAAGAAACCCAAGAAACTTTCGAAAATAAAGTTGGCTTTTTAAACTGAACATCAGCGATTAAAGTTTCATAACTTTAAGTGGATTAGGGGTGAGCCAGCAATATATCTCGAAGATTTCTTTTGGAAGGGCGGATGAGCTTATATAGCCAATATCAAGATTTGGTCAGATCTGGGCCAAACTTCGAAGGGCGGCTTAAAATAAGTGCATATTCCAGAAAAATTGTACACGATTCTAGAAAGCAGATTTTAACTCAAAAAAACAATCAAAGTCGCAAGCTTGTGACGTTTTTGCAAAGGAAAGATCTACTACTTCCTGAAAAAGCCCTTGGCAGCAAAACAGCTTAATCCGTCTTGCACTGTTTCTTGCACCTTGCACACGTGAATTGGAAATTTCTTGGTATAAAATGAGTTTTGGCGACGAGGAAGACGTTTTGCGACCCAGAGGACTATGATGGAGTAGACGGTTTACAGGTTGGAGACCCAAGGCGTAGTACTGGTTTGGAGCTCTGCCACGTCGGGAGCACTCTCTTGCTCAAGAGCTCTACTGCGATCACTGATACCACACTACAGGCCTCGCGGTTGGTACTTGTGTGGTGAAGGAGGCCAGAAAGGCACGTCTTTGGGAAAAGGGGAAACAGGTGGAAAGGGTGCAGCAGAGTTGATATTGATAATCCTCTAGCACCTCCGTCCTTCAGATAGAATCACCCTACTACCCAAGTGCTCCTCCTCCTTCTTTGAATATCAAAAACACGATAATAAGCTTTCGACATCAATTTACCATTCACCTACTCAGAAAAATACCACTGCGAAAGTCGAGGAGCTATCTATTTCGAAAATCTTCTTCAAAGTCATTATAGATTCAAAAATTGAAGATTCAGAACCACGATACTCAGATTAAGATTTGCAGGATTTTGAAAATCTTTCAAATCTGAACAAATCTTTGCGAATCTTTAAAAGATCTTCCGGAGATCTTAGAATATCCATCGGGTCACAGAAAAACATCTGCAATCCTGAATAGCTGATTCCGATTTTTAAAGAGTTTGGAAGAAGAAAACAGATGGGAAGGGTGCAGCAGAGTAGATATTAATAATCTTCTAGCACCTCTATCCTTTAGATACAATCATCCTGCTACCCAAGTGGAGTCCCTCTTTAAATATCAAAAACACGATAATGAGCTTTCGACATCAATTTACCATCCACCTGCTTTTAAATCGAGGGGCTATTCACGTAGGAAATCTTGTTCAAAGTCACCATAGATTCAGAAATTTAAAATTCAGAATCACGATCATCAGATTAAGATTTGCAATATTTTGGAAACCCCAAGACAGTTTTCCATCTTGCCGGAGATGCCGGAAATCTTACAAATCTTCGAAAAAATTTGCGAATCTTCAAAATATCCTCAAGAGATCTTATGACATCCATCAGGTCACAGAAAGAGATCTGAAATCTTAAATTTATAATTCGGATTTTTTAAGATTTTGGGATCGCTCGATATACCTGATTTCAGAAGCGAAATTAGTCAGAGGCATCAAATAGATTTTCTTCCTCATATGAGAGGTTTATTTTCACTTGCTAAAAAAACACACACTTATTTCATCAAGTTGATTTTTCTATCTGCCGCCGAAAATCTTATTTCTAAAAAAGCAGAGAGATCATCAAAAGGTCAATCAATGTGTCTTGTTACAACTAGCTGCTTTTCAGGTTCCAGTAGAGTTATACATTAAGTAATAATGCAATTTTCCTCATACAAACAAATTGACCAATTTTTTTGAATTTTGTAAATCACTATTGACAGATTATGAAAAGTCATCTAAGGTTAATCAATAGATTATTCGAAGAGACTCGAAAACACGAAAAATTACATTAAATACGGTTCTGTTATATTCTTAATATCAAAAAAACTTTTCTCATATAAACAAGGTGCCAAATAATTTTGTTTGGAAATTCAAAAAACAGTATTGGTAGGTCAGGGTTGGTGATAAAAAGTTATTTAATAGGTTAATCAATGCGTCTTAAAGACGCGAACAACTAAATTATGTACAGTTGTGTTGTATTCCTAATATTACCAAAATTTCCTGATATGAACAAAAAAAATATTTTTCAAATTTTTAAGTTGGTATTGCTAGATCATAAGTGTAGAAGGTTCGTCAAGAGGTCATTTGACCCAAAGAAATATATCACATACTGTGGTAATCCTAATATCAACAAAGTTTTTCACACATAGACAGAATAAATCATTTTTGTGAAACTTTATAAATCGGTACTAGCAGATCATAAAAAGTTTAACAATAGGTCGATCGATGCATTTTTGACAGGCGAACGAATCATTTTTTTAAATTGGATTTTGGACCTCCTGGGGTCAAATTTCATCGGAATATGTCAAAACAGTAGATTTAAAAATTCAGATTATTACGAACCTCCCTCCATGAGGGAGCAACATCATACAATCAGTGCTGCCACAAAGTCGCTGAAGTCACTTCGAATCATTTTTTTTTTCAAATCACTTTTTAGTCACTTGAAAAAAAAATGCACTATAAACACTCTTTTAAATAAAAATATATGTCACTTTAGTAACTTTTCCTTTAATAAATTAAAATAGAGGTAAATTCACCCTGAATTCTTTAGAATTCCTTTGAATTCCACTCAATTTAATCGATATTTTTTTGGATTTTTATTTTTTTTTAATTTTCCCCGAAAGACTTTTGAATTCTCCTTTAACTTGTATTGATTTGATTAGATCCTCATTCTCTAATTCCATTTATTCCCATTTATCTGAATTCAATGAAATTTTTTTCGAATAATTCTTTTTCATTTATTAAGTTATTGTTACTTCAGAATTTGAATGAATTGCATAGAATTCCCTTGAATTCCCCTGAATTCCTCTCAACTTCCTTCAATTTTACTGAAGTCAATGGCATATTTTGGATTACATTTTTTTTTTAAATATATTTAAACTAATTTGCAATTCAGTCTGGAATCTTGTTGATTTATTCCGAATTCTTTTTAATTATCTTGAATGAGATTAAATTCTCTCTGAATTCTTATAAATTCACTGGACTTTACTCAAGTCAGTGGATCCTTAAAATATTGTTCAAATTTGTTTTTAAATATACGCTCAAGTTTTTTTATACTTACCTTGAATTCTTAAGGATTTCATCAAATCTATCTAAATTTGCCCTGAATTCTGTTTACACTGATTTTACTTAGTTGAATGGAAATTTTCTGATTTTTAAAATTTTGTTCAGTCAAATCAAATTCTTATGAATTTTATCAATGTCACTAGAATTTCCTTGAATTCTTCTAATTTCAGTCCAATTTTACCATTTTACTATTTTAAGTTCTTCTAAATTCATTCCACTTTTACCGAAATCTTTATAATTTTTTGGATTATTGTATTTTTTCAATTCATTTCAATTTAGCCTCAATTGTTATTAACTCATTCTCCATTTTTATCAATTTATTCTGAATTTGTTAAAATTCACCTGAAAATTTTATAAACTTCTACCAATTTTTCTCATTTTCTTTAAATTCCTCTAATTTCACGCGAATTTTATTTAATTTATTGGTTTATTCTTTTATTTAAAAAAATTGAATCATATTCTGTTTTATTTGCCCTCAATTCTGATCAATAACATTTTACTGAATACGATAGAAATTTGTTGATTTTTTAAATTTTGGTCAGTTCACTTAAATTTTTATGAATTTCATCAAAGTCTCTTGAATTTCCTTTAAATCTTCTAATTTCACTCATATTTTGCTGAAATCAATGGAATTTTTCGGATTTATTTAATTTATTAAAATTTTTTCGAATTTAACTCAAATTGTTTTGATTTTATTCTAAATTCTTAAGAATTTAATCTGAATTCCTTCAAATTCAACTGAGATTCTTATAAATGTTATCGAAAATTTTTGAATTCAAGAAGATATTATTCACATTACTAATGCACATTTTTTACTTTTAGTCAATTTTGGGCACTTTTTAAGTTTCCATAGGTCACTTTTTTCCATAAAATTAGGCTATGGCCACTCTGTATATGATCAATATTTAAACTAGCAAAACACGAGCCTTCTGTTGTAATTTTTTTAAGTGAAGGGAAGCTGAGAGACAAAATAAACTTATTGATAGCGAGATATGTAATGTATCATCACGATGTCGAAATATATAGATAGTAAACAAAGAGGGCTGATGATATAAACCTCAAAACATAAAGAATATCCTAAACTGGAACGAGAATTCTAGATATTGTGATCCTAAAACCATAGAGTGTTATTTCACTTTTTTAGCTAAAATAAATTAATGACACCAAAAGGTAGTTTAATGCAATCTCTTCGCGTAACTTCATTCTCCAGATAAAAATACGAAGAGGCTTCCAACGTCAAAGTTTTCAACATTTAATTTAATTTTTCATACAAGACAATTAAAGAGGAAAAGAACTTCATACTGATATCAAATAGCCTCAATGAGTTAAATCATGTATCAGTGTTCTGAAAATTCTTGCCAGAAATAGAAAGAAGGATTTGCTTCAACTGTAGAAACTATCCAATTTTGAAAAGTCTCTCCTGTGAAGTTGGCAAGATCGAGGATAGCACCCTGTGGTTCTAGGTTCTTGATATGGTAAAACGTGATGAAATGGATGCAAGTGCTTTTTACTATCTTCCAATATCTCGCACCCTCTTCCAAATGAAGTCCGACGTGATCGACACTTCCGAGATCAAACATTTTAAGGGCTCTTGAACGGACAATGAGCGTACTTATGCTGAAGCAACAGTTATGTCGTTCACAGAGGAAAAGCTAAAGACTAATAGAGATTAACGAGTATAGATGACTTGTCAAGATTATTGTTTATGATTGATGACGAATTAGAATAATCACTTGGCTTAATATGTCGTTATCACGTTACGCATCTTGAAGTGATTAGAAGACTGAAGTTACTGTGAGTAAAGGCTGATACATCGATTTAGGTATACTGCACTTATTAGAGCACTTTGAACAAACTGTTGTAACGACACCTCGTGGCTTTCACGTCATTCTGAAGTTCGTTTATGTTGTTCTGTCACGCAGGGGAGTGACAGTAGTTAAGGGCTGTTTCGTTTTAACTAGCCAGCGTAAGAAGAAGCATAAAGACATTCGCACACAAGTGTTGGTTGAAAAACTATTTTTATAGTATTGTGCGGAAGCTATTATACTTTCCACTTTTAAATTTCTGCGGAAACTTTACCGTTGTAATCTTTTTCGTGGAAGAAGGAAATAGGGGAATAAGTATGACTGCAGTTGTATGACGCAAAGGCGCAGTCTGCACAAGGTAAGTGGGTAATTGCGATAGGGGTCATGAGAGAATGTAGCAAAAAATAGTAACCCGACCTTCGTGTAAGTACTCCACGATAATAAAGGGATGAAACTCAATGTTTGAGAATGTTGTTTCTAAGGAAAATTCTGAAGCCAAGGTTGATAGCCCTCAGCATGTATCTATCAGAGAGTTGCATCTTACCGGAAATTTGATTTAGATCATGAAGCCGACTGTGCAGGGATATGAGGTAGGAGTCGGTTTAATACGTGAAGGCGATTAAAGGATATTGGAAACACGGTAGTCTAGTCTTGCTTTCAGTGATGATTAAAGCTTCAGCTATCGAATACCGATACTGTAGACTCGCAGCCCACATCACTGACTGTCGGAAAACGCGTTTCTTCTGTTAAAAATTGTTTTCTGGTTTATTGACTTTTCTGGTGCAAAGGCACCGGCATTGTCTGGGATATAACCTTACGGGCGCTGGTGTAACGAAGGAACCTAGATCGAGCGTCTGGCGTGTTTAGGTCAATAGAGCACTGTGTTTATCGCAGCGGGGGGAATAAGTGTCCTCGCACACGTGTTCACATAAGGAGAGACACGCACATAGGCAAACACGCATTTGCAGATTGATATATATTTATGTTTTTTAGACAATTGATTGGTACTTACGCAGCGTGTGCAAAAGGCGAACGGTAGGTGGCCGGTAGTAAGGCCACAGTGGCTGTGAGGAGGGCGAAGGTCCATGAAAAGGCGTGAAAAGAACTCATCGTCCTGCAACCGTTTCCCCGTCTTGATCAACACCGATTCCAGATGTTTTCGCAACACCCTGGACTCTCTTCTCACTATCACTCTCTCTCTTCCTCTCTTCACTATCCCAGCGAAAGTTTCCCTTCCGCGGGAATTTTTCTCTTACGCGCACATTTTTGATCTCGGGTGAAAACCCGATTTTTCTTCGGTTCACTTCGTCACTTCCTCTTCTCTTTCGCCTGCGGCGCCGATCGGTTATTTCCTGCTTGGTCTTAACGGACCGATCGCAAATCAGATTTGCGTAGATTCGAATCGAAGAGGTCGACGTTTTTGTGTCGTGATGTTTCTCGCCTCGCGCTTCGCGGTCTCAGTCCTGGTCCTCGCACGTAGGAAGAGGACCGTGCAACTCCCGCGAGGCTGGAGGCTTGTTGAGGAATTTTGAGAGCCGGAATGTGGAGAGCACTAGGAAGATGAATAAACCGGAGGAGTGGAGCGGGAGAGAGAGATCAGGGAGAGAAAGATAGGGGATAGAATGGGGAGTTTGGAAGCCTCGAGGAGCTGAGGAGTGGCGTGTTGCTGTTCGATTGGGGTCCTCTTCCTACGAGGCCTTTGGACACTTTGTTTGGTGGCCGCAGGTTACGCGGTGCTGCAAATTGCTCCTCTTCTTCGTCGCTTTTTGGCTCCTACCTTCACTGGACATCTCCTCGGGACGGTCGCACCCGCGCAAAGCCGCGCTCGGGAGTGGCGGCCGTCGCTCTGCACCCGGACACACTGATGGCGCAGGCGCCATTATAGTCTACCTTCCACCCACCCACCACCCCTTTCGCACAGAGTCTCCCTTGCTGCTTGCTCCTTTTCTTCGCTATAACCCTGCATCACCCTCTCATGAGCCATACACATCCATACATACTTCATGGGACATCGATGGTAATAGTGTCCTAACCAAGATTTCCTCTCAACGAAATACTACAGGATAATGATACAGATGCAGGTTTTAATTACGAAAATGACGATTGTTTATTTTCTGCAACGTGATATCTAAACTGGGGTGGACTGGCAGATATTGTTTTGTTTTTTCAATCTTTGATGTCGAGGAGATTGATGTTTATATTCTGTCATCCTTTTGAGAGGTATTACTTTAGCCCCGAGATGCCGAGTTTTTGATTAGGGGTGGCTCAAAAATTACGTCACGCTATTTTGAACACTTTTTCCACCCTTACTCTACATCGTCACAGATCATCACACAAAGCTTCGACCCCACAGAGTGACGTCACAAATACAAACACTCATCCTCTATTAAGTCAAAATTTGTTCTTCGATTTCATTTGATTAGCGCCTAACATAAAACAGGAAACATACAAAAATAATATTTTAACAGAATTTTTAGCCAAAAATGCTTTAAAACAAGGAAAATGTGGTGATTTTTCTTTTAAAAAGGGAAATAATAGTGGAAAGATTCTTTTAAATTTTAAAAGGTTGAGAAGATGCTGATTTTTTAACGAAAAAGTTTAATATTCAGGATAAAAAGTTGAGTGTTTGAGAAAATTGAATTTTCATCCCTTGAAGACGAACTTTCAAACAAATAATAATCAACTTTAACTACAAAAAGTTGCATTTTTGAAGGAATAAGTGGAATCTTCTAGCCAAAAGGATGATTTTTTAGAAGAGATTTTCCACTAAGGAAGATGAATTTTCTACGAAAAAAATGAATTTTAATCCAAAAACATGAATTTTCAATACAAAAAGACGAATTTTTAATCTTAAAAGTTGAACTTTCACCCAAATGTTAGAAGGCTAAGAAGATAAAAGTGCAATAAAAAAAGTTGCATTTCCAATCAAATAGCTCAATTTTGAAACCATAAAGACGAATTTTTCAGAAGACAGTTTAATTTTCAATCCAAAAATATGAATTTTCAACTAGAAAGATTATTTTCAACCCAAAAAGACAATATTCCAACAAAAGAGTTCAATTTTTAAGCTAAATAGTTGGATTTTAAACAGGAAACGATCAGTTTTTAACCAAACATGCAGAAAATAAATTTGCAGTTAAGAGGATTTTCAACCAAAAGGACAAATTTTAGATAAAAAAGCTAAATTTTTAACTAAAGATATGGATCTGCAACTGATAAAATAAATTTTTAACAAAGTAGTTCAATTTTGAACCAAGTAGTTTAATTTTTGAACAATAAGATTAAGTTATTTTCTGAAATAGATGAATTTATAACAAAATACATACATTTTCAACCAAATCGTTGTACTTTCAACTAAAAACGATCAATTTTCAACTCATTTTCAAGAAAATAATTAAATTTTTAATTAAAGAAATGGAGCTTTAACTGATAAAATGAATTTTTAAGAAAGCAGTTCAACTATTAACCAAGCAGTTAAATTTGTAATCAAGGAGATTAATTTCCTACCAAAAAAGATAAATTCACAACAAAATACATACATTTTTAACCAAGCTCTTGAATTTCCAACTAAAAACGGTCAATTTGCAACCAATAATGGAATAGTTAAATTTTTAGTTCAAAAAATAAATTTGGGACGAAAAAAATTAATTTACAACAAAATACATAAATTTTAAATCAACTTGTTTAACTTCTGATTAAAAATGCTTAATTTTGAACCAATAAAGAAATAGTTAAATATTTAGTTGAAAAAATAATTTTTCAAACAAAAAATTGATTTTCAACAAAATAGTTAAATGCTCAAACTAAAAAATAGTTCTTTAACTGATAAAGTAAATTTTTAACAAAGTAGTTCAACCTTCAAAAGGGCAGTTAAATTTGCAATCAAGAAGATTCATTTTCTATTAAAAAAGACTAATTTAGAACAAAATACATACATTTTTTAAAATGAATTGTTAAATTTTCAACTGAAAGCGCTAAATTTGCAACTAATAATAACATTGTTGAATTTTTAGTTGGAAAACTAAATTTGCGACAACAAAAAAAGAATTTTCAACAAAATTTTTAAATTTTCCATCAATTAGATAGAACTTTCACTAATAAAATGAATTTCTAAAAAAGAAATCCGATTTTTAACCAAGCCGTTAAATTTTCAATAATGGAGATCAATTTCCTACGAAAAAAGATAAATTCATAACAAAATATATAAATTTTTAACCAAACTTTTGAATTTATAACTAAAAACGGTCAATTGCAACCAATAATGAAATAGTTAACTTTTTAGTTGAAAAAATAAATTTGGGACAAAAAAAACTAATTTACAACAAAATACATAAATTTCAAATCAAATTGTTTAACTTCTAACTAAAAATGCTCAATTTTGAACCAATAAAGAAATAGTTAAATATATAGTTGAAAAAATAAATTTTCAAACAAAAAATTGATTTTCAACAAAAGGGTTGAATGGTCAACCTAAAAAACAGTTCCTTAACTAAAAAAATTAATTTTTAACGATGTAGTTTAACTTTTAAAAGGCCAGTTAAATTTGCAATCAAGAAGACTAATTTTCTACAAAAAAATACGAATTTACAACAAAATACATACATTTTTTACTGAGTTGTTAAATTTTCAACTGAAAGCGCTCAAAAAAAATTTTCTCGGAAGCTTTAACAAAATAGTTAAATTTTTCACCAAAGAGATGGATCTGATGAGAACTAATAAAATGAATCGTTAACAAAGTAGTTAAACTTTCAACCAAGCAGTTTAATTTGCAATTAAGAAGATCAATTTTATACTAAAAAAGACGAATTTACAACACAATATATAAGGTTTTAACCAAATTGTTGAATTTTCAACCAAAAACGATTAATTTTCAACCAATAATGGGATAGTTGAATATTCAGATCAAAAAATAAATTTTCATCAAGAAAAATGAATCTTCAACCAAAGAGTTGGATCTTTAGCTGGAAAAATGAATTTTTAACAAGATAGTTCAACTTACAACCAAGCGATGGCTTCTAAATCAAAAATTTAATAGTGTGCTTTTAAATTAAAAATCACGAACTTACAAAAAATGAATTTTCAGCAAAATAGTTAAATTTTCAACCAAAGAGATGGATCTTCAACAAATAAAAGTTTTAAAAAACCAGTTCAACTTTCAATGAAAAAATTAAATTTTCAATCGAGGAGATTAATTTTCCACCAAAAGACGAGTTTACAAAAAAAAAATACATAAATTTTCCATTTTTAACCAAAAGAGATGAATTCTGAACCAAAAATATAATAGTAAGTGAAAAAGCGAGGGAAGGAAGAAGTTTCTTGAAAACAGGGGGAAAACAGGATTTCTGTGAGAAAATGAGTAAAGGCGGAAATAGGGGAAATAGCTGAAATAAAATCACAAATTTACTGGCAAGAAAGTTCTCTACCGGTATCAGCAAAAAAGTTTTCTGCCGGCATACCGAAGGGACTGTCAAAATTTTTAGAGTATTTTCTCCTTCAAAAAACCTAATTTATAACACAAAAAAAGCGAATTTTCAAAAAAATAGTCAAATTTTCAACTGGAATAGTTAATTTTCAGCTGGAAAAATTGATTTTTAACAAGGTAGTTAAATCTTCGATCAGAGATGAATTTTCAATTAAAATTATGAATCTTCCATGAAAAAGATTAATTTTCAACAAAAGAGTTGCACTGCTAACCAAGGAGTTGAATTTTCAACTAAAAATGATGAATTCTCCACGAAAAATGTAATATAATTGACATTTCAACAAAAAAAGATTTAAATTTTGAATAAAAAACAGCTAAACTCAACCAAAAGGGACGAATTTTCAAGAATAGTTGAGTTTTTAATTGAAAAATACTTTTCAGTCAACAGAGAAATCAAATTTAAAACAAACTGTTGAATTTCCGAAAAAAATATGAATTTTCAACCAAAAAGAATCATTTTCTACCAAAAAGGACGAATATTCAACAAAACGCAGGACGTTATTACTTAGTACAATAAAATAAAAAAAAACGAAAAGGGTATTCAGCCTAATATTTCATTTACACTTCACTTTGACCAATAAAAATGTATTCCCTATAACAAAACATTTTTGAGCAAAAATAAACTGCAATCCACTTCGTTCACGAAAACTACCTTTTATAGGTTAGTTTTGTCAATTTTAACAAAATAAGCCATATTAATATTTTTTTAAACAAATTTCTTTGCTGTTCCATAATAGGGTCATGCATTATGGAACACCGGTACAAGAGTCCAAAAGTTGTTTAATAATTGGTACTTAAAGGTCCATTCATTTATATAGACATTTTGAAAATATATTCCACTATCGTTCCAAAATTAATGAAAATCTCAAAACCCCCTCAAAATTTGTCTCATGATAGGTACCTTTACCTTAGTTTTGTCTCATCTATTACACCTTTCCAAAGTATTGTAATAATGCAATAAAAATATAATAAAAGATATAATCAAAGTGTGATAATGTACAATAATTTTATGTAATAATATAATTAAAAGTACGAAAAAATTGTCTTTAATTTGCCTCCTCAAAACATGAAACATATACAGGGTTACAGCTGTACGCCTGTTTTGTGGTTAGTGTAACTAGTTCCGAGACCGTTTTCTACGAAGCTCAGCGCGAAATTTCAGACATTATACGCTCCTAGGCACTTCGTTTATTGCCCTACACCTTCATTTTCTCAAGAAAATAGCCTTAATTAGCTCAGGAATTGAGAATCACGTTTAATTTAAGTTTCCAAATTATAAAGTTCTGTAGATGCATATTTGAAGCCGTTTATCCAAAAGGAGTTTCTCTACGATGTTCAGTTATATCTTTTGAAATAGAAAATGTGTACTGTGTAGTATAATATCTAATAAATCACTTGCACAAACTACGTACTAATTTTTATAGGAAGTACTTTTGGTACACCAACCATTTGCCCCCTATATCATGCTCACATTCAAGGTTGCAATATACATTTTTGCGGAGATGATCTGAGCATTAGTTCATAGTTAAAAAAAAAATAAAAACCAATACAAACAAGTATAAATACAAATACAAACCAAATGCAACATAATTATTCCATCAAGAACACTTCTTCTCGTGAATTAATTAGTCGCAGTGTCAATTGCTTCCAGGTAGATAGAAAAATACTTCTCTTCGCTTACTGCTGACATTCGCGAAACTAATTTCATGTTTGCCCAGGATAGTATCCCTTACTTTATGTACACTATATGCATATCATATATATCCTATAATAATGACATCCTATATATTATATATACATCCTATATTAATAACATAACAAAACATATATGACAACTGATTTTCAAGGATTCTAATTCATTCTCAATAAGTGTACGCATATGTGCATATGTGCATTTGTGATTTACTTTTATTTTTAATTGCGGAATGATCTTAAACGGAGAACAACCCATCCTGTACTGGCTATTGGAAGGGCGCACGGTATTGATCCCTAAGACCAATGATTAGTCAATTTGAAAGAACTACAGGCCCATCGTTTGTTTAAACAACAGCTTCAAGCTACTCACTGGCATTCTCAAAGAGAGGATATCAACATTTATCGAGCCGGTATGGAGTACAATAGTTGAACAACGTGGATGCAAGATAACGAGTTTTTAGAAAACAGTGTTGCCAAATTTTAAAAAATTATTTCGTGGTTACATTTTATAATGTTGTCATTCACATAAAGAAATTCTGCGGCGGGATTCGAACTACCTAACACCTATGTCTATGACGCATCGGACGGAACTTATCCCTGACAACTAGACCCTATGGATAACCTATTATTATTATTACCTATTACCTATTATTTGATACATATAATAATTTGCAAAAATCCCAGTTAAGAGGCGAATTTAACTTTGCGCTCTTTTGTTAATTGCCGGAGGACTTTTCATGAAAAATTGCATTCTTGTCTAAAACTTTGTCAAAATCTGCCTCATAAAAATTCGAGAACTGATGTTCTCAGATTGTGTTTCAATAATAACGACTCTCTTTAGCAGATTCAAACACTTCTGAACGTTAGTAGTCTCGCCTGTACTCTCCTATAAACATAAAGGACTCGTATTTTCAATAATTAAACATTAGAAAAGTTGCTCCTTCCCCAATTAATAGAAAATCGACTGCTTTACATTTTGGACATTTCGTTATTTCAGTGATTGTTTATAGCCATTTTTTCCTAAAAGTTAGATAGTCGCGGTCTTTTCCGAATTTTTCCGCTTTTGGTTTACTTTTAAATTATAGTGAGATAATAATAAATTATTCACGTTAACGAGCTGAGGTAATAATGAATGCAATTCATCACAAATAAGTGTTTAATCAAATTAATGTTGTTTTTTAACTATCTTTTCCTGCCATAATGGTAGATAGTGGCGAGTTTTTCTGAAATTTTTACCTTTTTGTAAACATTTTATTAGTATTCGGAAAACCCAAGAGTTCTTTCAAGACTCAGTAATAATCTTTGGAACAATTTGCGAAGCACACACGGAAAAAAGTGGATCGTTAGAAGAACTCTTTAAACCATTAGCTCTAAGTATTTTAGATTGAAACGCAGCTTGTCCTCGGTGAATGTTCTTAAAATTACTATTTTGTGTTCAGGTAAGTTAAACTGACTCTTTAGAAGAGTAGGATTAACAATTTTAAGTACTTGGATGCAATGCACCACTTTGTAACCATCACACTCATCGAGATAAAGAGATACTATTTGTGGAGTAAGCCTTACTTCTGCGTACACTGTTAGAAAAATCTGAACTAGATTTAATATACACGTAATGGAAGCAAGAATGCACAGCATGAAATTAAATTTAGTATACCAGCGTACTGTAAATTTAGTATATGTATATACTGAATTTAGTATGTACGTACATGAAATTTAGTATACGCGTATACTAAATTCAGTATACATGTATACGAAATTTAGCATACGCATATACTAAAGTCAGTATATACGTTCCGTTTCACGTGGGTTGTGTCTTCATCATATGTAAACATGATCAGATGAAAAATGAAATTAAAGAACAAAGTTTTAATTTGCAAATAATCATATGGTTGAGCTACCTTTACGTTAATAAATTGAACACACCTTTTAGAGAGAAGACTTCGCATATTCTCTCAGAAAGAAGCCGAACCTTTTAGCATTACAAAGAACTCAAACAAATGCCACCGGCCACGTTGCCCAATTCGCGTAAATCAAAACGCGCTTGCGTAGCTGAATATAGTAAACACGCATATGAATTTTAGTAGACAGAAACTATGAAATTCATATACGAGAAAGAAACTTACTGTACACTTAATAAATTTAGTATACATATAACTTCACAAAATAAATTTAGTATACGTATGTATACTAAAATTACAAAGTGTAATGAATTTAGTAAACACATGGGAAATTTAATATACCCGTGTATATTAAAATTGCAAAAATTTCTAACAGTGTACGCCTTTTGCAAAAGACGTATAGAGGAACGTACCAAAGGACGTCCAAAATTGGGATACAAAATTACGCACTCTGAAACGTCCTTTGGTACGTCCTTTTGTACGTTCTTTGGTATGTCCTTTTGTACGTCCTTTTGTACGGCCTTTTGAACGTCGTTTCTGACGTCATTTCCTATCTGAAGTAAAGTGCTTAAAGATTATTTTCTTTTAAGTTAACGTTTCATAGATTTGTACAAGGGTCAGGAAAACGTGTAGCTGAATTTAAAGAAAATATACGCTCTAATCCCATTGGCTTTCTAATAACATATAAGTTTCTTCAGTAGTATACAGTGGCAGATCCACAGGGGTGGGTTTGGGTATTAAAACCCCTCCTTCCAAATCGAAGAAAGATAGATCGATAATAATCTGGGTTTAGGAAAAGGTTTTTTAGGAAAAAAAGTATATGTCATCACAGAGCCAATGGACTTACAGCGTATATTTTCTGCAAATTCGGCTACACGTTTTCCTTATCTATGTACCAATTAATTAAACGTTCAAGGACGTACCAAAGGACATACGAAAGGAAGTACCAAAGGACGTACAAAAGGACGTTCCAAAGGAAGTACCAGAGGACTTACAAATGGACGTACCAAAGTACGCCATTTTGTATTCCAATTTGGTACGATTTTTTGTACGTTCTTTTGTACGTCCTTTCGCACATCCTTTAGTATGTCCTTTTGTACGTCCTCCTATACGTATTTCTTACGTTCTTTTCTACGTCCACTTTTTCAAGTGGGAACTCTACATCTCCCATAAATTTTACAAAAAGTCTGACGATTTCTCTAGTAAATCTATTAATTCTATTTCTTCACGATCAAAATAAAAGAACATTGTTTCATACAAATTAAAATTATTCACCGGTCAAAAACTATAACATCAAATAATAAGAACTCTCGTGTTTGAAATCTTGCAAGTACATTGAATTTGTATTCTTCAGTATTTTTAAAGTACACCAAACTCTCGGTTTCAGTCCAGTGTCGGGGATTGTCTTTGGTCCCAAATGGGGGGGGGGGGATCTCAATGTAAACAACCATTGGCGAGAGACATTGCGACAAACGTTGCAACCGTTCTCTCGCCTGAGACAGCAGTTCTAGGAAGGCGGAAACCGGGGGGACTAAGACCGAGAGTTTGGTGTATTACGAATGAACGTATTTTTTTTTTAAACTATTATTCTTTATTCTATAAATCATCAACATTTCTCTTTATTCATCGTAGGCTTTACAGTCTTTTCCCTATTTTCCTCCTTTCCACCTTTCCACGTTTTCCAACTGAAATGCGAACTAAATTAAAGAACCTAATAAAAAAATCGAACTATTTTTGGTTAACAATGATTGATTTTTTATTGAAAAGTCTACTACTTTCTACTTAGTTAAGAATTCATATGTTCTAGTCAACATTTTTATTATCAGGTTGAAAATTCAATTTTTTGGTTAAACGTTAAACTACTTGGGTGAAAATGAACTTTTTCTATTTACAATTCATATTTTCGTTTTGAAGATTCAACTGTTTTGTAGAATTTGCTTTTAACCTTTTCTTCTCACGAGAGACGTGATGAGAATGTGTTCTTTTAGCAGAAGGAGCTTTAACAAAAGAGATTTCACAATCAGTTGTCGATGGTTTCAATGTTCCAGCGCACTGGGAAGATTTTCTAAATTGAAAATTAACTTGTTTACCTGAAAATTTAACTATATTTCATTTTTGGTTGACTACTGATATTTTCTAGTTGAGAATACATGTATTTTTGTTGAAAATTCATATTTTTAGGTTGTTTTGGAAATTCCTTTCTTTTAAATGAAATTGAATTATTTTGTTGAAAATTTATTTTTTCTTGTTAAAAATTCATGTTTTTGATTGAAAATAAAAATAAATTTTTTTGACAATTTTTTTTTTCTAAAAATTAAATTTTTTAAATAAATATTCAACAAATATCTTTTTGCTTGAAAATTCAACAATTTGGTTAATTTTTTTCTATCCTGACTGAAAAATCTTTCTTGGTTGAAAATTAAACTCTTTTTTTAACATTCGTCAGCATGAACGATAATAGGAAATATAACTAAAAAATCTTAATTATAAACATTTTATGTAAATTATTTCTATTATTCAGACTGCTAAAAATAAAATCAATGTAGGCGAAAGAATTCTTCTAGTTTTTAGGTCTTTATAGAATTTAAGATCCTAATTTTAATAACATTAACGTATTTTTTAAATAAAATATTATTACAGGTTATACTTCCGGGCAATACTCACCATCAGGATTCGGATACGAAATCTCTTCCCATTCCCACACTGGTAACGGAGGTGACAGTGCTTCCTCTTCCCACAGTGATGGACTCGATGGATACGCTAATCTTAATACTCAAGCTATCGGATATAACGCTGACGCTTATGCTAGTGGCCATCCTAATAATGGTTACAACGAACAACCAGGTTTTTGCAGTTATTGATAAAATTTTAAAAATACACTCTACTCCCGATATAAGACCGATTCCGGGTATGGCTTGCTTTGGCCTTGATCCTAAATCGGGAGAATCCAAACGTAAACAGGTAGGGCTGCATGGATCATTTCTGTTGGATTTGGACGCATGACGCAACCTGATGCAACTAACGCGCTGAGAGTGTGGCCTTTGAGCTGTTTATCACGCTTGACTGAGCACATATATTTTTCGGCCAGCGTCTCCTCTCATCACGAAAATGCGGGTTCATGAGATCTAGGAATATCGTAAACCGGGAGTTCTTATATCGAGAGTTGAGTGTACTTTACGTGGCAGACGCGTGAAAACTTGTTTTTTAGGCGAGCAGGATGTTTTCAGCATCTTGAGCCCAAAAAAGTTTACGCGCGTGCCTCATACAATATTTTTTCCTTTATTTACACCATGAATTACCGAAAGTTTTTATAATTTTGGAAACTTTTGAAATTTTGAAATTTTTGTATGTTATTAGTGTTTCTCGTCGCAAATTAGTATTTTTTATTTAAAAAATTATATTTCGAATAAGATTCACAACTTTTCAACAAATTTTAGGTTATTTTGACATTTTACTCCGGAAATCGGTATTTAAAAAAATAAGAAAAAGAAAATTGAAAAAAGTAATAAAAGAAATTAATAGATTTCAAAGAAGATGATCATTTTTTGTACAATTTTAGGTTAAGCTAGCGGTTTTCACTGAAAATATTGATATAGGTCTCAAGGAAGACTTATAATTTTTGAACAATTTAAGGTTGTGTTAACGTTTTTCACCAGAAATCAATTATTAGGAAAAATCGTCAAGTTTCGAAAAAGATTAACAATTTGGAATAATTTTTTGTTCTGTTTTAGTATTTTCGTAAAAAATTGGTATTGTTAATTTAAAAAGTCATGAGATTTTTTAGATTGTCAATATTCATCAAATTATCATTGAGAGTCATCAAATTCATCACTTTCGTCTAGTTTTTGTATTTGTTGACGTTTTATACCAGAAATAGGTACATTGAATAAAAATTAATTGGATTTCAAAGAAGATTTACAATTTTTAAACAATATTAGATTATGTTAAAGTTTTTCACCGGAAATTTTGAACAAAAAACATTACAGGTGTAAAAAATAATATACAATCTTAAACGATTAATTGTTATGTTATGTTAATGATTTTCTTCTAAGATCTCTATTGTTAATAAAAAATCATTAGATTTGAAGGAATGTTTACAATATCTGAACAATCATAGGAACATTATACTTAAAAAATCAAACATACAATGTTGAATAAATTTAGATTATGTTAGTATTTTTCGTCGGAAATTTGTATCTTTCATCAAAAGTGTAACAGTTGGATTGTTTATATATTGTACAAAAATATTATCTATCAAATCTGAAGTTGAGATATAAATTTTTATTGCTTTTCTTTTCTATTATTTTAGATAAGTAGATACTATGAAGTAAAATAATTTTGCATTATGATTATTTTATATTTTAATTAATATTTGCGAGAGACCAAAAAAATAATCGCGCGCGCTTGTTTTGTAATGTTATAAAATAATTAATCACAAAAGTTTTTTAATTATGCTTTTTTTATGATATAACCTAGGAAACAACGAATATAATGAAGGAAACAACCAGTATTACCAAGCAAACAACGGATATAACCCAGGAAACAACCAGAACTATCAAGATCAAAGCGTATACCAATGAAACAATAAGTAACATGGTATTAAATATATTAACGATTTATAATAATTATTAATAATTTTAATTAATTCAATAAAGAAGATATTATGTCATATGAATTTTATTTTAAAAACGACTAGCTAACAATCACAATCCTTGAAATCATTTAAAGTACTTTGGGGTCTCTAGAAATCTCTTAAAATCCCTAGAAATCCTTTGAAACCACTTAAGACCTTCAGAACTTTTGTCATATCCTCTGAAATATTTTCAACCCCATTTAAAACTTTTAAAAAATCGTTAAAATTTCTCTAAATCTCTTCTAAAATTGGTTCAAATCCATCACAATTTTGAAAAATCCCTTCATAGGCTATGAAATCTCAAAAGATTTTTGAAAATCGCTTGAAAATCCATTTAAAAAAATGTTATTATTATTTTATTATTATAAATTTTATTACTATTATTTATTATAATTTAAAAATCCCTTTAAAAGTTTTTTTAGCAATTTTTAGTCATTCGAAAGCCAGTCAGGGTTTCAACAATAATGAGTGCGATATTTTTGAAATTTTTTGTTTACATCACTTTTGTTAGATAAATAATTGTATAATTAACGTAATTTTAAAACCCAGAATTTTCAAATTTTTGAAAAAATTTTGTTTTTTCATATTTCGTATTAATAGAATAATATTTCATTTTATATAGATGCATTTTAAAATTTAAATGAGCTTACTCTTGAAAACTTAAATGTTGGGTTTTCGAAAAATTCAAATTTTCGAGAATTTAATAATTTCTGTAATTTTAAAAGTCTGCAGTTTTCTAGTTTTGTTCATTTTTTTTCAATTCGGAATATTTCAGTTTCGTTAATAAAAAATTCAGAATTATTTTTGGGTAATTATATATTCAGGATGTTTTATTTTTGGGAAAAAATATTGAATCCTAAATTTATTGCCAAGAGAATTCAAGCTCTTCAGGGAGAAGGTAAGAGGTTGTGAAAAAAAACATTATTTTCACTCATGGTGGATATCACAAAGTCCGCCAGCCCCGCGTCAAGTTAAAATTGTACACAATATCAAAATACAAATAAAATGGAAAATTTTAAAAATATTTCTGATTATACTTTTTTTTTCATCCCTTACTTTGATAAAATAGGATGTAATTTAGTATTTAGTTTCATCAAAAAATATTAAATTGAGCTCATTTATTCGTGACTTAATGAATAATTATAAAATACTTTTTAGTGCTAGGAATAATAGGGTTTTTGAAAATAGTGAGTTTTATAAATAAGGAAAAAATAATTTATCTTCATGACTTACCTGGTGATGATTTATCTGGTTTACCGACTGATGGTAAAATGACTTTCTACTTTACCGACGAATAACAAAATGATAATGTAAAAAATACCGACACCCTTCTTTTACCGACTGATGGTAATGTGACTCCATACCTTACTGACATATGATAAAAGAATAATACAACAAATTACCGACGTACCTGTTTTACCGACTGATGGTGAATTGACTCTCTACCTTACCGGCATACGACAAGTTGACCATATACAAAATTACCGAACACTCTGTTTGAACTACCAATGGTAACATGGCTTACTACCTTGCCGACATATATTATAATGATAATATTAAAAGTCACCGATCTCCCTGTTTTACCAGCTGATGGTAACATGGCTCCCTACCCTACTGACCTATAGTGAAATGATAATATAAAAAATTATCGACTTACCTGATTTACCGACCGATGGTAATAAACTGTTTTACAGATCGATGGTCACTTAGCATAGTACAGAACCTTATACTGTTAACTTAGCAGGGATCTTCATTAACAACTTAAGTGTGTTACCGACTTACCATGGAATAGAACCTTATAATGTTAACTTAGCAGGAATCTCCATGACCAACCTCACTGTTTAACCGACTGCCGGTATCTTAGCGCGGAACAGAACCCTCCCTTGGTCGGTGGCGCCATCTGTTGGTGTCGGAAATAAATACATGAATTTAAAGTTTTTTAATAATAATTTAAAATTGTTTTATTACATGCATGAAGATTCTATGTTAAAAATGTTATATGACCAAAATTCTGATCTTTGAATGAATATGAATTTTAGTTCAGGGGAAACCTTTCTACAGTGGATAATGCAACCTACAGTGGATAATCATTAATTAGAAACACAAATAAGAGAAAAATTAAAATTTTAATTTATCATGTTGTACAGTGTCTTCACTATAAATTAAATTAATTATTTTACATACATTAGTATTTTTAATTAATGATTATCCACTGTAGGCTTAAATTATCCACTGTAGGGAGGTCTCCCCTATAAGAACTATTTCATGTTTTGTGTGAATTCTAAAATGGCTTTTCTACGTTCATTTTAAAATGGAAAGCGTAGAATTCTTGGTACATTTTCTTATCTACAATGAAATTCAAAGTGAGATGTGAAAAATGTTGGCCTTCAAGAGAGCATTAAAATAATCCTTGGCTTATTTCAAGTTTTTTTTTGCATATCAGAATCATTACATCTTCTTATTATTCTTTTTAAATTAATTCTTACCAAAAACGACCTTTTTCATTTCTTTTTCGAAGCAAAACGCTATTTAGAGGTAATTCAATGTTGCTAATTTCAAAATAAATTTCTTAACTTCATTTTTAAGTCTTATGACACTGAATTTAATTTTTAAATAATTTTTATAGCTTAAAAGATCAAATATGTTGATACAGTATAATCTTTATTTTTCATGAAAAATGAATACATTTTTTATACAGTCGAAATCTCAAAAGTTAAATTTTTTATATTACATTTTTCAAATTAATTTTTATAAAAATTAATTTATAAGCGAAAAACTTTAAATTATAAATGATTCTTGAATGGCAAAGGCAATAATATTCTTTTTCTAACGTTTTTGAACAAATATTTTTAAAATGACAAAAGGATTTTATTAATAATCCCTTAACCGTATTAAATGAGAAACCACATTGTTGAAAAAATTAAAATTATGGACCAATAAATTTTATACAAAATGTAGATTTTGAAGATTTTTAAATAAAATTTTGAAGCTTTTTAAGGATTTTGAAAGGTTTTGGATAATGCAATTTTTTTAAGATTTCAGGGAAAATTTTAATTATTATTTTTTAATTAATTTAAAGAAAATATTGATAAATATTTTTTGAAATTTCAAATGATTTCAAATGACTTTCTAAAAATTTGGAAAAGAATGTAGAAAATTTCAAAGCAAAATTTTGCAATTTGGAAGATTGAACAATTATACAAAAAAAATGGAATAAGTGTAAAAGATATTTAGAAGTTCTGAAAGGCTACAAAAATAATTTTATTACAAAATAATTATAATTTTTGAAGATTTCAACTAAAAATTTAAAAGCTTTTTAAAAATTTTGAAAGTTGTCAAGAAATTAAATTTTCTTAAAGATTTCTCGGATAATTTTCAACAAGTTTTTATTTTACAACATTTATTTAGAGAGAATAATTTAAAATATTTCAAAACATTCTAAAAGATTTCTAGAATTATCAAAAAAGAATCAGGACGATTTGAAGCCAATTCTTTGAATTTTACAGACATTTTTCAAAACTTTCGGAAATATTCTAATCATTTCAAAAGTTTTTTTACAAAATTTAAAAAACATTTGAAAATTTCAAAAAGCCTAAAAGAAAATGTAGATTTTTAAAGATATCGAAATAAAATGTTGAATTTTTTGAAAGATTTTGAAAGGTTTGAAGATAATGAAAATATTTCAAAAAATAAATCTGGAAAGTCTTAAAACAATTTCAGGAATAATTCGAGTGAGTTAAAAACATATTTTAGGAATTTTTGGAATTTTGCAAAGATTAAAAATGTTTTAAAATTTTGAAAGATTTCCGAACGTTTATAAAATATTTTTAGATTTTTTCCAAACGTCCAAAAGTCTTAAATATCTTTTAAAACTATTAAAATTTTTTTAAATTTTGTAAAATTCTGTAAAATAAAAAAAAATTGTTAGAAATTTTCTAGATACTTTTTTTAGATATCTAAAATCTTTCTAAATCTTCTTGATTTTTCTCGAGAAACGTAGGAAAATTATATTTATATTACCCTAAAGTTAATAAATAAAGAAACCTAAAAAAATAAATAATTATTCAAATATATTTTTTTGTATTAAAAACTATTTATCTTTAAAATTATAATTTGCCAACAAGTTTTTTCCTTGTCTGCAAATTCTTTTTCGGCTTACAAGTTAATTTCTTTTGGTGCAAATTTGATTTTTTGATTATATTGCAAATAATTGTATTGAAAATAAAATATTTTTGGATATAATTATCAACTATAATTACTTTGTTAAAAAGTCATTTTTTGATCTAAGATTCATAATTTTAGTTGAAAATTCGTCTGTTTTAGAAAATATTTAATTTTTTTTTGATAAAAATACAACTGTTCAGGATTCAACTATTTTGTTGAAAATTGGTCTTTTTTGGAAAATTCAACTGTTTTTATTTAAAATAAAAAATATTTTTCAATTAAAATATCAACTATTACATTTTTCATTTTATTTTATTTTTCTAAATATTTTTTTTTATTTGAAGATTAACTTTTTTCTTGAAATTTTGATTTATCATATCATATCTGAATAGTTTTTCATTGCTTGATGTTGTTTTATATCTTTAATTTGAAATTAAAAAAATTAAATCGATAAATAATCCGGAGAAGGGTTAAAAATTATTGTTTTGTTTATTTCAGATATTTCATTTCATCAATATTAAACATAATTTACAATCAAAATTTTCTCTTTTACTAGTAATGTTTTGAAACAATTGAAAATAAATTTTATCATGAAATGAAATTACTTATTTGAAAATTTTAAATTACAAAGATGATGCAGAAAATTTGTAATATTTAATAATAACTGAAAAAACAGCCGCTAAAAGTATATATGATTTTAGATTAAAATTAAATGTTTGAATATTTACAATCAAATACATTTTGGATCAAAGAAAAGTTTTCTTGTTTGAAATAATAATGTTTTACAAATGAAAAAATTATTATTGTTATGAGAAAAATGTCTTTGAATCAAAAAAATTTATTTATACGTGTTCATTACTACATTTCTTTGATTCAAGTAATCTACTTTCTCATTATGCAAAAATATATTCAAATATAAAATATAAATTTTATTAAAAATTTATTTCTGAATTGAAAATATGAAATTTTGAATTAGCTGAGAGTATCTTTTATTCCAAGGAGAGTTAAGTCATTCTTATTTTTAAGTTGACTAAGTCGCAGTACAATGATGTCGCTACATTTCATTTTTTTTTTTTAAGTTTAAATTCCAATTCTGAATAAACCTTTCTAAGCCGGAAATATACTTATTTTTATTTCTATATCTCTCATATTTTCAAAATATATATTTATTTTCTATCAAAATTTTGTAAATAGAGTCTTATTCAAAATAGTCTGAATTTGATAAGGGAAGTGGTAATAAATTAATAATAAGTCATTATCCCGAAGATAAACTTTTTTATGTGTTTGTGAATCTTTACGTAGATAGTATGTTTATCTACATGAAAATAATCAATATTTAGAGGGGATATCACTATTTAAAGAAGTACCAATTTCAGAAATGACAGTCTTCCTAAAAAACTTCAATCATGCGTACCATCAAAATCAGCGGCCTTTCGGCCCTTCTTCTTTTTGTAGCCTGCGCTCATGGTAAAAATTTATTTTTTAATTTATATTAATTATATAAAGTCTTGATTACTTTCCTTATCATTCTAAAGTGTCACTGAAGTTTGTTATGATTTTTTTTTTAACAAAACCATTCAAATTTATCGCGGTTAATCAATTATAGACGAATTACATTTTAAATCATGAGGAAATAAGACATGTATTTTACAGTTTGAGGAAAACAATAATTTTCAAAATGATATGAGTATTTAACATTTTATGATTAAAAGAACATTGACATGTTTTTATAGATTTTAGAAAAAATCTTACATGATTCAAAAACATTGTATATGATTTACAGAAGTTTCTTTATTACAGCGAAAAAATTTCAGTAAATTCAATATGAATGACACAAATTTTTTCATTTACTTACAATTCGTTAACATTAACAGATTATTTTTCTCATTAAGCGTACTCTTAATACTATTCCCAACATTTAAAAAACCATTGAAAAAAAAATTTTTAAGGTATTTCTGGATGAACTATCCATTAAAGTAGAATCAAAAGTCGACTACTGGTTCTAGGTTCTGTTTAAAACCACCCACCTTAAGTAATTTAAACTATCAATTTAGGAATGTCCGAGTTTACCCCACATGTCCGAAATTACCCCGTTTGACGGTATGATAATGGGAAAGATAACTAGAATATCTAAATTGTAGATAATCTATGTAAATCACTTCTTTAATTAGGACTTCTAAAAATAAAATCATTGCAGGCAAAAGAATTCTTTTAGATTTTAGGGCTGTATAGGATATAAGATCTTAATTATAATAATATTGAGATATTTTTTAATTAAAATGTTATTTTAGGCTATGATTCCGGGCGAATCTATTTTGGATCTGGAGGGAAAATTGCTTCCCATTCCCACAGTAATGATGGACCCGTAGGCCAAAGTTCTTCCCATTCCTCCAGTGGTATCATGAATGGACGCCCTCATATTGTGACTCGAACTTCCGGAGAAGACGCTGATGCTTATGCTAGTGCCCAACCTAATAATGGTTACAACCAACAACCAGGTTTTTGCAGTTGTTACTAAAATTTGAAAACCCGTACTTTGTTGTGGCAGGCGCTAAAAATTCCTGTACAGGAACCTCAGAGGATCCTGGACGTGTTCCTGGACAGGAATTTGGCGAAGGAATCTGTACAGGATCATTCAAAGGTTAGCTTGCATACAGGTTCCTTTGCAGGATCATGCACAGGTTCCTTCGCCAAATTTCTGTGCAGGAACCTCGGAGGATCCTGGACATGTTGCTGGACACGAGCCTGCACAGCACAGGTGATCTGGATGTCTCGATTTTGGTCGTGCAAAGGAAGCTGTATCCAAGCTAACTTTTGAATGATCGTGTACAGGTTCCTTCGCCTAATTTCTGTACAGGAACCTCGGAGGATCCTGGACATGTTGCTGCATACGAGCCTGCCCACAAACCTGAACAGATGATCTTGATGTCTCGATTTTGATCCTGCAAAGGAAGCTGTAGCCAAGCTAACTTTTGAATGATCGTGTACAGGTTCCTTCACAGAGTTATTTGAGACGTGGCTTGGCTCTCTCGATAGTAAGTTCGATCTTTGAGGGAATAAAAGGAAAGCGTTTCTGTACAGGAATCCGCGCCACAATTTACTTCTCAAAGGAACCTGTACAAGAACCTATACTCGATCATTCAAATGTTCCTTTTTCGGTGGAGGTTTGTGTGCAGGATCGTATCCAGGAACATGTCCAGGATCCTCCGAGGTTCCTGATCACTTATTTTCAGCTCAATCCATAAAAAGTTCACACGCGCGCCCCATACGATATTTTTTCCGGCAATTTTATTTTAAAATCATTAGATTTCAAAGCAGATTCATAATTTTTCAACAATTTTAGGTTATGCTGTTGTTTTACATGAATTTGTATTTTCAAACAAAAATCATTATAATTCGATCCACAACTTGTTAACAAGTTGACGTTATTTTGGCATTTCGCTCCTGAAATCAGCATTTAAAAAAAATTTAATACAAAAAAATTAGAAGGAAAAAATTAAAAATACTAATTAAAAAATCATTGGATTTTAGAGCAGATCATCATTTTTTGTACAATTGCAAGTTGAGCTAGTTGTTTTTACTGGAAATATCGAAATATATTTCAAAGAAAATTTACACTTTTAGAATAATATTAGATTATGTTAACATTTTTCACGAAATCAGTTATTTTGAACAAAAAACATGACAGTTGTAAAAAAACATTTGCAATCTCAAACAATTATTTGTTATATTATTTTAGTATCTTTCTACTGATTCCATTTAAAATCATGCAATGAGGTCTGCATGAGGTTGTTAGAATATTTTCGCATGAAAGTATGTTATTCTACACTCAAAATATTTTTCAAAATGATACCGGTTTTTTTACCAAATATACATATTCGGTTAGTTTTTGTTTTATTTGATGAGGGATTTTTAGCTCCATCGAATGATCCGACACAAATGTCAAAATTTTCAAAATTGAGAAAATAGCGGCGGTTCTTTTGAAAATTGATTTTCTTGAAAATTTTTGATGAATTGTCGATAATATGGACTACATATTCTTAAAGTTTGGCTTCTGGTAAACGATGTATTCCTATCGAAAAAACATTTTTCGAGGAAAAAATTCAAAATTGTTAATTTTTTCAAAAACTACCGAGGAAAGGAGTAAATATCAAGAAAAAAAGTTGTTTGGAAATGAATTTCCTTTAAAATTGCCTCTTCTACTTTTTAACATATGGTGCCACATCAATGTATATACTATTTTACTCAATCATGATTATCTCGATCCGAATCCATCACCGCCTCTAGTAATGTCAGCAAAATCATAGTTGATGATTTTCTTAAAATAACTAGTGCGAGCATTCCTTCGGAGATTATTATTTTGTATATATATATATATATATATATATATATATATATATCACATGATATATATGATATTGAATAAATCATATGTTCATTGTGAAATATGTCTGAAATCTTTGTGCAGTCTCTAAAATCTATCTGAAATATTTGTGAAATCTTTGGAAAATCATTGAAATATTTGTGAAATCTTTGGGAAATCATTGAAATATTTGTGAAATCTTAGGAAATTTTGCGAAATAATTGAAATATTTATTAATATTTGTGAAATTATCGAAATCCTTATGAAACCTTTGGGAAATAATTGAAATCTCTGTGCAATCTCTGAAATCTTTGTGAAATAATCGAAGTCTTTCTGAAATCTTCGCTACATATTTACAATATTCGGTAATATTTGTAAAATTATGGAAATCTTTGGGAAATCATTGAAAACATTAAAATCGTTGGAAATTTTCGAATTGTGGAAAGTTTCTGAATATTTCATGATATTGGTGAAATTATTGGAATCTATAAGAAATCATTGAACTCTTTGCGGAGTATTTAATATATTTGGTAATATTTGTGAAATTATTGAAATCTTTGTGAAATTTTTAAATTCGTTGGAAATTTTCGAATTTTGGAAAGATCCTAAATATTTGATAATATTTTTGAAATAATTGAAATCTTTGTAAAATCTTTGGGAAATCATTGAAATCTTTGTGAAATCTTAGAAATCTTTGGGAAATCATTAAAATCGTTGGAAATTTTCGAATTTTGGAAAGTTTCTAAATATTTGATAATATTTGTAAAATTATTGGAATCTGTGTGAAATATTTAAGAAATCATTGAGCTCATTGCGAAATATTTAAAATATTTGTGAAATTATTGAAATCTTTGTGAAATTTGTAAAATCGTTGGAAATTTTCGAATTTTGGAAACATCCTAAATATTTGATAATATTTTTGAAATTATTGAAATCTTTGGGAAATCATTGAAATCTTTGTGAAATCTTAGAAATCTTTGGGAAATCATTAAAATCGTTGGAAATTTTCTACCCTATACCTATATACCCATCCACACATTACTACTTTCCAACCGAGCAATTCACGCCTACCCCGAAAGGGAAACTGCTTAATGAGATAATAATAATAATAATTAACCGTGATCCTGGCACCTAAACAGTCCCAAAATTATTAAAAGTATTAATTACCAAACGCTAAGGAAACCCAAGCTTGACCCAATTCGACAAAAAATACTACCCTAATCGTGAAAAATTCCCATTTATAGAGGCACAATTTGATATTTCGAACCCTATAAAGAGAAGTTTTTCAGACTTAGGGGTTATTATTTTTATTCTAATTGGGTCCATAAAACCAAAATACGCATTCATTTTTCCACCAAACGGAAGAAGTTTAGGGGGTGCGTGATCCAAAAAACCCGTTTAGTTTTTTTAGGAGACCCTATTATATAACAAAGCAATTCCAAATTGGAAGTTTTTGAATGAATTGAACAACTGAAAGGGTAACAAAACGAATCATTTCAATGAGGTCAATTTTAAGATAAAGGGGTTCTCATATTTTCTGTATAATTACTGTCATTATTGACAATTAAAAGTTTCTGAAACTGATAAATTGTGAACAGAATGTTAAAACTGGTATTCTTTAAAATATCAGTCCTGCAAAATTGTACAATTTAAAGCCTAAATGTGTTTGGGCAATTTTTAACCTATATAATTTTGATTGCGGTATTTCATTTTGAACGCTTTAAGTCGATAACTTTTCAAAGGTTTGAATGAAAACCTATTTAAATTCGAATATTTAATTTTCAATGTTACACGTTTCAAAATTAGAATTGTTTCACATTACATTTTTTAATTTTTTAATTCTCTGAATTCTTAAAAAAATACAAATTGTTGAGTTTTGAAGTCTTGGATCGCAGAATTTGAATGAAAGGAAACCTGTTTTGAAATCAGGAAATAACCAGAAATTTGCTTTTGAGATTTTAACTCGTTTTACAAAAATATACTTGGTGAAGATCTTAAAGTAACTAACTTTTTCTAAGTGAACATGCACTTTTTTGTTAATGTGCAAAAGGTTAGGCAAAACAAATCCAATAAAAAATATGAAGAGACCCAATTATATAGCAACGTAATTCTATATTAGAAGCTTGAAAATAGGTTGAAGAATTGAAAAGGTAACAAAACGCACCATTTCAAAGAGAACAATTTTAAGTTCAAGGGGTTCTTAAATGTTATGTATAATATAAATGACAATTAAAATCTTTCGATATTTTAACTCGTTTTACAAAAATATATTTGGTAAAGATCTTGAAATAACTAACTTCTTCTTCTAAGTGAACAGGCATTTTTTTTGTTACTATGCAAAAAGATTAGGAAAAAAAATCTATTGGGAAAGTTGAAGGGCACACGCGACGATGCAATCAAAGGCGAGACATCGAGAGATTTGCATTCGCGTGGTAAACATTGATAGGGACGTTAAAAAGAGCGTGATTTGCATTCCAAAAGGGTTTTCCGTACCGGAGAACCTTTCTGCAAGGACGCCGACCAACCCGATGGTGCTTTTCAATGGTCCCCAACCAGTTTGAAGAAGTTCGCACTGAAGTATTACGTCGTTTCGAACCGCATGCCTGCACGCGATTCGAAGATCGTTATGTTAATTGCTTCGAAAGAGCATCGCGTTCAAGGAACTATTCACGAGACAAGCGCAACGATTTTCCAGAAATTCCTATTACGCCTCATTCTACACCAGTTAAACTCAGACATATACGAAAATTTCCAGCTTCTTATCATCTCTTCTTCAAATGCCATTTTTATCTTTTATTCAAGTAAAAGAAACACTGATCACACTTTTTATATACGCCACGAATTTATCAAAAGAATATAGCAGACTTGTTAGATTAAATTATCTTTGTTTATATAAAAGTAATTGTGATTTCCATGGCACACTGAGAAAACAATATTTTTGATTAAAAATAAAAGATTTGTTTGATGTTTTTATTCAACACATCTTCTTTATTCAAATTAACAAAACATTTATTTAATTTCAATATATGGAACATATTCATACTCATTAAATAAAATAAATTATTTGTTTTTATATACGCCATAGTAATCCTGACGTCAATTCTTTTATATTTTATTTATACTTTTAATAAATTATATTCTTTTTAACTTGAAAATTCTAAAACTCAATGACTTTTGTCAGTACGTATTACTTCGAAACATATTTTCTTACCATCTATTTCAAGTCATAATAAACACCATCATGTTTACTGGGAGAACTATACATTATATTATTTATAATTGAAAATCCAATGTAACTACTAACCTTCTTGGTTGTATTTTACAATAAAATTATAATTGACAGAATGATCCTTATTTTTAAATGTACTAAAATGCAGTTTAAAATGTGTGTTTTCCCAATAATATTAGGCAGGATCTTTTATTAAATTAAAAAATTGCCAATAGGATTTTTTTAAATTTAATAGTTTCAAACATATGTCTTATATATAAATGCAATATAAATAATAATAAAGCACACTTTCACAGGATACCCGTTTTAACAACATTTTCGATATTGAAACAAGCAAATTTTACTGAAAGCACCAAATTCCTTTCTCAAATCAAAATTAAACTTTATTTAAATCGAACAAAATCTGCAATTAATTTAACAGAAAAAATTGTAATTTATATTTGAATTAAAAATATACATGACAGAAACGCTTGGGGATTACTAGTCATATGATTATGGTTGAGAATTTCTATTTCAGTTAACCAAAAAATATTTCCCCCTCAGCCATTCCAGTATAGCTAGATCATGCAAACTCTTATATGAAAGATTCAGCCACACAAGTCTATAACTTAGGAATACGATTTAGGATACTTCACGGCTAAAATATTCTTGGTCTAGCTATAATACGTAACCATAATGGTATGCCTTAAATAGCCATTCCGTATGGTTGTAGCTGAGCGAGCAATGCAATATATGGTTGGAACAACCAGAATCATGCGTGTGCCGTCCAATTATATCTTTCAGTGTATGGCCAACCAAAAAATATGGTTCAATCAAACATATGTATGTTTAACTGTATAACAAAGAAAGAATAGTTTGATTCAAACAAATCTTTTTCTCAGTGCATCTATTCTTAAAAACGCATGGAAATAATACAAAGTAAAAAATCAAAGTTTTTATATATTTTATAAGAAATACGGAATGAAGTTGATAATTATTGATGGAGAATGTAAGTGTTTCTCAGAGACGGAATTAACTAATTGCATTATTCATAGCACGAGCAGACTCTGCGTTTAATGAGTGACGTGCGCTCTCATCCGAGGCTTTAGACGAGATATAATATTTATAATTCACCGGGCGTGACATAAGTGAGAGCACGCAATCCAGAAGAACATTGTGCGTAAGTCAGCAGTGCTGCATGTGCATTTTCAGTGATTCTTCACCAAGTAAACAAAAACTTAACTTGCCAAAAGGACTAAAATAAAAATATTTGTATGCTCAACATCTTTCGATTTTTAACGAAGAAAAAATTACAATTAGATATGGAGATATTTTGGACCAAAGAGATAAGTTAGAAAATAGGTCACAAATCTTCCTTTCCAGATTTCGTCAGGACTTGAACAAACTTTAGAGATTGATAATTAAATATACTTCGTAAAATGATTAGAGATTTAATGAGAAGGAAATGAAAACAAGGAATTGAGGACACTCCCATGTAAGATTGCGTAGAGAGTAGTCTGTGCTACACATGCGTGCCTATAGATACACAAACCGCATGCGAGAGGTGACAGTGAAAGTTCTGAATCACATTCCGATTCCAACGAGAGGACTATTAATAGTGAACAGGAAAGAGCGAGAAAGTACGATGAGCATAATCGATTATAAGGTCTGTTCCAACATCCAAGTGACATAACATATCGATTACTTGTCACTGTGACTTTGAATTTTTTACCGTGTTCTTCAACACGTGTTTTTGTACTCAATAAAATGTGTACGCCCCAAATAAATACTGAATATCAATATCATACAAAACGAAATTATGCAAAATGCAAATTGCATCTTCCACGTAAAAAATTCAATTACCATTTTACATATTTTTTAGAAAGTTAAACCGTTATAAAGAAAGTATATAGTTAAAAACTTTGGTAACCCGAATTTTGGAAGTCGAATACTTATTATTCCGTAATAGTTAGTGATCATTTATTGATATATCACGATTCACATTCACCTTTTATAAATAGTTCTGTGATCTATTAATAGCTTGCGTGACCAGACTTCATTGAATGCAGGAATTTTTACAAGAACAGTTTCAACGCTTTGCTATTGATAATCACGCGTTAATGATTGTACGTAGAAACATTCCTCTTCATCTGAGCGGTTAAGAAATGTGAAAACTGGACAAGCATATCAACCGGTTGTATCAAAGAGTAAAAGACACGTTAAAACGATTCCGATAACTATTCTGATATAATGTGTCCTGTAATTCAACTTTTTCCTCGGAAAGAATAAAAAGTTGAGTTAATTAAGCGGTTTAATTTAATTATTAAACATTGCTTTATCGATAAATATTATATCTGATATTATGAAAGAAACTGCATTTGAGTTCAATTCCTCGTTCAATTCATAAAGTTAATCTGAGGAATGTCATTTCCAGCAGTGATTTTAGCATGCAAGTGTAATAAATATGTACGTTACCAAGGTGCTAAATTACTTTTCGATAAGACGCTATTCAAAATTGCATCATACCTGAAACACATAAAAAAACATTCTCATTCAGTAAGAATACGAAAAAACGTGAAAACTAGCATTTTTTATGAAAGCAGCTTCCGCTTCTTATTAGCGACATTTTTCGATTTTCCTCTCCTGCTTCTGTTTTCTTCACTGCGCATGACAATTACAAACAAGGTGACCGTTGGCTTCCGTTCGCAGTCAATCTTCTCTCCTATTGTTTCCTTTGCAAAATATCTTGCGAAACTTTCTGCACGGAAGGTAGTAATTAGTTAGACCGGAAGGAAATCGAGATCGATCTCTGAACGACTAAAGGGAAATTTTCAATCACTTCCGACTTCCAGAAGATAGTGTCAACACTGCTCTCAATTTAAATTAGGAGTTAAATGTTCATGTAACGATATAATTAAGGGCCGTCCATAAACTTCGTTGCCAATGGGGGTGGGGGATGAGCCAAAAACTACAATTAGTAGAGGGAGGGAGGTTATTGGAAGTAACATTACGAACTTAGATAACGTTTAGTATGTTTCCTGATGATAAATTTGAACAAAGTTTGCGAATTTCTCGAAAGAGTGCACTCTTTCCTCTATTTCCCTGCTTCCTCTTTTTTTTCAAGAATTCTTTGTATCACACTGTTTTCAAGAAATTCCCCCCTTTTCCCCTTTATCTCGTTCTTTCGCGTTTACATGCGAACTGAATTCATAGAACTCAATTGGAAAATCCAACTATTTTTGGTTGAAAAGTTTACTATTATATTCTTGGTTCGAAATTTATCTCGTTTAGTTAAAAATTCTACTATTTGGTCGAAAAATTAATTATATTGTTGAAAATACAACTTTTTTGTTAAACAGTCATATTTTTTTGTCAAAAATGCAACTACTTGGTTGAAAGTTTAACTAATTTGTAAAAATTCACATTTTTTTAAGATTCATAATTTTAGTTGAAAATTCATCTCTTTAGTTGAAAATTGATGTATTTTGTCGAGAGTAATCCGTTTTTTTTTTATTGAGAATTAAGTTTTTCAACTAAAAATATAATTATTCCATTTCTGGTTGAAAATTCATATATGTTGTTGAAAGTTCGTCTTTTTTGGTGGAAAATTTAACTATTTGGTGAAAAAATATTCTTTTTTTAATTGAAAATTAAACTAATTAGTTGAAAGATAAACTACTATGTCAAAACATTTTTTTAAGTCTCACTCCTTTGGTTGAAAATTAAATTTTTTTGTTGAAAATTGTTTTTTTTTTGTTTGAAAATTGTTTTGTTTTTTTTATTAAAATTTATTATTTTTTTATCTGAAAAAAAACTTGCATTTTTGATTGAAAATTCATCCTTTATAAGTTAAAAAATTTCTATTTGGTAGAAAACTCAAGTATTTTGTTGAAAATTCATCTTTTTTGTTAGAAAATTAATCGCATTTATTAAAAATGCATCATTTTGGTTGAGGATTCAACTATCTGGATAAAAATTCGTTTTTTTTTTCGTTTAACTCGACTGGTTGAAAATTCGTCCTTTGGTAGAAAATTTATATTTTATAGTAGAAAAGTCATCTTTCTTGGTTGAAAATGAACTTATTGGTGGAAAATTCAAATTTTCGGGTTGAAAATTCAAATGTATTCCAAAAACTTTGCCTTTTTGGCTTAAAAATTAAACTGTTTTTGGGTAAATTTTAATCTTTTTTATTTGAAAATTCGATCACATTGTTGAAAACGCTTGTTATTTGTAGGCTGAAAATTCAATTATTTTCATAAAGTCATCTTTTTTGATCGAAGATTCAACTGTTTCATTGAAAATTCGTCCTTATGGCTTGAAAATTCATCGTTCATGGTAAAAATATCTTTCTTGGTTAAAATTGAACTTTTTTTTGAAAATTAAACTGTATTAAAAAAAATTCATCTTTTTGGCTTGAAAATTTAAATATTTGGTTCTTAATGCAACTTTTTGTAGCCTGAAGTTGTAGACGGAGTTATATAATTTATTTTAAAATTCTTGTAATTGCCAATTAAAACATATAATTTCGAGTCTAAGTTTCGAAGCAGCGCTTATCTTACTGGGTGATTGACAGAAGTCGTCTATCACGCCTGACGAATGCAGGGCGATCGTTCGCTCGATCAGCACCAATAATTCGTCGCTCCAATTAACGCCGATCGTAGAAATCTTGGCAACATGAGAAACATAATCAAATAAATTGCCGCCCACATCTCATTCGCGTGACTCGCGACAATTTCGACTTATCCCACTCTTCGACTGCAATTCTGCATCTCCATTATATCCTGCCAAAGGATAATTAGTCTTTGAGAAAGTAATCTCTTTCTTAATTTTTTATTTCTACTTCAGAACACTAACTCATGTTTGGTTATAACTATGCTTGACCCAAGAAATAAATTATTTGACAGCTCTACAGGAAGAGAAAGTTTTTACCACATTTTTTTCTTTTTGCAAATATCCTATGCAGTTGAATTTGATGTAATCGACAAAATTAATACCAAAGTTAGTTTAAATAATTACCTTGGTTGACACAAAGAATAACAAGAAATTGATAAATTACTAATAAGGCTTCGAACTACTCTGATTCACCAAAAACGTACATTCTCTTCGAGATTCTCTTTGAATTAAGTTCATCAAATTTACGGGGTGTCTCGCGAAATTTCGTTTTCAAATTCCAAGCAAATGACGGCTTAGGATAAGTTAAAAAAATACCTTGAAATGAAAAGACAAAACATTATGTGTATCAGAAAATTAAGGCATTTATTACTTCTAAACTAAGATTTAAAACAAGGCAAGGCGAATGTTTCAAGATATGTCAGATAACAAAGATCTACTGATTTTTCCTTGTATTCTGCCAAGGTCTGGACTTAAAAGAATTTATTATTATTATTATTATACCATTAAGCCATATCCCTTTCGGGGTAAGCGTGACTCACTCGATGAGGAAGGGAGTATTGTAGGGAGGGGGTATCGATTTTTTAGATTGATCTGGAATTCCCGTGTTTTTTATTTAAACAACACGTTCGTTTAGCAACATTGCTCCGACCCAGGTTGCTGATCAATCTCTTTAGCGATCAGATCACCCCAAGTGAAGAGCCTCACAAAGTCATCATGTAAAGCTCCCCACTCGGGCTCATTAGTACCCAAGGTCTTTAGTTTCAGGCGTCATTCACTCCACTACTCTTCTTCATGCATTTCTTGTAAACTATTTGTCGCCACACTTTTCTGTCTTGGCACACCTCTCGCGCTTCCTTTATATCCATGCATTTTCTCGTGCAAGCTCTTGTGTTTCTATAGCTTCTTATGTCTCTTCGAATTACCGTCTCAAGTTGTAAAAATTCCAAAACTTCTTATACTTGAACAATGGAATTATATAAAATTGTGTAATAGGTCCCAATATCATCTCTTACTCGAACCTTTTCATGCGGACGCTCACAAATTTCTTCCATATAATATAATTTTCAATACTTAGAAATTTATTAATTAATTCATCAATTTAAAGCATTAAAAATGAAAACGTGGATTTCTATTTTTTAACCTCGACCATATAACGACCGGTTTAATAAACAAAGAAATTCCCATGTTTTAGTTAGTGAATTTCAAATATTTCCCAGCTTCTGATTGGCTGGCAATGAATCGACGGCGTTCAAATCGTCACACGCTTTTACCATTGAATCGTATAATTTCATAATAATAATAATAATTTTACGCAGAAAATAAACAATTCTTATTTATTTATCATCATTGACTTCCCGGATTTCCTGGGTCTCATTCGTAGAAGAATTTGGTTTAATTCACAATTTCACATTGTGTTCAGTTGATTGGTTATCGAATTAAAACAAAAAAACGAAAATTATTGTCTGCAGTAAATTTTTTCAAATCTTGATACAATTATCCAATGACAAATTGCTAATTTTGACTATTGGACTATAATTAATAGCCTGAGATTGGTAGTCTCTGGCCAAGTAAAACCCAATTGTAATTGCGTTTTCAAGTAGCATACTGAAGAATAAAAAAAGAAGACCGTGTCTAAGATCACTGAAATTCGGTGAGGGTAGACACTTCGAAAAAAGTAGGGCAACTCGAAGAGTGTTATTTATGTAAATTATAAGCTATAATTTGATCATTTGCATAGAAACTAAACCTATGGAACATAGTTGAAATCTCTTCCACGGTTTATTTTTTATTATTTTTCAATTTGAAATGTGTGACAAGAGCGAATCGGATTTGCACAGCCCGGATTTGGAGCTTGTTCCAGATTATGAAGAGAATCGCGAAATTCCCGATTCGTTACCTCCACGCAATCATCGTACGGTCTTCTCACTTTTTTTCTCGAGGCAGCTTATTTTTTTTCCTCTCCCTCAGACGATCCAGAGCGGTGTCAACGAACGGAGCCTTTCGTTTCGTTCACGGCGTGGAAGGTCAAGGAACGACCTTCCGGGTCTTCTTCTTTAATGTATTTATTTTACACTTCACACCTACAGTGTGTTAAGATCTCTAATGCGGGAGTGGTCGATCACAAAAGCGGTCGACGGCAAGAGAATAATGTGAGTTATAAGGTAAGTCGTAAGAAAAGGAACCAGTTTTTGCCTGGGGGCATCTAACGTCATATCAAACTAGCGACGATGGTTATCACGCCGCAATCGGGTGTCTAATAAGGCGGCATGTTGAGTTATATTGACGTGAATTTTCCAGGTGAACGTCTCAGTAACAGCATGTATGGGGTGAGCACGTGCTGTGATATATGTGGCACCTATGAAATGCGTCGTTGGATAGCTCGGCTATAGCGATTAACGATGACAAAATTGCAACAAATTGCCTGAGAACTATTTAGAAGACAGAAAAAAAGTGTTAAGAGTGATACATAGAGACTGGGGCTCATATCGCCTTATTTATGCAATCCTGAGCTGAATAGTTACGCTTGGAAAATTCTCACGGATTGTGCTTTTTTGTGGAGCTCTTTTTATTTTAAATCATACATTCATCAATAAATGTTTTGTGATTAAGCATTTCAAGGTTGAGCTTATTAAACGTTTTAAATGTCGGAAATATTTTTATTTCTGCTCGTAAATCCGTTTAAATTAGGCTAGTTATACAAATCCGGGAGGAATTCAATGGTTTTTTAATTTATGTACGCTTTTCAAATTATCTTTCAATATTCCAAAGTTTTTTATCACTTTTCATATACAACCAGAGAAAAGTTATGTTGAAATTTAAGAAATCGTTTCTTTAACTTCTTCTTTTTAATTCGAAGTGAAAGTACCTTTGAAAGAAATAAAAACTTATTCGGTTTTGAATAACGACGTTATTAGCCTTCTTTAGAGTAAAGAAATTATTGGTTTAAGTACTGGCCAAACTTTAAGGAAGTATTTATTCATTGTTGTACTAAGAACATTATTTTTTTAAACCACATAAATGATTTTTTAATGTATTACCACACTTCCATAAAAATTTATTCATAAGAACTATAAAACTTTATATGATTGCTCTAGAGTGAAATTTTTATTTTGCACTTAACTATTTTACTTATAGCCACCATTTATAAAAGGATCCATATGAATAATCCTTACATTTAATCGTATGTAGCTGAAATCACCAAGTATACAGAGGATTAAATAAATTATTTAGCAAACAAAAAATATTTTAAAAAACAACCAGGAAAGCTTATTAGAGGACAAAGGTTTGGAATTTTGCTATGTAAACATGTTGTTATGAAAATTTATTTATCGCACAGAAAAATTAATCGAACTTAAAAATTGCTTATTGATATCGTGCAAACAGAGACAGAGGAACCAAAAATGTATTTTGGAATTGTATAGTTTAACAGGGTGTCTACTAATTTTCGCCTACCAAATTCCCGGTTATTTCTAGGTGAAAATATCATATATCCTAGCATGAATAAAACCCATTTAAAATGGTTTTCCTGTGTGTAATTTTAGGTAATTATATTTAAATAAAATAATATTTTTGTAATGTTTGGTGTCGAGTAAATCTGCACAGAATTGGTTAACATGATAGTTGTTATTTATCATAAATTTTTCTTTGGTTAATTCTTATTGGTATTCTAATTGGTAAATAATTCTTAGATATAATTTTTAATATTCGACCCTACTCATCGAATGCACGCAATATCGTCCTCGACGTCGGTAATGCACTATATATTGGTAGCGTTTAACGCCAAGACGATATTCTCAATGCAACATGCGTTCTTAATATAAGAAGCCAATCTGCTTTTTCGCTCGATGGACTGCGAGTGCACACAAATCATCCCCAGCGTCAATACTTCCTCTCAACATTAGTTAATAAAACGCAGCGAATAAACATTCTGGTCGTACGTTGCAGACGGTCACCCCACCCATCCGAGTGCTAGCCACGCTCGAAATGTCTTGACATCTGGACTCTTCCCGTGTCGACATTCACCGCGCAGCTAATGCCATCCGTAATGCACTATATATTAGTTGTGTTTAACGTAAATATGATATTCTCAATTCCACATGCGTTCCATAAATTGGAAGCCAACTTGCCTTTTCGCCAGATGGACTCTCACAAAGATTTCATAGCACGACATTTCAACTGCAATGTAAATGATTTGAAAATATTTATGTAAGCGGTAGCATAATATTTAAGTACTTGAAATCGAATGATGAGGAATATGAAAGTCTTTATTTAGTAATGAAAAACTCCTTACATGCCGCTGAAAACGTTTTTGCGAGTGCAATCAATCTCGCAAATAAAATGAATATGAAACTGAGCAGTATAGTAGAGTTTATCGGGCTTCTACAACTGTACAACATTATGCTTCGAGAGGAAATTAAAAAACGTTATTCTCAAACGCAGGATAGAGAAAAGAGAACAGGGTACTTAGAAGAGTACGTAAATTGCTGCGATAATATCAATGCGACACAAGTCTATAGGTTTAAAAATAAATTCAACGCAGCCTATCACTGCATGAAGATGAATATAAAGCCAAATAGGTACTTTGCAATTATACAGGAACTTGCTAAGAAAATAAATGATAAAGAGAACGAAATCGAGAGGACGCAGTTGGGTAAATTTATTAAGATAACGATTACACCTGAACAATACCATCTGAGGTTGATTATGTATGAAATTCCTGGTGAGAAGGTATATTCTATCTATTACATCTCTTCATAGATGGTAAAAATCGATAAAATGAATGTAAAAACTTGTGTTTTTAATCATCGGTGCTATTTTTTCTTGTTTTATTATTTTTTACAGTATGAATGCATGAATTATTTATTCAAATTTGTATTGTCAAGATGCGTTTACTTTAACTCTTTTTTCAAAATTGGATGCGGACATTATGACCATCGAAGAGGTATTTTCTTGTATTCCTGATTATCTTAAGACGCATGATAGCAAAAAGTTTATTCGCTTTTTTCAAAATTATATCAGGATACTATGAGCGCCCAAGAGGTATTCACATTTAAGTTATATTTTCCATAAAACTTGTGTTCGTATACAAGGCCGTAGCCAGAACAAATTTTCAGGAGGGAATTCCAAGCGGCACACTCGCGCACACTCAGAAAAGTATATGTCTATTATGTACAATTGTACATGTTTCCAGAATTCCTGGGGAAAGGGGATCAACCCCTGTTGACCCCACCTCCCTGGCTACGGCCTTGTCCATATATCATAAGCAACAAGAGGAATTTATTCCTGTCCATTTTCGCTTCTTTGTAAAAATTGTATCAGGAGAGCATGTTGAATAGTCTACCAACAATTTTCTATTTGAAATGAACTTCTCCTTCTGCTCTTCTGCAAGCGTGTATTAGGACAACATGTTCAAGAATTACTGCATTCTTAAAATCTTAATGATTCTTTGACAAAACTATGAATGATATTTGCAGAATGCAGATAGATCGTAATGATAATAATAATTATTATTATGGAAGCTGGAAATGAAGGAATGCGAGAACAGAAGAAACGACCATGGAATCGAGATTATGGTCAGTGGGGTCGTTATCGCCCTATCGACTACATCGTTCCCCATTGTTCCACATACGTCTTATCGAACTTCCGTTTCAGAAAGCGACCACTAAAAATGAAATGCTTGCAGAAAACAGTGGTTGGAGAACAATGGAGAAGACTGGAATTCCGCGGCAGTCGCGAAAGTGTTGCGTTCGACCAGCCAGTGGCATCTGTCATCAAGGTCATCAACAATAAAGCTTCTGAGACACTGCATCGGATGAAATGGTGGATGACTAACCAAAAAATGACCACAATGATCAATGTACAGCTATAACTCAACAGAAAGGAATTTTTAGCTCCACAGGAAGACCCAAGACCCCAGACCAAGGGACCACTCGCCAGCTATGGCCTCGATTTATGAGTTCGAAAACATCAAGAATCTTTACAATCTGATTGGTTCGATTCACTTCGGGCTCGTTCCAAGTTTCTCCAGCACGGGGAACTGTTTATAAAACGATGGCTTGATTCATCAACTTTAGTGATGAACGCATGCACGTGCCCGCAATTCGACTATAATTGGCTCGGGAGGTGTAATGCGTTTCATCGTCAATGGCATAAGACACGAGTTACCTGTTTACCTGCTTCCGCGGATATTCAATTAGTCCGACTTAAGAAAGACGAAGTTAAGCTGAATTGGCAACCTGATTTACAAAATGTTTTGCAACGAGAATTATTGCCAATGATGCTTCCGGAAGATAATGGATGATACAATGGGAACGAGGAAATTATAATACAAGCAGTTTCTCTTCTCTCACACTGATTGACTCCATTCATTAAATATAAATTAAGTCTTTCATCATCTTCGGAAATATCTAGTTGGCATTCTATTCATTAAAATCGAGAACAACTTGGCTTTTACTTAAAGTAGTACAGCTTTGCGGGCAGAAAAGGATAACTTTTGACTGGGACAGTGTTGTAAGCACAACCTTAAAGATTTGTAATTTAAGATCTGCTTGAGCTTAAGTTATTACTTATACTTTGTTGCAAAATACGTGGAAACCAATTATGAATATATTAAAGTAACAGTATCCTTCCCGTAATTGGCAACACTGTATCTCTCAATTTATTGTGATATGTTTCGTAAATTGAGAAAAAAATATCTTTTAAGAGTGCGAGGAATCAAATTCGATTGCGAAAATTAATAAAGTTAAAAATGGAGGTGTAAGATTGGGAGATATACGCTGAAATGGAGTCGATTGCACTTACGTGGGTCGTGAAGAGATAAGTGTCAGATGCAAGAAGGGGCTCATTGGAGGTGCATAAAAAATGGCCGCGATGGCGCCAACGGGTCGGAGACTTCTCTATTGGTATCCAACTATACTTACATCCCTCGCTTCTCTTCATTCCCGTGATCACTCAGTGTCTCTCTTTACCCCGACACTTTCTCTCCCCCTTCCCTCTTTAGATCACATTCGATTTGCAACCAGGTATGCGCATTTTATGCGCTCATTTATACCCACGCAAGTACTAAAAATAATCCCGGATCGAAATACCGATGGATTAAGGCACATGACGGAACTTCGTCCTCGTTACTTTTGCTTCCGATCGCAAGACTTTTACTGCCTGTAAGACTCGAAATTAGTCTTAGGAAACTAGTACCTGCAGGGCGGCCTCTCAAAGTTTAAAAACCAATTCCAGGTTATTTCTCGATTTTCCCGGTTGCAATTGGGTGGTTTTTCAGGAAAATAGAAGAATCATAGGGAAATAAATTATTCTTAATAACATCGATGAAGGTTTTATATTCCTAAGATTGAAAATCGAAACATATTGCATTTTCAACAAAATAGTGGAATTTTCTAGGTAAAAAGTTAAATATTTTAGAAAACATTTGACTTTTAAACACAAAAAAATAACAGAAGATAAACTTTAAATCGATTTCCGACGAAATTTTCTTTGCAACAAGAACTAACTTCACACGATAACCTTTACACAAATATCGGTTAAACTTTCTTTTCTTTTTCTATGACAAACACATGTATTTCCAAAGACGCGAAGTTGGCTGAACAAAACTTTATCGCTCTAAAAAATTTCCTGCAACAAATTGTATTCTTAGTGTTTTCTGTGAACCCAAAAAGATGAATTTTAACGAAAAAGTTCATTTTCAACTAAAAAGTTGAATTTTCAACCCAAAGCGTTTATTTTCAACGAAACAGTTGCATTTTACAACCAAATAGTTGACGTTTCAAGCAAAAGAGACGAATTTTCAACAAAAAATACACTTTTAACTAATAAGTAGGTGAAGTTTCAACCAATAAAGATAAATTTTCTACCAAAACGGATAACTTTTCTACCAAAAAGATGGATTTTTAATTCAAAAGAATGAATTTTCCATATGAAAAGATGAATTTTCAACAAAAGAATTAAATTTTATACTAAACAGTAATTTTTTTTACCAAAATAGATGAATTCGGAACCAAAAATATGATAGCAGACATTTCAATTTGAAAAAATTAACTTTTGACCGTAAAAGATACATTTTTAACTAAAAGATGAATTTTCAATCCAAAAGGACGAATTTCTTATCAAAAAAAACGAATGCTGAAAAAAAAACAGTTAAATTTCAACCAAAAAAGATAAATTATTAAGAAAATAGTATAATTTTCAACAAAATAATTAAATTTTCAACCAAATAGTAGAATTTTTAACAAAAAAATAAGAAATGAACTCTGAACCAAAAATATAATAGTAGTATTTTCAATTAAAAAGAATTTACTTTTAACCAAAAAGACGACTTTTCTACCAAAAGATGAATTTTCAATGGAAAAAGACCAATTTTCTATCCAAAAAGACGAATTTTCAACAAAACAGTTGAATTTTCGACCTTAGGAGATGAATTCTGAACCAAGAATAGAATAGTAGACTTTTTATGTCATAAGAATTAACTTTTAAACAAAAATAAGTGGATATTCTTATTGGGCTCTGTTAATCATTTCTTTAAAAAGTAGAAAAGAGGAGAGTAGGGGAAAGTGTATCAAGTCTATTATTTAATAGACCGCAGTGAAAATTCTGCGCAAGGACGCAAATGATGTTATTTCGAAATATTATTATTATTATTATTATTATGTCATTAAGCCGTTTCCCTTTCGGGGTAGGCGTGAATTGCTCGGTTGGAAAGTAGTGATGTGTGGATGGGTATATAGGGAGTTTATAAACGAAAGACTGAAAATGGTCAATGGACAGTTTCCCCATTGATAATTATTTAAATATATCCTTCATTAGGTTATTTTTCATATTGGCGAGTCATTCTGCACTGTTAACGAAAAATTGTTGTCTTGACGTTTCAGAAGACAACCCTCAAATTATTGTGAGACATTCTGCACTGTTAAAAAAAAATTTTCTTGAAATTTCAGCAGACATAATCCCTCAAATATGTTAATAATATGAAACGTGAATATATTTATCTTATTTTTATTAAATTTCACTAATTTTTCTTTATAATTTGATTTTTATTCAATAATTATGAATTGAAATCAAAACGAGCCACATTATCAAACAAGGTAGGACAACTTGGCGCAGATGCACTTTTTGGAAAACACACTAATTAACTGTTTGAATGAACTTCAATTGAATTATTTCCATACATAGAGCTTTGTTAAGATATTGGCATGAACAAAATATATTTTATTATAATCTTTTACTTTATATTTGAATTTTAATCGTACATTTTCCTTTATGTGCGCCGCATTCGGCGCCGCTCCCCTATAGAGTAGAACAGAAATCTTTTCTCTGAGAAACAGTGCCCACTTTTATCAATATTTTAATTGAATTTATAGTTTGTAAAATGTGCTGAAGCTCATTGTAAATTTGAATGAATGATCAATTTTTCATTTCAGTAAAAAATAGGACACTTTGTTTAAATATATATATAATTTTCTGCATGATTATAGTATACGATTGAAAATTGTAAATATTCTAAATTACGAAATTCCTGACTGAAATTCTTAGGAAGAGACCACATATTACGTGACGCTATTTTCAGTGATTTTTTATTCACCCTTTTTGTGGAAATTTGTGACATTTCGGTGAACAATGAATAATGAGTTAAGACTATTTGATGCCAGTATGAAAATACTTTTAATTGAATTCTTAAGATTTTTGTTTTATTTGAAAACATTGATATAATTGAAAGATTAACTTAGACGGCAGATCAACTTGATAAATTAGGAGCACTCCATAAACTGTTTTCTCATTTTTTAAACAATTCTTATTTTTCCCCTATTTTCAGCAAGCTTCCCCTTTCTTCCTTTTTTGGTCTAAATTTGAACTGAATAATAATAACCCAATAGTAAAGTCCAACCATTCTTGATTACAAGTTAATTTTTGTTATTGAAAAGTCTACCATTATATTTTTGGATCGAAATTCATCTCGTTTGGGTAAAAAATATAATGTTTTGTTAAAAAATTAATTATTTTGTTGCAATTGCAACTATTTTGTTGAAAACTCGTTTGATTTTTGGTTGAAAATGGATTTTTTAACAGGTCTAATATTATATTTTTGGTTCGGAATTCATCTCGTTTGGTTAAATATTCTACTATTTGGTTCAAATGTAATTATTTTGTTGAAAATGAAACTATTTTGTTGAAAGTGGAACTATTTTGTTGAAAATTTGTTTTATTTTTGGTTGAGAATTTATTGTTTCAATTGAAATTCGACTATTCCATTTTTGGTTGGAAAACAATTTTTTCACATGAAATTTAATTATTTGGTTGAAAATTCATCTTCTTTAGTTGAAAATCAAGAGCTTTGTTGACAATCTATGTATTTAGCTAATTATTTATCTTTTTTGTATTTCTTTTTCTTGAAGATTCATAATTTTAATCGAAAATTCATCTTTTTGGTTGCGGATTTAACTATTTTGTTGAAAATTCGTCTTCTTTAGTTCAATTCAACTGACTGAAATTTTTTTTTTGTTAATAAAAATTTATTTTTCAAAATAAAAACTTAACGATTTCATTTTAGATTGAAAAGTTAGCGTTTTCAGTTGAAAATTCAATTATTTTGTTAGAAATTCGTCTTTTTGATGAATTAAACCCCTTGATCATTCTTTTATTTTAAATTTTTTTAGTTGCAAATTCAACTGTTCCAGTTTTAAATGAAACTTATATTTTTCTGTTAAAAATTCAACTATTTGGCTGGAAATTCATACATTTTCTTGAAAATTGGTCGTTTGATAAAAAATAAATCTTCTCGCTTGAAAATTCAACCTTTTTGGTTAAAAATGCAACTGCTTGATTGAGAATGCATATATTTGTTTGAGGATTCAACTATATGGTTGAAAATTCTACTTCTTTGGTCGAATTCAACTGTTTTTTATTCAAAATTAACAAATTTTTTTGTTGAAAATTGATTTTTTTGTTGTTGAAAATTTAGCTGGTTTGTACAAAATTGGTATTTTTGGCTTGAAAATTCAACCGTTTCTTAGAAAATTGAAGAATTTGGTTGAAAATTAAATTTTTTGTTGAAAATTCATATTTTTGGTTCAAAATTAAATCACTTTGGCAAAAAATTAAATTATTTGATTAAAAATTAAACTATTTATTTGACAATTAAACTATTGTGCTAAACATTCGCTTTCTATGATTAAAAATTAATTTCTTATCTGAAAATGTAGCTATTCCATTTTTGGTCGAATATTTTTCTTTTATAAGTTGAAACTTCAACTATTTGGCAGAAAATTGATGTATTTTGTAGAAAATTTGTCTATTTGGGTAGGAAATAATTTTGTTTCTCAGAAATTCACCATTTTGGTTGTACATTCGACTTTTTTGATAAAAACTTGTATTTTTTACTTGAATTCAGCTGACTGCAAATTCATTTTTCTCTAATTAGTTTAAAATTTAACAATTGCAATTTAGCAATTACTATCTCGTTCAAAATTCACCTTTCTTGATTGAAAAATCACTCTCTTCTTGAAAATTCTTCTTGCCGATTAAAAAAACAATTGCTTTCTAAAACATACGACGTATCAGGTTGAAAACTTAACTATTTTGTTAAAAATTCGTCTATTTGGGTATAAAATTATTCTTGTTTATTGAAAATTCATGTATTTGTTTGACAATCTAACTATTTTGGTAAAAATTCGTCTTTCAGTATAAAATTAATCAGATATATACAATAAATTAATTAATAAAAGTGATAAATTGTTCAATTTTCAATTGAAATGTTTTTTTATATAAAACTTTCCCTAAAAATAGTAAATCGCAATTTTACATTACCAATTACAAACTGCGAGTATGCATTCTAATGTTTCAATTGAACATTTTGAATTTTTAATCGTAAAATGCAATATTTGCCAAACCTATTTCCCAAAAATATATAAATGAGCTCTATAAATCAGATCATAAGAATAAACTCAACTTTCAAGAAATCTTTAAGAAACAAATTAGTATAAAATCACTCCTTAACACGCAGATCAACAAAACTATTAATATAGGAATAAACGTATTTTATGGAGTTATGTTTTTGCCTAATTAATAAGCTGCAATGATTTTTATGGGAAAAAAATTTTCATATGCTCATCTGCTGTGAAATTTCATACGACCCGATAAGGAGATAAAGAATTCCAGAAGAAAACGATCATTTTCACTGGTTATTTAGAGTATCTAAAAATAGAACTTACGTTCAAGGATATAACAGAAAAGAATCCCATTGGTAGTTTTCTGTTATTTTTCCGAGTATAAATATACATGCCTATAATTAATAATTAATTATTCCCACCAAATGTGTTTCGAAAATTCGAAAAAGTGGCGGAGATATGGGACTTTGAGTTTTTGGACAACTTTTATTCTTAAATGACGTATCTTGTGTTCTAATTGGGCGATTTAACTTTTTGACGTCTGAATTTATTCGTTTTAATCCTATACATTTCAAAATACAAAAATCGAAGAAAAAAAATTTCTAAAATTTGGTGAAAGAAATATAAATGGAAAATGCGTTTTCCAAAAAATGCATTTTTTATATCATTTTTTATTTTTTTGTCAGATGAAGATAGATATGTTGTCTACAAATCCTAAAACCACAATTATTGTCATCATGTTTTAATTTATTTTGATAAATGAACATTAATAAAATTCTGCGTACAACTTTAATATATGTCTTTTTAAAAAAGGTGTTTAATACTTTTTAATTTCATAAACAAGACGACAACAAAAATGGTTAAGTTTTCAAAAGTACCGTTCGTTATAAAATATTTAGATTCATACAAAAAGATGTTGTTGAATTTGTTATAAACAAATGAGTGGATAAAAATAATTTTCTGAGGATTAGCAATGTATGGTCACTTAATTTCAACTGAATTTTTACGATGTATAGACAAATGTTTGTAAGTTGGATTAATGAAAATTAATAAATGTTTTCCTATATAATGAACAAATGTTATGAACAATTATCCGTTCCCGCTATTTGTGAGAAAACAAATAACATTTTTTATGCAAAAGATTTTAAATTATCCTGTAATTGTTTAAACAAACTAATTTTAAGAAATTAGCTCGTTGGCTATGTTTCAAGACATAGAGTTAATTTTGTCAACATAAATAACTGCAAATAACTAAATTTTCACCATTGTCAGTACTCTTGGATAGTTACTAACATTTGTTATGGTTCTCAACAATTTTATAAATAAAGTTTTCTCGTTATATTAGCTTATTTTATAAACTAAAAAACCATTTTACATGTTGGAATCAACTGCCAGTGACTTATTGCTATCACATTTGGTCAATCGATAATAATGTCATTATACGTCATTATTTACCAAACATTTGATATCATTACCATTATAATGATTATGACAGCAAGTAACGTTTGCACCCACATAATTATCTCATAAGCCCCTTTTGTCTATATATATATATATATTTATATATATATTGTAAAAATGAAGTTGAAATTAAGGGACCAAACATTGCTGATCCCCACGCAATTATTTGCATCCACTTATTTGTTTATAACAAACTCAACAAATGTTTAAACTTCTACAGTTCTACGGAAAAACATTTCTAAATTGTTGTGTCATTGATTCTAGATCTTTTTGAATGAATCTGAAAATTTTATAACCAACGATATTCTTCAAAAGTCAGAGATTTTTGTGATTGTCATTTTGCTTATGAAATAAAAAAGTCTTCAAACCTTTTTTAAAAAATCGGATGTAAACGATCTATGCAGAATTTTATTAATTTTTCTATATAAAAAAATTCAAACATGATGAAAATAATTGTGTTTTGGCAATTAATTTGTAGGCGCAGATGTACAATGGTGGCGAAACGAGTGATTTTCATACGAAACTTCACTTTTTTCTTTTTTACTGAGAAATGAATGAAAGCTATAAAAAGTATGCAATTTTATGATGGCGAAAATAATTTTAAATTGATGATTAATATTTTAGAGATGGCAAAATATATAAAATAATATTAAATATGTAAAATGGTATATATATATATACTATGTGTACACAATTTTCTTCCGCCCCCCCCCCCCAGGACACTTCTCTGGATCCGCGCCTGTTAATTTGTCTACAGACACTTTAATTTGCCCGACTGAGTTTTTAATTTTAATTTTTTCCACAAAATTTTAGAAAATGTAATTTTTTTAATTATTTATTTTGAAATGTATCTTAAAACAATGAATTCAGAAGTCGAAAAGGTAAATCGGTAAATTAGAACCCAAGATACGTCATCTAAACAAAAAAGGTGTCCAAAAACTCAAAGTCCCATTTCTCCGCCAAATTTTTCGAATTTTCGAAATATATTCAGTGGAATTTTTTTCTCCACCAAGCAATCATATATCCTGAATTACAGCCAAATCCCAGTCCGAAACGAAATTTTCCGTGATTATTTGACGTGGACTCCACCATCTGTATCTAGTCATTAATTAAAACTCATACGCGCCTTCTTCTTATTATTTTATTGAAAGCATCCGCTTATCCTGAATCGCAACGGAAATGCACGTTACAAAGCGAATGCATTTCAGAAACAAACTCGTAAATATAATTTCCTAATTACGACCCATAAATTTTATTCAATTATTATAAAAGTTTCCAGGATGCGAGTCTGAGAATCATCTTTATAGAGATATACGAATAATAGATTTAAATCTTTAATCTAAAGTTCTCTTATCACACTTTCGTGAGTTTTCCACTTGAAATAATGTCAGATTACTTCTGTCTATGGAGTATGAAAATTAAGCAATTTGTAATTTGAAAAGCGAGTTTCGAAGACATGTTTTGCATTTTTGTTAACCAAAAATCATTAGATTTCCACGATTACTTGAACTGCGTAAATCTCAAGAAACAATTTTGGAAGTGAAAAAAAATCATTTCCAGAACCATATATATTTAAAGCCTTCACATCCTAAAACATTCCTTTTTGATCCAAGGTAGCTGCAAACCTTCCAGAAGTGGGAGACAGAAAAAGGTTAATCTATCAGAAACTCTTCTAGAAAGAAAAAAATTAATTTCCAGAGCTGAATATTCGTTTTTTGTTTGTTTGTTAGACATTAATTTTTTTTAATGAAAATTGAACTAACTGTTTTGTTGAAAATTCAAGAATTTTGTTAGAAAGTCATTCTTTTGTTTGAAAAATCATCTGCCTAATTGAAAATTAACTTTTTCGTTGAAAATTGGTCATTTTTATTTAAATTCAAGTGCATTTTATTAAGAACTAAAATCTTTTTTGGTTGAAATATCAAATATTATAAATTTTGTTGGTATTTTATCGTTTTGGTTCAAAATTGAACTACGTGGTTGAAATTTGAACTCCCTTGATAAAAATTCATTTTCTTGATTGACAATTCATAACTTTAGATGAACATGTTTTTAACTGAAAATTGCAATATCCTATTTATTGTCGAAAATCTAACTTTTTCAATAAAAAATTTAACTATTTTGTTGTAAATTGGTCCTCTTTAGTTAAAAATTCAATTATTGTGTGGAAAACTCGAATTTTTCTGTTGAAAGTTGAAATTTACTTGTTTGGTGTAAAAATTTGTCATTTTAGTCAAAAAGATCATCGCTTTGATAGAAAATTAATTGTTTCAGTTGAAAATTTAACTATTCCAGGTCAAGATTTATCATGTTAGTTGAAAACTGATTTCCTGCAGTTGAAAATTCAACTATTTGATATAATTAACTCGCTTGTCGGAAATTCGTCTTTTCTGGATGAATTAAACTGTTTTTTTTTTCAAATTAAAATATTTTCTGTTTGAAATATCACCTATTACATTTTTCGTTGAAAATTTATCCTTTTAATACAAAATGCACTTTTCTTAACTGTAAATTTAACTATTCCATTTTTTGTGAAAAATTAACTTTTTTAGTTGACAATTCATATTCGTGGTTTGAAATTTCAACATTTTGGTAGAAAATTCGCCTTTCTGGCTTGAAAATTATACAATTTGGTTGAACTTCTTTCTCTTTTGACTGGAACCCTTTTCTTAGTTGAAAATTCAACGCTTTTGTTGAAAATTTGCCTTTTGGTTAGAAACTCCATCTCTTCTCGTAGAAATTTCCCGTTTTTTAAATCCAATTATCTGGTTAAAAAGTTTTGGTTAAACATTCACCTTTTTTTTTAAATCGTTCAAAATTGAACTCCTTTGTTAAAAAATAATTTTTTTGGTTCGAAATTGAATGATATAGTTGAAATTTTTAAATTTTTTTTTAAATCAATGTTTCGAACTGAAAATTGAACTATTCGCTTCTTGCTTCCAAATTAACCTTTTTTGGTTAAAATTTCAAGTACCTGGTTGACAAATTAACTCTTTTAATTAAAAATTTTACTATTTGGTTGAAAATTTAACTTTTTTGGTAGAAATTTAATCTTCTTGATTAAAAATTTAACTGTTTTGGTTAGAGATTCAACTATTTTGTTGAATTTACCTGTTTTTGGTTTAAATTTATAACTTCTTCTTATTTAAAATGTCAGTTATTAAATTTTTCATTAAGAATGCACCTTCTTGGTTGAAAATTCAACTGCTTGGTTGAAAATCACTGCTTTGTTCAAAATTAATTTTTTTGTAGACGATTCGTCATTTTGGTTTAAAATTTTTATTTGTTGCAAATGATTCATTTTTACGGGAAATTGAACTATTCCATTTTTGGTCGAAAATTTATCTTTTTGAGTTTAAAATTCGTCTTCCTTTATAGAAAATTAATCTTCTGAACTGAAAAATAATTTTTGTTTTAGTTGAACAATCAAGTATTTTTTTGAATAATCATCTTTTTTGGTTAAATTCAACTATTTTTGGTTTACAATCGAAATCTTTTCTGGTTTTAATGTCAACTATAATATTTTCCGTTGAGAATTACTCTTTTCTGATTGTAAATTTAACTATTTGGTTGAAAATTAACTTTTTTGCTGAGAATTTATATTTTTGGTTGAAAATCAACTATTTTGGTAGAAAAGTATTCTCCTTGGTTACAAATTAAACTATTTAATTGAAAATTTAACTATTTGGTATAAAATCAAACTATTTGGTTTAAAATTCAGCTATTTGGGTAAAAATTTAACTATCTGGCAGAAAGTTTAATTATTTTATTGAAGATTCAACTATTTTGTTGAAGTCATTTTTCTGGTGGAAAATTCATATTTTGCATGAAAATTGATTTATTTTATTGAAAATTAATATTTTTGGGTAGGAAAATAAACTATTTGATTGAAAATGCATCCTTTTTCGTTAAAAATTCAACTTCTAGGTTGAAAAAGGATATGTTTTTGTTGAGGATTCAACTTTTTCTTTAATTTGCCTTTTTTAGTAGAATTCAACTATTTTTTGTTTCAAATTAAACTTTTTTTTAGTTGAAAATTCAAATATTTGGTAGAAATTAACTTTTTTGTTAAAAATTCATATTCTTATAGAAGATTCATCATTTTCGTTAAGAAGTTGCTTTTTTCGGGGTTGAAAAAAGTTTTTTAGACTGAAATTTCTCTATTTCATTTTTGATTGAGAATTGATAGTGTTTAGTTGAAAATTCAACTATTTGGTTAAAAATTCATATATTCTGTTGAAAATCCGTCTTTTTCGTAGAAAATTAATCTTCTTGGTTAAAAATTGAACTACTTGGTTGAGAGTGAAACTCTCTTTTTAAAAAAATTAATTTTGAACTATTTAGTTGAAAATGCGTGTTTTTTTAAATTGAAAATTAATTTTTATAATTGGAAATTTATCTATTCCGTTTTTAATGGCAAATTTATATTTTTCTTTAAAAATCAACTACTTGTTTAAAATTTATCTTCTAGTTGAAAATTCAACTATGTGTTGAAAATTCAACATTTTCTATTGGTTTTACCAAGTTGTAAATCTTTTGGAAGTGTGAGTCAGAACAAGGTCTAAATAAAGTTCCGTACAAATTAATTTTGGATCTGAAAAATAGGATCATTTTGACCTCAAATTGATAGTCAGAACGCTATGCAACGGTTTGATATCCCGAGATTTACTGTGTAATTTAACTGTTCAAAAGTGAAGTTTAATAAAATAGAAATGAGCAATTATGAGCAAAAATAAAATAAAATAATCAAAAATTCAGTTAATTAACTATATAATCAATATTTTGTGATAATTACAGCCTGAAAAGATTAGTTGGGAGAACGACGTTCAGTTATGCGTAAGCACGTATATTTCTGTCCCAGCTTCCCCTGAAAGAGAATTCTCGACGTTTTGCTCACGAACTCACGCAATCTTTGAGTTATCAGCAATGCCCCTGGCACTCGTCGAAATTGATGTGCTACCCTCTAGTAGCCCCACATTAGACACGCAAACTGCTAGCTCCTCGATTTCTTTATCTCCCAAAATAGGCAGATATAAGGACCAGGAAAAGAGGAAATAAAACAAAAATTATTGAAAAAATGTTATTTTTGAACCCAATGACATATCTTTTTATGGTAAAAAGATCTTTATATTGGAATCCGCTTGTTTTTTTAAATATAATTAACTATAGTTATCATGTAATTATGTTATCATTATCAAAATGGTGAATTTTCACTTGAAAATTTTGAAAAAATATAGGTGTGTGGACGCTTCACTCATATTCCAACGAATGGTGGTGAAATTGTCCGTGCATTGGTTTTTGGGGTCGCCGAATCCGAATCTAGTGTCAGATTTTCTATATTCAAGATCGCGGATGCAATATGGCGGCCAAAATTCTGAAAAATCTTTAGAACTGGATGAAATTGTTCGTACATAAGTTTTTGGGGTCGCTGAATCCGAATCTAGTGTTAGATTTTCTGAATTCAAGATGGCGGATCCCATATGGCGCCCAAAATGAAAAAATGTTTGGAACGGGATGAAATTGTTCGTACATAAGTTTTTGGGGTCGCTGAATCCGAATCTAGTGTTGGATTTTTTGAATTCAAGATGGCGGATCCAATATGGCGGCCAAAATTTTGAAAAATGTTTACAACTGGATTAAATTATTCATACATAAGTTTTTGGGGTCGCTGAATCCGAATATGATGTTATATTTCATAAATTCAAGATGGCAGATCCAATATGGCGTCCAAAATTTTGAAAAATGTTCAGAACTGGATGAAATTGTTCGTACATAAGTTTTTGAGGTCGCTGAACCCGAATCTAGTGTTAGATTTCCCAATTCAAGATGGCAGATCCAATATGGCGCTCAAAATAAAAAAATGTTTGGAACGGGATGAAATTGTTCTTACATAGGTTTTGGAGTCGCTGAATCCGAATCTAGTGTCATATTTTCCAAATTCAAGATCGCGGATACAATATGGCGGCCAAAATTTTGAAAAATCTTTAGGAATTGATGAAATTGTTCGTACATAAGTTTTTGGGGTCGCTGAATCCGAATCTAGTGTTATATTTTCTAAATTCAAGATAGCGGATCCCATATGGCGCCCAAAATAAAAAAATGTTTGAAACATGATGAAATTGTTCGTACATAGGTTTTGGAGTCGCTGAATCGGAATCTAGTGACATATTTTCCAAATTCAAGATCGCGGATGCAATATGGCGGCCAAAATTTTGAAAAATGTTTAGAACTAGATGAAATTGTTTGTACATAAGTTTTTGGGGTCGCTGAATCCGAATCTAGTGTTATATTTTCTAAATTCAAGATGGCGGATCGAATATGGCGGCCAAAATTGTGAAAAACGTTTGCAACTGGATGAAATTTTTCGTACATAAGTTTTTGTGGTCGCTGAATCCGAATATAATGTTATATTTCATAAATTCAAGATGGCGGATCCAATATGGCGGCCAAAATTTTGAAAAATGTTTAGAACTGGATGAAATTGTTCGTACATAAGTTTTTGAGGTCGCTGAAACCGAATCTAGTGTTAGATTTTCCAAATTCAAGATGGCGGATCCAATATGGCGCCCAAAATAAACAAATGTTTGGAACGGGATGAAATTGTCCGTACATAGGTTTTGGAGTCGCTGAATCCGAATCTAGTGTCATATTTTCAAAATTCAAGATCGCGGATGCAATATGGCGGCCGAAATTTTAAAAAATGTTTAGAACTGGATGAAATTGTTCGTACATAAGTTTTTGGGATCGCTGCAGCCGAATCTAGTGTTAGATTTTCTGAATTCAAGATGGCGGATCCAATATGGCAGCCAAAATTTTGAAAAATGTTTACAACTGGATGAAATTGTTCGTACATAGGTTTTTGGTTTCGCTGAATCCGGATCAAGTGTCCGATTTTACAAATTCAAGATGACGGATCCAATATGGCAACCAAAGTTTTGAAAAATATTTGCAACTTGATGAAATTGTCTGTAACTAGGTTTTTGGGGTCGCTGAATTCGAATCTAGTGTTAGATGTTCGAAATTCAAGATGATGGATCCAATACGGCGGCCAAAATTTGTAAAAATGTTTGCAACTGGATAAAACTGTCCGTACATAGGTTTTTGGTTTCGCTGAATCCGAATCAAGTGTCCGATTTTAGAAATTCAAGATCGCGGATCCAATATGGCAACCAAAATTTTGAAAAATGTTTGGAACTGGATGAAATTTCCCGTAACTAGGTTTTCGGGGTCGCTGAATCCGAATCTAGTGTCATATTTTTGAAATTCAAAATGGCGGATCCAATATGGCGTCCAAGATAAAAAAGTGTTTGGAACCGGATGAAATTGTCCATACGTAGGTTTTTGGGGTCGCTAAACCTGAATCTAGTGCCCGATTTTCTAAATTCAAGATGGCAGATCCAATATGACAAAAAATTATTTTCGCCCTTTTTACCCCCCCCCCAACCCATTTAACAGACCTTGAAATTCACATCGGACCCCTCCCACCACCGACGTTACGTAACATTTTTGTATTATGTTTAAAAACGTAATAGACGTTTGCTAAATAATAAAAAGGTGTTTTAAGATGAAGTTCTGTATAGAAATAAATAAAACAATATTTTAATGTAACACTGAATGATTTTTAAATATGTTTTTTAGTCAAGCAAGTATTGAAATTATTCTTAGTTTGTTTTCAAACTCTTATAAATATAAATTTTATAAGATTCTTGAGAAAACTTGAGAAGATTTTTGAAAATTTCAGATGTGTTAAAAAAGAATCTAGAAGATTGAAAAAAAATATTATTTCACAGGATTCTACAAAATATTAGGAAAAATTCGAGCCTTTTTAAAAGACATTTAGAACTTCTAGAAGTTTGGAAGAAATAAAAAATATTTAATCAATTTACGGAAATGCTCCCAGGTTTTAAAATATTTTAAAACTAATCAAAACCTCTTAAATTCCTGAAAATATTTCAGGCTGACTCGAATTTTTCTTAGAATTTTGATAAATCGTTGAAATCATAAAAAAAATGCCTTAAAATATTTCAAATTTTCCTTGGAATACTAAGAAAATTTTTTTATTTGATCGAAAACTTTCAAAATCCTTTTCAAGCTTTAAAAATGTTGGTTTTAAATCATTAGAAAAATCTGCATTTTTTTAAATCGTTTACAGTTTAAGATTCTCTTTTAATCTCTTCAAATCTTCTAAATATTTCTTGAATTCGATAGATTTTTTTATTTTTAAATCTTACCAAATTGAAACATTTAGCTTTAAAATCTTCTATTCTTTTTCTAAATTAAAGAAAATCTTTTAAAATGTTTTGAAATCTTTTTCAATTTTCTCTTATAGTTTATTTTTGAAGACAAAAAATCATAAAAAATTTTCTCATAAATCGTCAGAAAATGTTTTCTGTATTCCTTTCAAAATTTTTAAACTTTTTAATATTTTTAAATTATCAAATTTCTCGTGATTCTTTTTTAATTTTTCAACATAAAAAAAAATCGTCCTAAAGTCTTTAAGATTCTTCTTTGACAATTTTAGAAATCCTTTTCAATGTTTTGAAATCTTTTTAAATATTCTCTTGAAATGAAATTATCAACATAAAAAATCATTTTAATTTTTGCTAGGAACCTAAGGAATCTTTTCCATTTTTCTTGAAACCTTACAAAATTCCCAAAATATCTCATAAGTTTTTATTATTTTTTAATAGTTTCAAAACTTCTAAGTACCTTTTAAACTTCCTCAAATTTGTTCTAAAATTATGTATTATGGCAAAATTTTGCTCTAAAATCTTTTACACTCTTTTTCAAAATTTTAGGAAATAATTAAGAATGTTTTGTAATCTTTTTCAATTTTTCCTTAGAATTCATTAGGAAAAAAATCATTTGAAACTTTCCCATGAATGTTAAGAATATTTTTTTCATTCTCTTAAAGCCCTGCAAAATTAAGTTTACCTAAACATTTTTTTAATCCTGAAAAATTAAAAGAATTATCTTATTCTTTCATATTCTTTTCCCAAACATTTTGAAATCTTCAAAACTTAAAATTATTCTTCGAAAATTATACTCAAATCATTTAAAATTTTCCCAGAAATCTTTAAAAAACTTTAATCTCAAAATCTTTCAGAATTATTAAAAAGCTAAATTATTAATAAGTTTTCTCCACAATTTAAATTGCCTTATCTCTTTGAAAATGTAAGAAAGTTTAGAAATTATAGTGTGGTAGCAAAATGTTAAGAACAGTATTATTTCTCAGTATTGAACAATTATTTCCAATTTAAATGTTCTCTCCTATCAATAATGTTCAAAAAGATCGAGAAATAAATTTTATGATGAAGTAAAATTATTAATTTGGAAATTTCGATACTCAAAACAGATGGTGCAGAAAATTCATAAATCTTTATTAATAGATAAACAACCTGAACCTGTCACTCGAGTTGACAGACAACCACATTCAATAAAAAAATATAAGAGATAATGTTATTAAATATTAACCATATAATTTTATCAATATTTCTTCATTTCTTAGTGATCAATTACAAAAATCAAGTTTTATAAAAAATCCTCTCTTTATTTTAAATTTTTATCTTAAAATGTTTGTGGGGTAACATAAAACTACATGTAATAAAAAAAATCTATTAAAAAAATGTTTTCCAACATTGACCATATAATTTTATATCGATAAACAATAAAAAATCGTATTTTCTTGTAAAAATGTTTTCTACCAGGGATACATTCTCTTATCCCAATAAAATCAATAGCTATTTTTATTTCCTCCAAAGAAAAAAAGCACTCATTTCTAAATTTGTAAAATTAGAATAATTTCGAATTCAATTTATCAAATTAAAGATTATTTTTTTCGAGAAAATTTGTTTAACTTTTTCATACTTTTATTTCAATTTTCATTATTATCTCTCGTTCATTGAAATATTATTTGCTCTTTTTTTCGCTGTTTCTTACTTCCATTCTATTTTCGAAACGATCACAGTCATGGCACGTAGCATATAAAAGACGGTTATTATATCCACAAAAATGGAACTCTTTGTCTTCTAAATTGTAAAAAAAGCGGTCGATGTTATTAATCCAACCATAAAAATCTTCAAGTATAAGATTAAAACACAAAAGGAAATTAGAAAAATTTCCATAATGAATATTTCTACTGCTCCGTACAATATAGAATCAAGTTCGCTGCGTAAAGTATCCAGTCTCACTTGTTCTCTAAATGGAATAAATCTATTTTTGACAGCTTCATATTTTGCAAAAAATAGAGCTGTCATAAAATATACTTGATTTCATAAAAATTCTTTAGTATACGATTAAAGCACAAAATAAAACTAGAAATATATTTATAATCAATATTTAGACTGCTCCGTACAATATAGAATCAAGTTCGGCTGAGTCCGTGTAAAGAATGAGGTCTCACTTGTTATCTGTATGGAATAAAGTCTATTTTTGACGGCTTAATTTTTTTAAAGCTGTCAAAAATACACTTGATTCCATAAAAATCCTCCAGTATTAGATTAAAACACAAAATAAAATTAGAAATATTTTTATAATCAACATTTCGATTGCTCTGTACAATAATGAATCAAGTTCGGATTATTAATCAATGAATTAAGTTATTCTCCGTATAAAGAATCAGGTTCACTTAATTCTATGAAAATCCCATAGTAGAAGATTAAAAAAGTAATTAAATTGGAAATATTTCCATAATCAATATTTCCACTGCTCCGTACAGTATAGAATCAAGTTCGGGTGAGTCCGTGTCAAGAATGCGATCTCACTTGTTCTCTATATGAAATCAAGTCCATTTCTGACACCTTTATAATTTGCAAAAAATAAAGCTGTCAAAAAATAGACTTAATTTCATAAAAATTCTTGAGTATGAGATTAAAACATAAAATAAAACTAGAAATATATTTATAATCAATATTTAGACTGCTCCGTACAATAGAGAATCAAGTTCGACTGAGTCTGTGTAAAGAATGAGGTCTCACTTGTTATCTATATGGAATAAAGTCTATTTTTGACGGCTTAATTTTTTTTAGGCTGTAAAAAATACACTTTATTATTATATCATATCATTAAGCCGTTTCCCTTTTAAGGTAGGCGTGAATTGCTCGGTTGGAAAGTAGTAATGTGTGGATGGGTATATAAGTGAAGGGTAGATAGGTATATAGGTTTAAGGTATAGATATTTTAGATTGATCTAGAATTCTCGTGTTACTTATTTAATTTTGTTAAAAATTTATTTTTTTTTTTTTTTTTTTTTAAAAAATGAAGCTTTTTGGTTAAAATTCTTTTTCATCAAATGTAATCTTCTTGGTTAAAAATCCAACAATTTAATTGAAAGTGGTACTACTTTGTTAAAACTTCAAATTTCTTCGTTAATGATTCATTATTTTAGTTCAAACACTTTTTTTGTTTCGAAAATTAATTTTTTTGAACTTAAAATTAACTCCTATTTGCCTGGAAAAGCTCCTTGGTTGAAAAATCTTTTTCAATTAAATGTAATCTTTTCGGTTAAAAATTCATCTGTTTTTTTTTAAATTCAACTATTTTGTTGAAAATGCACGTGTTTTGTTGAAAATATTCTCTTTTTTCGTAGAAAAATAATCTCTTTAGTAGAATCTACATCTTTTTGGTTGGAAATTCGTATTTTTTTGTTAAAAATTAAACCATTTTGATAAACATTATTTTTGTTGTTGATGATTCACCATTTTAGTAAAAAATTCATTTTTTTAATGGAAAATTTAACTATTTTTTTAAAAAGTCGTTTTTTTTGGGTTGAAAATAAAAAACTTTTAACTGATAATGTAACAATTCCATTTTCGCTTGAAAATTGATCTTTGTTAGTTGAAAATGTAGGTATAATTTTTGAAACTCGTATTTTTTCGGTTGAAAGTTCAATTATTTTGGTAGAAAATTCATATTTTTGGGTTGAAAACTCCTTTTTTTTTTGTTTGAAAATGAATCCATTTTGGTTGAGGATTCAACTAATTTGTTGGAAATTCGTATTTTTCGGTACAAGTATTCACTATCACACTTCTTGTTTAAAACTTCTTTTTTTGTTGTTAAAAATTCAACTATCTAGTTGAAAGTGCAATTACTTTGTTAAAAATTAATTTTTTTGATTAATGATTCATCAATTTAATTAAAAAACTTTTTTGTTGAAAATTTAACTATTTTCTTGATTTTTTTTTGTTGGCTGAAAGTTATTCATTTTTAAATTGAAAATTAATTTCTATTTTCTCGGGAATTTGTCCTTTGTTGTATAATGTTAATATTCTTTGTGAAAACTTCATATTTTTGGTTGCGAATTCATTTCTTTGGTTAAAAATTGAACGCTTTCGTTGAAAATTCGTTTTTCATGGTTAAAAATTAATTTTTCAACCTGTGAATATAAGTATTCCTTTTTTGGTGGAAAATCAATCTTCTTGATTAAAAATTCATCTATCAGGTCGAAAATTCAACCATGTGGTTAAAAATTGATTTTTTGTTTGGTTGAAGATTCATAATTTTAGTTGAAAATTCATTTCTTTGTTAAAAATTTAACTATTTTGTTGAAAATTAATGTATTTTGTTACAAATTTATCATTTTTTGGTAGAAATTGAATCTTCTTGTTTGAAAATTTATCTTTTTTAATGAAAAATAATCTTTTTGTTTAAAAAATCATCTGTTTGGTAGAAAATTCATATTCCTTTCTTTAGTTTGAAATTAACGTTGAGGATTCAACTAATCTGTAAAAATGCGTATTTCTTGATTGGAAATTTGAATATCTTTTGGTGAAAATAACAACAATTACACTTTTTGTTGAGAATTAATTTGTTTGTTACAGATTCATTTTCGTTGAAAATTGGAATATTTTGTTGCAAATTACTTTTTTCTAATTAATTTTTTTAACTCAATATTTAATTATTCCTTTGAGTTGAAAACTCAACTATTTGGTTGAATCTTCATATATTTTGTTGAAAATTCGTCTTTTGGGTTGAAAAATAATCTTCTTGGTTGAAAATGCATCTTGTTGGTTGAATAATCAACTATCTGGTTAAAAATTTTAAGATTTATCGAACCAAACTCCCCGAATCATCTTACTTAATTTGTGGATGACTCCTTATAAAATAGTGTATGACTCTTGTCTCTAAAATCTTTCAAAATAAATTAAAAAAGAAAATTTTTGTTGCATTAACATTATTGATCGCTTAGGTATAAGGGTGTTTTTATACCTGAAAGAAAAATTCATAATCAGTCAGGAAAAATGATAAAATTTGTCCGGGAAAAGCCAGCTACAGTCAGGGGATTTCGAAATTGGGATTTTGTAGCAACCCTGATAGTTTAAAATAAGACATGACTAAAAACGGTAAATTTTGATCAAATCTGAAAGATGACTCGGCACTAGGAAAATCTCTCTCGTGCAACAACAAAAAATCAACTTCCGTTTTGGATTAACCTTGTAGGAGGGAAAAGTTTCCTGATAACCTTGGCACTGAGTGACTCAGTAATTTGGAAAATTAGACTGTGTGATGACTAAGATTGGCTCGGTAAAAGGTAAAAAGACGAAATTTGTGGGAGACGAGAATGCATTTGGGAAAATGCGAGAGGGCGCTAAATTTAAATTTGGCTAATGTCGCGTGCATGATGGCCTTGAACTACTTTCGGATTCCACGGTGGAAAATTATTTCCGCAATCGTTGGAGCAATCGCGTCGAGAAAACAAGGTCGACGATGACACATTGCAGGTGCAAATCGGTATGCAAGTTCATCTATTATGACAGGGTTCTTATCCGTCGACCCAGATATTACATTTTTTTAAATCTAGTTTTCACTTTCAAAGATTTCATATTTGTTATTTTTAAAAATGGTTGGGGTTAAAAAATAAAATAAGGGTGTTTCAAATAATTCAAGTCAGTTGAAGAGGTCAAATGATTTTAAAGATAGCATCAGATTTAGTCAGGCAAATAATGGATTCTATAGAAGCGGTCATTATTTCTTGAGATTTCAAACACAATAATGCAACATTGATAAAAAACACTTGAATGGAAAAAAGTTTTGGTAAAAATGATCCGAAATTTCGGTAGATGGTTTAGTATTTTTTTTTTAAGTGTACTATCTAGGGTGGCCACTGAAGACACACAATAAAAGTCCCCGTCATATGTCCCGGTTATTTAATTTTTTTTAATCGAACCATCAAAATTGAACAATTTATAATTTTAAGTATTTAGAAAATAATTTCTAAATTAATATATAAGATAATTTCGAAATTAAAAATATGTTTAATTGTACAATTCCAAAGAAGTCATCAAAATTGAACCATTTTCATTTAGGAGTATTGAAGCACAAAATAGTTCAGATAGCACATTTTCAAACCGAATTTATAAAAAACTAATTAATTATTTATTTTAGACTTTTTTATCGATTCAAAATTTCAATATTGCACAAAATCGAAAATTTCAAAATTGAACAATATAACATTGAATGCAACTAAATTCGACAATGAAAATAGAAAATGACTTGAGATTTTCTATTAGAAACTGCAGAAGATTGAACGATCAAAATTATTTCCTTCATATATTTTCATTCTAAAATTATTCTATTCTAATTAAAAAAAAAACAGTTTTCAGTTTTTAAATTCAAAATTCTAAAACTTGAAGCTTTGTTTTGGAATTGTCGAATTCCCGCTATTTCAATCTTAGACTATTTGATTAATAATGTAAATAATTTATTATTTAACTTTATTCAAACCATGTGGAGCTTATCTTATTTCGAAAGCTTCGATTTTGTACAATATCAAAATTGAGGCCTTTTAAATTAGAGTAAATTAATAATTAATTAATTAATTAATTCGTCGAGAAAACAAGGTCAATGATGACACATTGCAAGTTCATCTCTTAGGGTTCTCGTTCGTCGACCCAGATAAAATTTTTTTTATATCCATTTTTTAGCTTCAAAGATTTAGTATCTTTCTGGTGGTTATTTTTAAAAATTGGTGGGATTGAAAATAATACAAGGGTGCGTTAAATATTTTAAGACAGTAAAAGAGGTCAAATGATTTTAAAGATAGTATCATATTTTTTTCATACAGATCAGGGATTTCATAAACGCTTTTCATTTATAGGGATTTCAAACATAATAATTCAAAATTTAAATTTTATTGAAAAAAATTGAGGAATAGAAAAAAGTTTTGGTTATTTAATTTTTTTAATGGAACCTTTGAAACTCAACAATTTATAATTAAGTATTTAGAAAATAATCTCTAAACTAATAAATCTAATGCAGAACAATGATGTATTTTGAGCATTTTAAATTTTAAATTTAAACATTGAAATTTGAACAATTTTATACTCCATGTTTCAATATTGTACAAAATCAAAGCTTTTAGAATTAGATAATTTCCATGTTAAAAATATTCAAAATTGATCAATTCAACATTTCAGGCAATCAAAATTCGACAAGGAAAATGGAAAATTACTCTTAAATCGTTCTATTTGAAATTTCAGAAGATTGAACAACTGAAATTTAAAATTGTTCCATTTTTAAATTTTTATTCTAAAATTATTTGATTCTGAACTATTTCAATATATTCAATTTGAAAAAAATGGTTTTTATTATTTTAATTAAAAATTCTACAACTTGAAGCTTTGATTCGATATTTTCCAATTTCCAAATTTCCTTGAAATTAATAATTAAGATTGATAAATTAAATTCCTCTCGTAAGGTTCTCGTTTTTTGACCCAAATATATTTAGAAACCGACATTTTACTAAAAAAAACTTGAAGAATAGAAAAAAGTTTTATAATCAAGAATCAAAAAAGGTTTTGGTAAAAATTATATAAAAATATTGCAAATGGCTTACTATTTTTATTAAGAGTACGCTATCAAAGAGTCAGAAAACATTCCCGGTTATTTAAATTTTTTTAATTAAAAAATTTATAATATTTTCAATATTGTACATAATCGAAGTTTTCAGAATTAGACAATCTCCATAGAAGAAGTCATCAAAATTGAAAACTTTTTATTTGTAACGTTGAGTAACACGCATCTTACCCCCCTCCCCCATTAGTATATTACGTAACATTGAAATTAAAAAATAATAATTCGATATAGGGGAAACTTCCCTACAGTGGATAATACATACAGTGGATAATCATAAATTAAGGGCAGAAATAAAAGAACAATAATTAATTTTAATTGATGAACCCGTACAGTGTCTTAACTACTAATCGAATTAAATTAATTATTTCAGATATATTAGTATTTTTGATGAGTGATTATCCACTGTAGATAGGATTCCCTTTATGTAATATATACATCGATTTTTTTTAAATTCAAATATACTTGGCACCCCCGTACCCCCTAATATGCGTTACGTAATACTTGAGCAACCTTTTTTTATTCTAAAATTATTCAGTTTTGAACAATTTTAATTTTTAACTCTTCAGGCTTCCAATAATAAAAACAGTTTGTATTTTTTTGAATAAAAATTCTAAAATTTAAAGCTTTAATTTGACATTGTCCAATTCCCGTAAATTTAAATATTAGTCTATCTGATTTTTAATGTAAAGAATTTAATCTTTACCTTTTAAATGGTAAAATTTGAACAGTTTTGAATTTGAACAAACAAATATTTCCAATTTTTCAATCTAAAAATTGTTCTAATTTGAACGCTTTCTATTCAAACTTGATTCTTCCAATTTTAAATAAAGGGAATAAGCTGGATAGGCATGTATGTGCTGCCCTCATTATGATACAATTAAGATTTTTACAATTAGTTGATATTGATGTGAGATTAAATTTCCCAAAATATTACATATGGAAAAATTATTTATGGGAGTCATGAAGGTATGAAGAAAATAAAAAAAAAATATGGGAGTTATCATGCAAATTGTTTCACCAATTGAAAACAAAGGGAATCGTTCGTATTATTATCGATTTTAACCAATTAGTTCATTTTACTTAGACCAGGTGTAAATTTGCTCTATTTTGTCGAAAACAATTGTTTAATCAAATGTAATAATAATACTAATAATACGGTAATACACGGTAATAATACGGGCAAACGGGCATAACATTTTTTTTATTTCATGGAGTTTGGTGAAAAATTTGCAAAAAGTTATAATTATCTACCTCATTCCAGTAAAAAGTTACATAGCAATAATAAACAATTGTTCAAATAATCGACAACATATTGAATCGATCATATTCATTTTTATATTGCCTGATTTGTTAATATCATTATAAGAAAACCGATAACTTGAGATAAAATCTGAAAAAATAATTGTTCAAACAATTAGTAATTAATTAGAAATATGTCCATTTCTAAAATTATATAATTTCTAATGTCCGTATTAAAAAATTGTATAATTTCAAAATTTTAATTCGAAACTGTGATTATGATCATTCTGAAATAATAATAAATAAAATATCAAAAGGTTTTCGTTTCTAATTCTGCTCATTCAATTGAAAGTTCTTTTGTTTTCAACTATTTTTTCTAACTATTTATTATTCAAGACTTGAAACTTAAAATTATGCATAAAAAGCTTTTTGAAAAAAATTTGCAAAATATTATAAGGTTCAATTTCGAAATCTTGAAAATATAATTTTTGCAATATTGAAAGCTTCAAACTTAAAATTTCTTAACTATGAAGGTTTTCAATCAGAAAGAGTCCAATTTTTAATATTTGATGTAAGCACGTACAAACATTCAAATTCGATCAAATTTATTAACATAATTAAAAACGTTTCGAATTGATCAATTAAAAAATAAGAGACTTAAAAATTAATGTTTTCAAATTCAAGCCTTCAAACTTAAACGATTTGACAATTAGTCATGAAAATTAAATAATTTAAAATTGGAAGTGCTTCAAACTCTTAAATTTCTCAATTCGTAGCCATCTTCAAGAATTTAAAAATGAGATCATTTACTTTCACATTATTCAATATGATGACAAATAACATATACGTCGATTGGATATATGTTTCTAATAAAACCAAGAATTAAACAAATTCCCCATCCAGTGGCCACCCTATTATCACTTAGACCATTTTTCGGTTCTTTCAACAAACCCTTTCTCGACCTATCAACACTTGAGTTGATTCAACAACATTTGTGTTTGTTCAATAAAAGATTTGTTGAAAGACCCAATTTTTTGTTGAACCAACAAAAAACTGTTGTTTCTATAAGAACAAAATCCTTTTGTGGTTCGAACAAAACTTTTTTCTCAATGATTGCTTCAAATCAATCTTTAGTCTCTCGAAGAAAAATACACTTTAAAAAAAAAAAGAAAAACGATTTCAACCTACCTTAAAAATAGGACAACAGACTTATATTTTGATAACAGAAATAACTATAGTCCGAGGGTGTCTAAAGGAAAAAGAGGGTAAAACGAGAAGGACTGCTTCGACTGGAAATATCGCTGAAACCTGATTGCTACATTTCAAGTTCGACTTTTGCTGGGTTGCAGGGACCCGCGACCTTGCAGGCAGTCGGCAGTCGACCTACGGTCGTGATATCGAACCAGAATTCGAACCTCGATCTCGTCCCTTGGCATCCATCAACGCCGATTCTTTCTTTGACGATGGCGACGAAACCGTCTTCGACATCCGAGGCCAACGAACTTCTAGAAGCCATCGACTTCCGCTCAGTGAAGATTTTGCCAACGAAGTGGCAGCCACAACTCGAAACTTGAAATCCCGGGTAGCATCCTTCAGTCTTGACTCATCATCCCAAGGAATCCACTCAGAATCGTCTGCTGTCAAATCCAGGTCAGAAAAGCTCTTACTCGATAGTGCCAGGTCAGCCAAAAGTGCAATGGAGGATGCTGAATCTGCCTTTAGAAGACGTCCTAGATTTCTGGCTGAAGAACCCGATATTCCCGAGGAGAGGCCTACTAGATGGTCCAAATTGCTCGACTCTTCAGACAATTTGGAGGATATCTCTAGTGCTGCTGCTAACAGGGCCAAAAGGACCAAAGCTAGACTCAATGACCTTGAAACTGAAATGGAGGAATCGGCAGAGAGATCAGCTCAGAGGGACCGGAGAGTTGCTGCTCTGAGGGCCTTAGTTAATGAGAACGCTATGACTGATGATAGCTTATTGGCTTCCAGTATGTCCAAAACTTCCTTGCGCTCTGAGCGATCAGAACGGTCCGAGAAACATGTTAGTTTCTAGTTAGGGCGATAATAATACGGATAAATGACGTCTTTGCTGGTTTTTTGAAAGATATCGGGTTTTAATCGACCCAGGTATCATAATTGAGGGCCCGGATCAAAGAACCGGTTATAACTTTCTGTTGCTTAAAGAGGACGTTGATCAGGGGTTTCTCCACTAGAGCCACAAAGTTGTAACTGGTTCTTTGATCAGAGCTCTCAATTTTAAAGAAGATTTTTCAATTGGCATTAGGATCTAGAATTTCATTGAAAACAAAAAATAAAATTCTAGATCCTGATTTCAATTTAAAAAATCTTCTTTACAATTAATAACAACAAAATCGGTAATTTATTGTGTTTTAAACTGAGGCGAAGTTATTCTAGAGAGGTTGATTAGGATTTTTGAAAGAACTGCTCGACCTGCAAATTTTTGGTCCTGAATGTTCAGTTTTCCATTCAATTTTATTTATTGAATATTAAATTTCATTCAAATACAACTTAAAATAATTTTATTTTTTGAATATATTTATTGAGCAGCAGTTCTGACATTTAGACCCAGAAAAATTTCTCTCAACATAAGCCATGCTCATATTCCTTATCCACCATACTATCACCCAACAAATAAAAATGATAAAAATAACAAAGAAAATAAATAAAAACATAATAATATTGTGAAATGTCCGAACTTGCCAAGTGTCAGGTGTTTTTATAAATCGATCGCAATGTACATGACTGATTGAAATAAAAGAAAAACTTGACCTTTCCACCAATTTGTATGAAATGATAAATAAAATTTTTATCCAAGTGTATCCTCCTTTTCTTATAAAAATAAACAATTAATTAAGGAATCCATCTACCTTGTGATTTTTGTTTTCCCGCTGTATTATATTCCTTTGATATTTTTCCTGCACTTTTGTTATTTTATGGTATAGTATATTTTATTTTCCAAGCATGTGCCTAAATTTCAATTTCTAGCCTGCGTTTGGAAATTGTAAAACAAAAATTTTTTAATATATTTTGTGTACAAATTTGTAGGATTTGTGCAGTGAACAATTAGAAGGCTCGGACTCCGGCCTCTATTGACACTATTTGACACTTTTTTTAGGGGATGCCACTATTTTGAAAAAACGCGAAGCCTAATGCCATTATTTGTTTACTTTGAATTTAAGAATATTTTTGAACTTTTTCCCTGATTGGTTGAAATAAAAACAAAAATAATTTGAAATATTTATAATTCAACGATTTTTTATTTCAAATTTTTGAAGAAAAACATTCTAAAATTGTACCGTTTTAATTTGTAAAACTTATTGGTTGAACATTTTGAATTCGAAAACGTTCGAAATCAAATAAATTCAAATTCGATTTTCAAAAAGCGAACAAATTCATGTTTCAGAGTATAATTTTCAAATTAAAGCCTTAATTGTCGATATATTTTAAATTAAAGATGGTTAAAAAATTAATTTTATCAAATTGAAAGAGCTTACAAATCAGCAATTTGACTTCATCACAATTCAAGACTATAAACTATCAAATTGGAAGAGTTATTGGTATTAAATTAATATTAATAATAATAATAATATTAAAATAGTTATGATATAATTAAGATTTTTACAATTAGTTGATATTGATGTGAGATTAAATTTCCCAAAATATTACATATGGAAAAATTATTTA
>JAABKJ010007545.1:140681156-140709785 GCA_011634705.1 Andricus grossulariae
TGGGAGTCATGAAGATATGAAGAAAATAAAAAAAAATATTATAAATATATTGAAACATTATAACATTATTATTATTAATTATTATTAATTAATTATTAATTAATTAATTATTAAATAATTAATTTTTTTAATCGAACCATCAAAATTGAACAATTTATAATTTAAAGTATTTAGAAAATAATTTCTAAATTAATATATAAGACTAATTTAATTAATTTCTTGAAAAATAATTAATTAATAATTTATTATTATAACATTAAAAATCATTAAGGAAGAAGGAATGATAAATTAAGAGAAATGACTTTTGAGGTGAATTAGTAATAGTTTTTTTTTTCTAGTTTCAAATTGGGAAAGCATAAAAATGGATAATTTAAAAATAAATATGTTCCAAATTCAATAATATTTAACTATGAATTTGGAAATAGTTCATATTGTTAATCATTCCCAATCAATTACGAATTTAAATAAAAAAATTTTGAGATTAGAAAACAATGAAGTTGAAATTAAACGGAAAACATAATTGAAATTTTTCGACTTCAAAATTGGAAGGTAATTTATTTTTAAATAATTTCAAGTTTGTAAATATTTATAATATACTTCAAAACTAAATATATTTATCTTGTTTGAAGAAAATTAATTAATTTGATTGTAATCAGTGAAATAGGAACCAATGTTCTTGAAAGTTAAACCAGTTTGTTAAAAATTCATATTTTTCAAAAATTCACCTCCTTGGTTGAAAATTTGACTATTTCATTTTTAGAAGACTGATCTTCTGGATTGAAAAATCATCTTTTGGGTTCAGCTCTGCTGTTAAAAAAATAAATTTGTTTTAAGATTCATCTTTTTAGTTAAAATATTATCTTTTTTTTTTGAATATATAACTATTTTGTTGAAAATTCGATTTTTTTTTGTCAGAAAATTAATTTTTCTTAACTACCAATGTAATTATTTCAATTTTAGTTGAGAATTGATATTTTTTATTGAAAATTAATCTTCTTCAGTTGAAAATTAGTGTATTTTGTTAAAAATTCCTCTCTTTTAGTCTAAAATTAATCTTTTTGTTTGAAAATTCATCCATTTGGGTTAAAAATGCAATTGTTTGGGCCTAAATTAATCTGGTTTTCAAATTCAATTATTTGGTTAAAAATTAAACTATTTTTATGAAAATTTAACTTTTTGGTAGAAATATAATTTCTTGGTTGAAAAATCATATTTTTAGGTGGAAAATTCAACCGATTTGAAAATAATTCGTCCTTTTGGCTTTAAAATTCAACAATTAGGTTGAAAATTCCATAATTTGGTTGAAAATTCGTATTTTTGCTAGAAAATTAATGTTGTTGCTGGAAATTCATCTTGTTGCTGGAAATTTACCTTTTTGATTAAAAATTTAACTATTTGTTTGAAAATTCATATTTTATAGTTGAACATTCAACTATTTAGTTGGAAGTTAAACTAGTTTGTTGAAAATTCTTATTTTTTAAGATTCACGACCTTGGTTGAAAATGTAACTATTTCATTTAAAAAAAATTAATTTCCAGAGTTGAAAAAAACATCTTATGTATGTCTTTTGCAGAATTTTTTTTTCTCAAGATTCATCAAATTAATTGAAAATCCATTTCTTTTTGTTAAAAGTGTTACTATTTTGTAGGAAATTCTTTTTTTTTTTAGTTGAAAATTTAAGTATTTATTTAAAAATTCATCTTTTTTAGTTGAAAATTCAAATATTTGGTTCAAAGTTGAACTAGTTTTTTAAAAATTCTTATTTTTTAAGATTCACCTCCTTGGTTGAAAATCTAACTATATCATTTTTAGAAAATAAATTTCCAGAGTTAAAAATGTTCTTTTATGTATATCTTTTGAAGAAATTTTGTTTCTTAAGATTCATCAAATTAGTTGAAAATCCATCTCTTTTTGTTGAAAATGTAACTATTTTGTTAAAAATTTTCTTTTATGTTGTTGTGAATTACTTTTATTAACAAACAATGTAACTATTCCATTTTTGGTTGAAAAATTGATATTTTGTATTGAAAATTGATATTTTCTAGTAGAAAATGTATGTGTTTTTTTAAAACCCAAATTTTTTGTTTAAATATAACTATTTGGTTACAAATTAAACTATTTTCATGAAATATTAACTTTTTCGTAGAAAATTTATGTATTTTGTTGAAAATTAGAGTTTTTTCGTACAATATTAATCTTGTTACTGGAAAATTTATCTTTTTGATTGAAAATTTAACTATTTCGTAAAATATTCATCTCTTTTTAGTTGAAAGTTCAACTACTTCGTTTAAATTTGAACTACTTTGTTTAAAATGTATATTTTTTATGATTTACCTCTTTGGTTTAAGATTTAACTTTTTTGTTAGAAATTCTTGGTAGCTTATGGACGACCCATAAGGATCAATTTTTCGAAATTATGTTTTTAACTATTTCAAATAATTAAGGATACTAATTATCGATACATATTAGAAAAATGTAAAAATTATTTCACCTTTTTCTCAAAAAAAAAAAAAATGAATTTTAAAATTACGAGAATGACAACTGGAACCATTTGGGTTTTCCGCTCTAAAATACAGAAAATGAAAAAAAAGAATGTTAACCTTCCAAAAATATTGTAAATAGAATGTTAACCTTCCAAAAATATTGTAAATAATGGCCACATGCTTCTATCATTTTGAATAAATTTTCCATAATGTAGTACAGAAATAATTTTATTTTTGGTTTTTATCCAGTTGCCATTCTAATATTTAGAAATTCTTAAATTCAAGTAAAAACATTTTTCAAAATTTTGACATATAATAAATACCTTTGAAAAGACCCGAAATTTAGAAAACAACATTCTGGAAATGAATGAAAAAATGAAGAAAAAAATTAATGCCAATAAAATGATTTATGATTGAATTAATTTATTTGTTTATTAATTTAGATAATTTATTTATTAATTTATTTTATCAATCAAGATTCATCCTAAAATGATTTCATCAAATAATAACAAAATATCAAAACAGCACTTCTATAAATTATGTTTCGAATTTACACAATAAAATATTTTAGAATTTTAAAATACCTCAATAAAATGAAAAATCATCGATATACTTTTATGGAATATTTTTCCAATACTGTTTTATTCTATAAAAAGTAAAATTCAAATTCCTGCAGATTATTTATTATTTTATGTATTTTTATGTATAGCGTTTGATCTAATTTTCTTCATTAAGGTAGTTGTGGCAAAAATTAATTTGTTGAAAAAAAAAGTTTTCTATGAATTTAAGAATTGAAATACTATTATCAGTTATTTCTCATGAAAGAAAAAACATTATTTTGATTGAAAAAAGTTAAAAATTACAAAAAATTATTATTTTCAATTTTGAAAATAAGTAGATAATCTTCAAATAGAGATATTTGTTAAAAAAAATTTTCTTTAAAAAAAATTGTTCAAACGGTTTCAGCCACAGAAAATTTCACTTTCAAAATTTGAAACATTAGAGCTACAGGGAATATTTTTTCCGAAAATTTAAGCTTTTATTTATTAAAATTCAACCATTTTTCAAAAACTGATCAGAAGAGACAGTAAAAAAATTCAATCGCAAAAAAATGGTTAAAATAAATGTTTTTAGTAAGTTTAAACATTTTTTCTTTAAAAATTATATTTTTTTATTTGAAATGGCAACATCAGCAATATTATTTTAATTTTTAAGATCATAAAAAAAACTATTTTTTCAGAGATTTAATTTTTGATACAACAATACTTTGAAAAAAATATTACAAAAAGTTATTCATCTGAAACTTTTACTCTCTATTCCTAAAAAACACAATTTTTTAAGATTTCATGCGACTTTTTTAAAACCATAGTAATCGATCCGAGGCCTGCATATAATTTTATTATTTTAAAAATTTCAGGACACTATTTCACTACTAGTTTTCAAAATGTATGCCAATATTGATGCTATTTTAGGTCTCTGAAGTGAGTCCGATAAATTTCAATAATTTATGACTTTATTTATTATTAAGGGTGTGCAAAAAGCTCGAAACTTCGAGTCGAGTCGAGCCGACTTTTTTCGAGTCAAGTCCAGTCGAGCTCGAGCATGCTCGAAATTTCGAGTTCTCGAAATTTTTCAGCTACTCGAAAGTTTCGAGAACTCGAACGGCTTCGAGTACTCAAAAGTTTCGAGTTCTCAAAGACATTCGAGTTCTCGAAGAAATTCGAGTACTCGAAATTTTCGAGCTGCTCGAAAGTTTCGGGTTCTCGAAGCTTTTGAAATTAACAAGAATTTCTTCAAACCCGGTACCAGGGGGTTTTTCAAATTGCTAACAGTGATTTTAGAATCAAATGTAAGAATTCGAGATTTTTTTTTAGAATTTCAATAAATTGACAGATAAAAATTTAATAAACTGGCGGAATTCCGCGAGACTCAGTATACTAGAGTTTTTTTCGGGCTTCTGATCATAAATTTAGTCGAAATTTTGAAGAAATTTATTATATTCAGGAATGACGTCAGTTTATTGAATTTTTACAGAATTTGGTCATCGTTTTGGATAAACATTCTTGAATTATCCATTTTTATTACAAAATCGCTGTCAGCAATCCGAAAAACCTCGTAGTATCGGGTTTGAAAAAATTCTTTTTAATTTCAAAAGTTTGAAACTTTCGAGCAGCTCCAAACTTTCGAGTAGCTCGATGGTATTCGAGTACTCGAAGACATCCGAGAACTCGAAAGTTTCGAGTTCTCGAAAAGTTTCGAGCTTTCTGGAAAGCTCGATCTCGACTCGGCTCGACTCGAACTGGATCGAGCTCAGCTCGACTCGACTCGAAAGTTAACAAGCTCGACTCGATTCGTTCGAACTTCGAGTTCTTTGCACACCCTTATTTCTTACAAAGTCGTTCTTTTTGGTAAAAAATTGAAGTGTTTCGTAGAAAATTTAACTACTTCGTAGAAAATTAATTTTATGTTTCAAGTTCATATTATGACGTTTACAAGTTGACTGCAATCTTTGTCGTTTTAAAATTAAAGTTTTTCTTTCTAAATGTGTATTGTAAATTCAACAATTCATCTACTTTTTAAGAAATTGCATTCTTCTCTGACAAAAATGTAAGTGTTTGGGTAAAAATGGTTGAAAATTCAACTGTTTGATGAGAAATTCAACTACCTCGTGGAAAATTTACTTGTTGTCAAGTCACCTTGTCCTAGTGAAAAGTCAGCTGAAACATTTTTGGGAAATAATTGAACTAGTTTCATGAAAAATTGTACTATACTATATCCAAATGGTACTCAAAATTGTATTATTCAACTTTTTTCAAAAATTTATCTTTTTTATCGCGAATTTCATCTGTAATATCATCCCTTCTACTAACATATTAAATCTTTCTACTTTTCCGATCAAAAAGTAGAATTTTCCACCGAAGAGGAGGAATGTTTGCCAAAATTGTTTAATTTCGAACCCAGCAGTTGCTTTTCTATCTGAGGAAGATTTAATATGTTAGTAGAAGGGATTATACTACTGATGAAATTCGCGATAAAAAAGACAAATTTTTGACAAAGAGTTTAGTTTACTTTTCACCACGGAAATAGTAAGTTAGAAAAGAAATTTCTTAGGAAATTGTCGAATATTCAACAAAACAGTTGAATTTTAAACCGAAAAGCATGAGTCTTTAAAGAAGCTGTTTAATTTTTCACGAAACCGTTAAATTTTAAACCCACAAAGATTGCAGTCAACTTGTGAACGTCATAATATGAATTTGAAACAGAAAATTAATTTTCTACAAAGTAGATGAATTTTCTACGAAACACTTCAATTTTTGACCAAAAAGAACGACTTTGTAAAAAATATTTTTTTCTCATTTTTAAGCAAGCAGTTGTATTTACATGTATTTCAGAAAGATGAAACTTATCAAAAAATATATGAATTTTTGAAAGAAAAGAAATATTAATCGAATCACAAGGCTAACGAAGAACAAAGAAGAATGTAATACCAGAGTTACCTCTAAATTTCATTGTAAATTCATATTTAAAGACCAGAATTGCAATGATTTTAACTCAAAATGTTTTATAAACGGAATATAACGAATTTGCAAGTAAAATGAAGAATTTTAAAATTGAGTTTGCTTGTCCTTTATTGAAAGTTATCTCTCAAGGTATTACATTTCCTCTATCCTCTATCCTCTATCCTCTATCCTCTATCCTCTATCCTCTATCCTCTATCCTCTATCCTCTATCCTCTATGCTCTATCCTCTATCATCTATCATCTATCATCTATCCTCTACCCTCTACCCTCGACCCTCGACCCTCTATCCTCTATCATCTATCAATCTTCTGTCATATGTGATCTACCCTCTGTCCTCTATCCTAACAGACGAAATATGTTCTAAGGGATGTGTCCTCAAAGTGTACTGTGTCTACCAAAATAATTACTTCTGAATATGGCTATTGATGAATCAACCAATTCCGTTCAAATGATTATGAACTAATATCCAAGACATCCTCTTCGACGACATTCTATCATGTATCCTTTATCTTCAATGATCTATCATCTATTATGTATCCTCTATCTATCATTTGCCATATATCAGCTGTCCTCTATCCTTTACCTTCTATCTTCTCCAAAGACATTGTATCCTGTATCCTCTATCTCCAATCCTTTATCATCTATCATCTATGATCTATCATCTATCATCTATCTATCTTCTGTCATCTGTCATCTATCCTCTATCCTTTATCCTAACATACGAAATACGTTCTAAGGGATGTGTCTTCAAAGGGTACTGTGTCTACCAAAATTATTACTTCTGAATATGGGGAAATCATGACTCAACCAATTCGGTTCAAATCATGATGAATTAATGTCCAAGACATGCTCTCCGAAGATATTCTTTCATGTATCCTCGATCTTCAATCATCTATCATCTATTATGTATTCTCTATCTATTATCTTCCATATATCCGCTATCCTGTATCCTTTATCCTCTATCCTCTCCACAAGCATTCTATCCTGTATCCTCTATCTTCAATCCTCTATTATTTATTCTCTATCCTCTATCTATCTACTATCATCTGTCATCTATTATCTATCCTCTGCCATGACATGTTCAATTAACCAATTCTGTTCAAATGATAATAAACTAATGTCAAAGACAACCTCTGCGAAGACATTCTATCATGTATCCTCTATCTTTAATCATTTATCATCTATTATGTATCATCTATTATGTATCATCTATGATGTATCCTCTATCTATCATCTGCCATATATCCGCTATCCTCTATCCTCTATTCTCTATCCTCCATCATTTATCACCCGAGATCGACATTAAACCATCCCAACAAACGAGATTATGAATCCAGTAGCATTCCGCACAGCAGTAGAATTGTCGGGAAATTTCAAATGTTTCAGTTACTTTAATTGACAAAAGGCGTCCCAAGTGTTTCTTGAAGTCTCTCTTTAAGTCTCGATGGTTCCGAATTCTTCGGATGGTCTCATTTTCAGGAAATACATATAATGAATGAGGGAGCACAAATAGAATCGAGTCTTAAACTTAAAATAATTTCAATATCTAACCCCAAGTCCTAGAAAACCGCGCAGCTTCTGCATTCGCGGGACTAAAAGAAATTTAAGAATTTTAAATCAGATTGAAATCGAATTCATAATCCCATTCAACGTGCAACACTCAAGTCGATGTATAGTATTCCTGAAGATAGAACAAGAATTCAACGATAAAATTTGGAATACCACCACAAAATGTTCCTATTGCAATTCCTAAAAACAAAAAAAGAAACTTTGTTTCTTTAGACAAAAATAAAAAAGAGGAAAGAAAAATGAGAAAGCAACTAACCAAATCCCCTTCCTTCTGTTTTTTATTTCTTTCGCCTTTTTTATTTTTCTTATTATCACATCACAATATAAACGCATTCATAATATTGACCAACGTTTCGGTGCTCATACAGCACTCTTATCAAGGTAAGAAAAATTAGAACAGGTCGGAACAGCGACGAAACCACGACGCCATCTCCTCGATACCTGAGGTCTGAGTGTGAGTCGAAAGGCAAATCCGTTATAAACAAACAAGAAATAGGAGAAAGTTAAGATTCATGAAAACCTATTACTGAATGTAATTAATCATACTATAATAACTTTTGTTCAATTTATCCAAATTAGTTTTCAAATTAATAGAAAACTTATTTTGTTCTTAAATATAAAGCATTTTCATGAATTCTCTCTTTCTCTCATTACTTTAACCATACAAAATTTCAACATTATCCCAGTAAAACTCATGGACAACATCAGCAAACCCTCTCGTATGTCTAGCAAGAACACTCTTATAACAACGTCCGAAACGAACATCACTTTTGTGTTCCTCCATCCTGGCATTAGGAATTCTGCCAGTCTGTCCCACGTGAATCATCTCACAGATCTTGCAAGTGATCTTGTAAGCAACACCACCTTTTTCAAATTTATCGAAAGTATCTTTACAAAGCGTTATCACTGAATCTATTTCAAATTAAATCGAGCAAATAGTATGAGTATTGAATTTTTTCAACATAAATTCAATAGTTTTCGAAATTTGACCAAAAAAAAGAAGAACAAAAGTATTAAAACAACTATAATCTCTTAATTCCATCTGATTATGTGTAGATAAAATGTTACTTTGTTTGTTTTTGATTTGTTGAATTCTAATTGTGATATGTTGCTCAATTAACTTTTGTGGGTAATGACTGAGAAAAGGGATATTGTTAGGAATATTCAAATTCTCTTTGTGAAATAAAATGTGGAACAAACCTAGAGCTTTGTCAACTGAGTTTTTGATTACTTCAATATTGTTTTTAATAGGATTAGCCGAAAAGAAATTCAAAATTCTACCTGAATATGTACTTTTCCTATACCAATTGGTAATTATATTACCATCCTGACTTCTAATTACTTCTATGCCCAAAAAACTCCAAATCTTCCATAACTATTTCTGCAGAAACCGGAGAAATGACGGAACCTATGGGAGTACCAAAGTTTGCCTATAAAAAGATCCATTCAATTTAAAATAAGTTGAGTTCATCATAAAAGCAATCCCTTTTATTAAATCTTTTTGACTTGATCGAGTGCGTGTTTTTATATTGTTCCATCTATTTGAAATTGTCTGTTTAACTAATTCAAGGGGTATACTTGAAAACATTGCAATAACATCCAAAGAAATCATGACATGATCATCAGGAACCATTTTTTTCAATAATAATTTTTTGGAATTCCCAACTATTTTTAATATCGTATTTTGAAGTTGTAATGGAGTTTTTGAGTATCAAATTAAAGTTTTGTTCTAAAAATTTCATGGGAGTGTTAATAGTTGAAATAGCCATTCTCAAAGGATAGCCTTCCTTATGAATCTTTTTCAAACCATAACATCTTGCAAGAACTGTGTCTTCAGTATTTATATCAGTCAATCATATGTCTTTTCCTAAAAGTCCTTTCTTTCTCCAAATGTCCAGAACCCTGAATCATCGATTGGAAAGTAAATCCTCCATATCCCTAATATAATATGATTTCTTCATACAAACTGTAATATTGCCCTCATCAGCTTTCATGCATATCATATCAGGGTTGTTTTTGAGGAAACTTTTCGTTTGAATGAAACCTTCAGAAATTATACGATCAATGCTACTAATGTGCAAACAATTCTTGTCAACAAAGCTTTTTGACAAGTGCAAAACCTTGTTTCGGAAATCTTGTTGATCTAATATTAGAATTTTGTGTTCACTTGATTCAATATCTTTGACTGTTTCCATCTATCAATTTGAAAACTGATTTGGATAAATTAAGCAAAAGTTATTCTAGTGTGGTTAATTACATTTAGCAATAGGTTTTCATGAATCTTGACATCGTTTTTCGTTGCTGTTCCCACCTGTTCTAATGCTGTATGAGCTCCGAAACGCTGCTGAATAATATGAATGTTTTTATATTGTGATTGGATAATAATAAAAATGAAAAAGACGAAAAAAATAAAAAAGAGAAGGAAGGGGATTTGGTTGGTTGGCTTCTCATTATTCTTTCCTTTTTTTTTGTTTCTTATTTTTGTCCAAACAAACAATTTTTTGTTTTTAGGAATTGCAATAGAAGCATTTTTTTGTGGTTGTCCGAATTTGATCGTTGCATTCTTGTTTTATTTTCAGGAATTCTATACATTGACTTGAGTGTTGGACGTTAAATGGGATTTTGAATCTGATTTTAATTTAATTTGCAATTCTTGAATTTTGGTTTATTTTGCTTTGGTTTGTGCAAAACTGTGTTTAAATAAATGAATAAATTAATTTTTTCGTGAGGATATCTCGGAATAGTCCGACCTCTGTACCATGAATTGTTCAGTTAATGGTGCTGCGAGAGCTCTGGCTGATTCAAATCTAAGGCTAAAACCGACGGTGGATCAGAAGGCCTAAAGACGTCTGCATCAACTGAACAAGAAGATTGGATGGGCAAGATAATACCTGTCCCGTGTTCAGCGTATGATTGACTACATAGCAGATTGTTCCAAAGAATCCGACCTCTGGAATATCAATTGTAGTGTGTATACTGCAGCTAGAGCTCTGGCAGATGCAAACCCTAAAGCAAAACTAACGGCTGATCATAAGGCCAAAAGACGAATGCATCAACTCAGCAGAAAGATAGGCTGAGCAAGACATCACGCGTCCCGCATTCAGTGTGTGAATAACTACATAACGTCTAGCAGGAATTTCACCGCCAAGATTCGACAGTTCGCACGCGAACTGCGCATCCGTCATCACACATTCAACACGCCAAAGCTGCTGACCATCAGGCAGCATATTGCTAACAGTATACGGGTACTATCTGTCGCTCAGAGAAGTCTAGAGTGGAGGGAGAGGTGTTCGAGAAAACGAACAGTTTTTCTCTGACCCATCTCGACTCTTCCAAGATCCGTCAGTTACTGTCGACCAACCCTCCCCCGCCCCCAGCCAGAGGAGGTCGAAGTATTTTGAAGAGAAGTCTACGATGTCCAGCATCCACTGAAAAAAGACTCAGTAAACATAAATTACTTCAAGGAGCTGTGCAGCGCCCTCATAACACCTGAGGAGGAATGCCCCCACCCCCCATCACTACCGAGGAGGTACAAAAGTATTAGGAGGCATGAAAAACTATTCTGATCCGGGACCAGATGATATCAAGACCTTCTCATGGAAGATGTTTTCTTCAACCCACCAGCCACTGTGTGGCGAGATATGTACGAACAACGCCTGAATTGATAACCGGAAAGCTTTCGATTCAAACTCCCATAGACTTATCATCTGTTTGTTGGAAAGCTTAACGGTTCATTCACACATCGTGAGGTGCATAGGGAGATTGATGCCACTTTGGAAAACCAGATTTTTCTTGCACTTCACCTTTCCGAAGTATACTTCCGCGACAAACGTGGAAATCGAAAGCATAAGGTCGGTCATGTATTTCACGTTAATGGTCTCATCCGACGGATTGTGTCTTCCAAACTGTCGGCGAAGAACAAAGTATCTGCAACGAACATGCCTACCGTCCCGGTAGTACTTTATTCATTTGAAGTGGTTCCATGGACGGAGGACAAGCTCAGATCCCTCGACATCGTGTCATGAAAGGTTATGCACATGAACAAAAGAATGCACCTTAAGTCTTCTGTTCCACGACTTCACATCTCACGCCGTCAAGGTGGTCGCGGAAAAATAAATCTTGAATGTCTTCATAACATGATTATTCTGGGTACAGCACATATAGTCGCAAATGGACGAGAAAATCTTCTTAAAATGCTCAGAAAGCACGAAGAAGTGGGCAAAGAGGCGTTTCTGCACAAAGCAGAAGAGGAGGCTGCTGAAACTCTTGGCCTTTATTTCAATATCAGGGGTGAGCAAAACGCATCAAATATTATTCATCTCGAGTACTCACGTCTGAAGGCCCGGATTAAGAAGGAACAGTGAAAAAGTTTTTGCAGACAACTACTCGACAAGAGAATGCACGGCATCTTCCACAGAAATGTGAAGGATTAGTCGATGTCGTATGAGCTAACGTTTGCTATCATTTAATCACCCGGATTGAAGTTTGGTACAGAGGTCTATATTTCGGCGCATCAAGACGGTATCAGTTCTACTTTAGCAGACCGTCGCCACATTTTGAGCCGAGATATTCCCAATGATAGCTGGAGAGCGTGTGAGGCATCCCCCGAACATCTAGGACACATACGATCTAGTTGTCCAACTCATGCGGGAACGACGTACATCCAAAGGCACAATGCGGCACTGAGAGTGCTTTATTACCATATCTGACACTCTTATGGCATGAGCCCTAATATCGCTCCGCCAAACACGCCTAGGGAAATAGGGTCAATTGTCGAAAATGAGAAGTACCGCATATACTGGAACTCCATATTCCCGACAATTGTCTCTGTTGCGGACTCGGGGCATGACATAGTTCTCCTTAACTTCGAGAAATGAACTATTTTCGTTATCGAATTTTCGGCACTAGCTGACAAAAACATGACAACAAAGGGGAATGAAAAGAGAGAGAGAGGTGTAAAGACCCTGTAAGGGAGTTCCGACGGTTATACCCGGAATATTCTGATAAGCTAGTCGCCCTGATCATCGGTGCTCTTGGTAGTAGCCATTTTTCGCCTTAATCTGGTGTATGGAAACGACGTCTCACAGCTAGTGCCCTGAGTGAGCCTACAGTGGGCGTCGATTTGCTCTCAGCGTTGTTGGTATTTTTGGAGCAAGCTCTGCAGCCCCTCTATCTCCAGACAGACGGCTGTTGTCCAAACTCCGGTAACTCGTTGTAAGGGAATCATCAGCATGTAGAAAAGCCCCATGCTTTTAACAAACTCGCTGTTGACGTGATCTTGCGCATACTCCGGGAGATGGGTAAGCTCTTACATAAACACAGCTCGCTCAAGGCCAACACTACGGCCCGTCACACCATCGTCAGGTAAACTGTAGAAAAAGGCTTGAGAATTTTTATAAGAGTGGAGAATGGCACTGTCCCTTCGCATTATATATCGCCATTGCAGGTCGAAGGACTGTAAGAGGTCCCTTAACCTCTCAAACCCGAGCCTGTTCATAATTGGCCGGTTCCTTACCGTTGCCCAGCTGTTAGTTTCTCAACTCGGCAGCCAGTGCGTGTACGCGTAATGGAGAAACTGGGAATCCGTGTGTATTCTTAGCTTTCTAATATTTGATTCCTTAGTCCGGCTAATGGCGGCCACTACGGCTTCGACTTCTGCTGCGTTATTTTCCCGCTTTCCCTCATCAGTTTTCGAGATATTTTCTGGGTTGCCTTCGTTAAACCATACCTCCAACCCTAGATTCCAGAATTCCTTGCCGTTCCCGAGGCAAGATCCGTCGGTGAAGACATGCACGCGACATGCACGCGAACCTCACTCCGTTTTGACGCAACTCGAATAATCGCGTCACTAATTCTCGTAGATAAGACCCGCAAGTCTCAAATTTCTCCTCCGTGAGGAAAGAGGTCTGGATTCTTGCTGAGCGGCCGAAAGCTATCTCATAAGGCGTAAAATTGGTCGCTCCATGCACGCATATATTGTACACGAACATTGCGTACGGAAGCAGCCTATCCTAATCATCGTATGACGTCGCGTAATGTTTTACATTAAATATAAATGACTTCTCCCGGTCGGTCAAAGTGCATTTTGGCGCACCGTACACTGCAAACAATTGTGTCGCTAACGCATGCGCAATGGTCGTAGCACTTATGTCGGGTATTGCCACATAGATACAGTACTTGCTCAAAATGGTCCTGTATCTTGAGCACGTGGCAGTTTCCGTGATGAGCATAGGGTCTCGTGTATAGCTCTCTCTTATTCTACTTTAAGTTTATGTAAGCACTTTGTAGCCCTCTACTAAACTTCCGTGGAATTCTGCAATTATTTAAGGCCTGATCTTTTCCGGGGGAACTTCGATTTTCGCGAAGAATACAGTTATCTTCATTGTCTTATTTTTGAACACTTTCACCAGAGTGTCCGTCAAAACGTACCGTGATGAACTATCGCATAGATCACCAAAACGCGCTATGCAAAAGTGCAGCACCCTATATGCTTCTAGAACTGATACTAAATTTTGCAACACTCCCTCTAATTGGGCGGTATTGAGATCATCGTAATGTCTTAGTTTCAGAATAGCCATATATACCTTTAATTTTCCCCGTGGCTTGGCCAGTATTTGTCCTGCGCAGGATTTCTTTCCCCGTAAGTCCTTAATGTTCATAGCACCTATAGCGAACAGTAGATTTGAAACTGACGTTACGGGTTCGCAATCAGCTGACAAGAAATGGAGGTAATTACCTCGAAGACAAACTAGGAATTCTAAACTGGTCTGTAAAATGGATTCGCGCGTGTCTCGACGCCATTGTTAACTGGGACGAGCCAACTCTTCTTTTTTCTTCCCCATGCCTTTGACGATGGGTGCTTGTTTGCTGATTCGGAACGAATATGGAGTTGATCGTGCTGCTGTGTCCCCTTGTCCTGGCGACCCTCGGATTTGTCCGTAATATTTTAAACACTGTCTGAACTCGGTAATGCGTCTACTAGCTTGGATATTTCTTGGATTTCCCTCAATAGGCGAACGATTCTTTCCATCGCACTGACATCGTTCTGCTCTTTTGGTCCGTTCTCTACCTCAATAAGAGGAGTCACCTCCGAGACTTCAAACATCTGATTGTCACAGAAATACGTATGGTCGTCGACCAGAGATAGTTCAACACGCAAAACAGATTCCCAGATAACCATTTAGCTAGTCTTCCCAGAGGCTTTTTACGAAGGTTACCGAACGGAGGGTTTCGTGTTCGCAAGCAAGGTCTACTCTTTGACCATATAGATAAGGAAGGTAGTTTTCTGGACCATCGATCACTGCCAGGCACTCCTTTTCTGTTTCGTCGTAGTTGAGCTGTGAAGCGCTTGAAGCCCGTGAAAAATACTCGATAGGTAGATCTATACCTTGGCTTTTTTGGGTTAAATGCATCCCCGACTACTGTCTGCGAAGCGTCTGTTGTTAATTTAAAAGTTTTCTCGAAGTCCGGGTATAGCAAAATGGGATCTCGACACAGCTTCCTTTTCATCGCCCGAAAACTCTTCCATTGAGTCTTACCCCACTGAAATGGTTTATCCTTCTGGAGGAGGTCCAAGCCTCGCAATCTTAGCGAAATCCGCGATAAAACGGCGGTAGTAATCCGCGATTCAGAGAAATTCTCGGGCCGCACGCTGAGTGCGAGGAACAGGAAAATTCCGGATAGCGGTGATCTTTTTTGGGTCGGTATGGACACTCTGGAGTCCTATTTTCGGACTAAAGTGCCAAATTAACTTTGCGCAATCTTGCCGTTTTTGCTTGATCCTTTGCAACGGTCCCAACTTCATGATATCCCAGAGTTAAGTAGAAAATGGAGAAATACTGCGCACCCCCATAATCTCTTCAGAATATCGTTGATGTTGGGGAGGGGGTAACAGTCACCTACAGTATTCTCGTTGAGGGATCGGAAATCGATTACCACATCCACCTCTTATTAACCTGCTCGTTGTGTTTCATCGGGACTATCTGAAGAGGTGAACTGTAGGGGAAATTGAAATTTACAATTAGATCGTCGTTGTACATGCTGTTCACCAGTTTCTCACGCACGGCTGCCATCTTCTGAGCTTGTCAATATTGCTTACTCTAGACGGGCTCTTTATTCAGCTTAGGTATGTAATGTTCCACTAACGGTGTCATAGGTAACTTGTCGCGCGGAAACAAAAAGCTGTCGTCACCATTGCGAATCCACTTGTCGGCGTATTCCAGTTCGTCCAAGTTGAAATGGGCGATTTTATCTTTTTTTTAATCACCTCCACTCTTTGTTCCGCTGGAACAGGCTCCTCATCCCTCGCAAAAGTTCTTCCTCGCTAGGTGGTGTCCAGCTGGGTAGTATTAATAGCTAGTACCCGACATTCACCACCTTCAGTTAGGACAGCGGCCTCGCCTATAAACACCCCTGGTTTAGTCTTTATGAGCGGAAAATAATCTTCCTTAATTTCTGACTCGGCGATAGGAATTGTTAGGGATTGTCCGGTTCTTGCACGTACTGTTAAAATCCGGAGCACTGGTTTACCTTCTGGCAACAGTTCCAAGTTATCTTTCGTTGCCTCGGGATCAATAAAAGGAATTGGATCTACTAGCCGTGATTGCGTAATCAAAGCATTATAGAAGAAAGAAATATTTGAGCGTTCCAGTCCCAAGTATGGTCGACCTAAAATCCCTTCAAATGAAATCGGTAATGCATGCCGCACCACGTGGAAAGATACACTTTTACCGAATATTTCTATCTCTGTGGAGCCTAAAGTATAAACTCGTGTTAGGGTTACTCCAGTTATAAACGCTCGTTCACTTGCGTCTATATGATTATCGGGCAGTAGGGCCGTTATCTTGATAAGATTGACGTCGGTGCCAGTGTCAATGAAAAACTTGGCATTCTCGTCTTCTAAATACGTTGCGTCCCTCTTCACTACTTGTGATTTATTGATCAACTAAATTATTGTGTAGATTTTTGAGGATCTAGAAATCTCAGCGTTGATTAACGCTCCCAGTCCGCAGGACTCGTTGACGTGTACTTCCAGCGAGGGCGCTGGGAGTTTAAATCTAAACAGCGTGGGGCGTATGTGTTCGATGCAGCACGAGGGGGTGTATTTCAGTCTAAAGAATTCTGTTTGTCGTCCTGAGCGTATCTAGGATCCTTTGCTTCCGAACTCGGGTAGAAAGTGCGTTGTTGGTAGCCTCGCCTGAACAATTTCGCATGGGAGAAGCTGAGGACCCACTGTGCCGAGATGCTGAGCTCGGTGAGCGCGCTCAATCCGTGTTGTATTGCCCTTCCTCGCGCCATTGGGTGGTAGTCCTGAATGCGCGAGGGTCATACAGTCGTATGTCATCTGTGGGGTGTCGGTTGGTTCAAGGGTCATTGTAGAAAGGCTATTCTGTATCCTGACGGCTGTAAGTCCGCGGCTGGTACGAGGTACGATGAGCGGTATGACCGGGAGTCTCCAGTAGCCCCCTGAGCTGCTCTGCATGTTTTGCTTGTTGAAAAGCCGGCTCCAGGGTCTCGTGCATCTACGGCACTAGATAGGTCGTCTGGCAAGCTATGTTTTGCCTGTAGTCAGGGCCACGCACAACTAATACAGTCAACTTTCTTTTATTCTACTGGCCTTGAAATGTATCCGTTCGGTTATTCTAAGACTGGAGGGGCCCCCACCTCTATCGCGAGTGGGCAGTTTATTTTTATCCACAACGTTCATTGGCTGCACCGTTCTTGTATCGATGCGCCGCCTGTCACTACGGCAGTTTAAAAAGTCGCGGTCCGTCAGTCTGCTTTCATGCATCATTCTTTTTCAAGCGTTTTTGTTGGCGTACGACAATTTGCCAACTAAAAATCAATATTATAGAATTGGAAAACGAAGAAAATATTTCGCAGAATAGTGAGTTTTATGGCATGACGTCGATAGGTGGAAATGTCAGCCGTCAGGAAAGTTAGCACATGTTACTGCAACTGCATACGAATTTTTGGAGAAAACCTCCGAAACGTGAAGGTAAGAGATAAAAGTCTGACTAGAAATATTTCTCTAGTGTAAAATCTATTTTCTCAGTCATGTCCGATTCTTTTGTCGATTGGCGCCTTTTCAGTGTCACGAAATAAAATATCCTAAATTGCAGGTTGGTGGTACTCTAACCTCAAATTTCGGACAGGTGGTTGTATTTCGTGACACTGAAAGGTCGTGAATCGACAAAAGAATGGAATCTGGCTGAGAAAATCCATTCTACACTTGAAAAATATAACTATTTGTACAGTTATGAATTTTTCGTTTAGAATATTTTCTCGAAAAAGTTGTCTTCATTCGCATGAAGGCATGCCAAAGTACTCAATTCAAGGCTTCCCGCTCTTCGGGCCTCTTTTTTCAATTGGTCACCCACTGATGCGGGCGTGGCCATACAGCCCGTACAGGGACCGCGATGTGAGATTACGAATCTGCGTAAATTAGAATAAGCGTGTGTAGAGGGTGTAGAATAAGTGAACTGTAGAACAAGCGAACTGCAGAATAAAAGAAAGTTGATTGTATGTGAATGTAGAAGATCATATAGGTAGTTTATGCTTTCATTTTTATACATACACAAGCGGTATATTTCGACGATATACCATTCTAAAGGTTTACCTGATCGTATCGTTTCTTCAATAACACGATGAGTTCCGTGATGTGTTGGAACTGCTTATTAAGCGTGCATTCACGGGCGCTCACCACCAATCGACCTAGAACCGCCGTTATTACCGCGGGCTCACAAGCTGGCGTGACGTAGGTGGCCACGTTAACGGTGACATGGATAAAGTCTCTAATTGAAAAAATTTGCCGTCGTACATCAAGACATGACTGGCCGTTTGTTGAATTGAACGGGTGTCAGCGATTGGTTGTGCCATAAATATCGCCTGTGAGGTTCCGCCGAGGAGCAGTCGTGCTGGACTGAAATCCCATGTCGGCGCACTTTCGCAACCGCGAAAGCGCTTCGATTTATTCGGGGAGGACCTAGGTCCACCCTTCCTAGGCCTTGAGGGCTTTGCATGGTTGCCTGATTCTCGGCGTGCACCGGGAGTTGTTTTAAGCCCGATTTTATCCTTTCACCTTGGTTGAGGTTCTCCCGTGTCCCATTATTTCTGGTACTCATCCTCACAGTGGCCTATATGAGATTACAACCGAAGGAGTTCATTAGCTTTCTATACCCCAAGAGACACTAAAACAACTTAGCCCAATATCCCGTTCATCCTGGGGTGTCCTAAGGGGGTAAAAGAAGAGATAATCTCGAAGCTCAGAATCTTACCGAATACTGTAATTTGCACTGAGCCTATAGTACGAAACCTTTAGTCTACGACCATGTTTTCTACAGGGCTATGCCTCACGAATCCCACCAAAAGACATCTTCTGAGATGAAGTTTAAATGAACGCTGGTGCAAAAGCATACATCTACTTTCCCGTTACGTAATGCGTGAGAAAATAGGCTGATAAGACTTGTTTCAGACGGTTCTACTTGGGCACCGTGGGAGCTGAGATTTGCTTGCTCGATCTCCCACTGAGAATCAAAAATTCAGACATAGGTGTAGGAATAAAATAAAATTGCCCTGAAACTACCTGAGATCTTGTAGTTCTCCAATTGCTCCGCCTGATAGAGGCAATTTGGGCAAAACTTTCTGATGGCTCTGCTTGTAGAGTGAGTTCACAGGGCGGCGTTCATTGCTGCGTAATTTCTAACAACTTTGGATTTGAGTTTGAGTCCGTTCGGGGTGTAGAAACGAGCGGTTCTAGCCTGCGAGCAATAGCGCGTTCGATTATTTCATGAACCTATCGCCCCGCACGGCACTGGCGCTTAAGCTTAACTGTGATCGGCATAAGAAATCAAGTTTAATATTGAAGAATGAATCGCGTACCGACCTACTTGTGGTTAATGCCCTTCTGTGCCCCTTTATGTTTGTCGAATCACAAAAAAAAAACACTTCAATCGCAGTTCGCGCATCTTCAATGTAGCTAAAACGATTTGGGTAAAAATGTTAATGGTCAAACTTGGCCAACAAGTTGCTTTGGAACAACCAGGTAATAAAAATTTACATGTAATAAGTTCTCAATTTTTTTGAAAATAAAAATTAAAACGACTGGATGCGCAAAAAAACAATAGTGATGACGACGTAATGGGCATGGCCTATTTTCTCTCAGAGAAGTCGGTTGCTTAATTGTGCCTCTTTTTTACTTAAAGTTAAGTTAAAGTTGAAGAAAAGAAGTTAAAGTTTTTTTTATTCTCGGCAGAAGCAGGAAGCGGACACAGAAAACGCGAGGAAAATAAAAGCCGCGACCCGAACTGTGCTTCCGCATCAGTTACATTGACGGGCGATCAAATTGCCTCTGCGACAATTAGACAATGAGCAACGGAAGATGCAGGGCTCGTAGTTTTATTGTGAGGGACGAAACTACCTCACTTGACCGCGCGGCATCTCCATGCCGTGCACCATCGTCCGCTCTCTCCCCTGCTAAGATTTCACATCCGTATGAGTATACACCTCTAAGATCGAAAATGCTGACCGTGTCTCTCTCTCTCTCTCTCTCTCTTATTTTAGTCCCATACGTTTTATAACTGTTTCCGTAAGCATTTTTTTTTGTAATATTGCCGAAATTCTGAGACATTCCGCATACAATACATGAGAAATATATAATAGATATAAGATGAACAATTCAAAAACTTGGCATCAGAAAAAAAAAAAAAATTTCTTTACCAAGGTCTTTAATGGCTTCTTTATGACAATTTAATGAAATAGCAATATGGGTATATATAGGAAAATTTCTAAAAGATCTAAAACAGTTCCTTGATTACGAATATCTATGTTATTTCAAAAAAATCCTGGTCAGTTTTTGTTTAAACAATTGGTTCAACAATTTTAATTTTTTATCAACAACAAACCTAAAATTATTTTCAGCATCTATGAGCAAAAATGAAACATTGTATTTTCTGCACTTTTTTCGTAGGATAAACCATTTGCAATTTACAGCGTTGCGAACAGATTAGCTCACGTTAACAATTGTTCAATATGACCTTCTTATTTTTTCAATAGAGTTAAAGATGTTACACCATTGCGTCGTTTAATTAAACTTATCTATTTTTCACGTTTTCCATGTTTATGACTTTTTAGAAATTATTATGTACAACTCTGAATAATTTTTATTTTTACCAAGCAATCAGTTTTCCACTTTGGAATTAGGAAATATCTCGACTAATCGAGTGAGTATTTTTTTGCTAATCTATGGCTAAATCATAATTCTTTAGGCACTTAAGTTGATAATCATTGCCACATTCCAACCTTTGTCCTAATAAGAAAAGTGTAAGTTGTTCAACGGTATGTTTTTCTTTTCATTATAAGAACATATAAAAAATAATTTCATATAAAATATATTTTTCCCCTATTGTATAGGGAATATCCCAGAATTTTGGCAATCCTTACAAAAAATGTTCAGGAGTAGAATTATATAACCACGAACAGCTCCTCGACAAGAAGATGCACATCTTCCACAGAAATGTAGCGGACCAGTCTATGTCGTATGAGCTAACGTTTTCTTCCCTTAAATCACCCATATTGAAGTCGGGAACGTAGGGTTTCATTTTGGAATGTCAAGATGGTGTAATTTCTACTCTAGCATACCGTCGCCACATTTTGAGACAAGACATTCCCAATAGGCATTAACCCAAATACCGCTCCGCTAAACACACCTAGGAAAATAAAGTCAATTGTCGAAAATGAGAAGTGCCGCATATACTGGAACTTCATATTCTCGAAAATTGTTTCTGTTGAGCACTCGAGGCCTGACATAGTTCTCCTTGACTTCGAAAAACGAACCATGATCGTTATCGAATTTTTGGCACCAGCTGACAAAAACGTCAAAGCCAAGGAGAAAGAAAAGAAAGAAAGGTATAAATACCTAATAAGGGAGTTGCGACGGTTATAAACGGAATATTCTGTGAAGCTGTTTGTCTTGATCATCGGCGTTCTTGGAAGTGCCAAGGTTTCACTCGTTAATAACCTGAAAAGCCTCCCTGCGTGTCAATAAAATTCTGGGACACTTGCAAGGAAAATGCAGAAGGCGGTCATTCTTGGTTCGCTCCGTGTCCTCAGGGTGCACGACACTTTTGCCGGATCATCGTATTGAATTCGTCGCAGACTGTAAGCATCTATCTCATGGTCGTGAGATGTGGTTACAGCTGAAATTTTACAACGATTTCGCTGGACGTGGGTGCAACTTCCAGGTTAGCACCCACTCCCGGCGAAATCCTGCGTTTGTCCTTATGACAAACTTTTGACTATATATATATATATATAATTAAAAAATAAGGTTGACAACCACCGCAGGGTCCCACTGGGAGCAACTGCCATCTAAAAAATGACACCGGCTCCCAGTAGGACCGCTCTTCTTCATCAGTCATACCTTCTTCCGTTTCTTGCGGATTTTCTTTAGACTGGAGGCCTTCTGAAAATAATAAAAATCAAGAAAAATTTTTAATTTGTTACCATCGATACTGTTAGTGAAAAATGAATTTGCTTAGTATGGCTGTTACAAAAATAAATCAAATACACAAAATAATCAATATATTTTATTTGAAAGAATATCAGGGTGGCTACTGGACCGAGAAAAGCCGGTATATCACAGTAAATTTATATTTTGACCAGAAATTTTACAGATTTTATATTAAATTATATAATGCAATGTAAAATTAATTGGATTTCAATATTTATTGATTAAGTTCAGTTATTAACTTTTTCGATGATGAAATCATTCAGTTTACAATGCCTGATTGTAAAATCTTTTATTTAAGAAATATTCCATTTAAGGTTTTTTTTAGGCGTACATTTTCAATTCAAAGAATTTTAACATGGATTTTTGAAGACTTAAACAATAAAAAATTAAAAGCTTTTGAATTTTTAAATTTTTGATAAAAAACGTTTCAAGTTTATCACCTGTAAATATATTAATTAATGGTTTTTTAAATTGCTCTCCAGTTGGAGTGTTACAAATTGAACAATAATTGATTTTCAAGACGATTTTGAATCTGTTAAAAATTAATCAATTAACAGATTTTAATGTTGTACATTTATCTGCTTCAATTTGAAAGTGTTGGTAGTTAAACAAATTTAAATATACGATTGAATCTTTATAAACTATTTAATAAAATTTAATTTATCAAATTAACAGATTCATAATTAAACGCTTTTATTCAATTTTAAATCCTACTCAAATACTGTTTAAGACTAAAATATTTCATTTTTAACCCATTCAATTTGACATTTTTTTATTAAACCAAGAACAAGTTTTTTAATATTGAACAGTATTTAATGTTTATTTATAATGAGAAATTGTGAATCAAATATACAAAACTAAACAATTTGAAAATTAATTACTTAAAATAGAAAGTCCTGAGTCATTAAAATTTTAGAGTTATAAATTTTAACTTTGAACCTGACAATTTTAATTGTTCCTTTAACAATTTTTTACATTTTTAAATGAAAGTGTATAACTTTCATTTATAAATAACAATAGATCAATTATTAATTTGAAACGACCTTTAATAATAATAATTCAACTTAAAAGGATGTATGTATATAAAAAAACGTTAGAATTTCATCATTTTATTTTCAAAAGGGAAAAATTTTGGTATTTAATTTTTTTCCGAATTGGAATTGAAGCTGTTTTGTTTTTTACATTTTTTTTTTGTTCAAGGCAGGAAAGTGTTGTAATTTTTAAAATTTGTATTAAGTTTGAAACAAAGTAAATTTAATTTTTAATTTTTGTTAAATTGACAGAGGGACATTTTATATTTTAAAGATTTTTATCGAGTTGTAAAGGAGGAAATTTTGGTTTTAATATTTTATGAATTGCAAGAAGCATACTTTTTAATTTTTTTAAAATTTGTATTGAGTTGGAAGGAAGGAAATTTTGTTTTTTGATTATTTGTATTGAGTTGAAGGGGTGAACTTTTTACTTTCAGTTCTTTTTTCTGCATTGGAAAAGGGTAATTTAAAAAAAAATATTTTTATTTATTTCAATTTCGATTTTCAATTCTTTCTGATTTGGAAAAAGGACATTTTTTGTTTTTAAGGTTTGTACAGGGCTGCCACGAAAGCCCAATTTCCAAATTCCCTGACTTTCCCTTATTTTTCTCTGACCAATTTTCCATTTTCCCTGACCGTTCTAAACTTTTCTTTTAGATACAAAAACAACCTGACACCTAGGAGATCAATAATGTTAATGAAAAAAATTACGTATTACATGCGTAAAATACATGAAAATTCAACCAAATAGTTGAATTTTAAACTCAAAAAGATGAATTCTGATCAAAAACTGGAAGAATTAAATGTTCAGTTAAAACAATTAATTTTCAACCAAGGAAAAATGTATTTTCAATAAATTGCTTAAATTTTCATACGGAGTGATGAATCTTCGATAAAAAAATGAATTCTAAATGATCAGTGCAATAGTTGATATTTCCACCAAAAAATATTTGAATTGTCAATCAAAAACAGTTGAATCAAATAAAAACATACGAAGGTTCAACAAAACAGTGGAATCACCAACCTCAAGGGACTAATTTTTAAACAAAAACGAGGAATTTTCAAGATAAGAAGACGAATTTCCTGCAAAACAGTTGAATTTTCAACCCCAAAATATAAATTCCCTACCAAAACAATTGATTTTTCAATCCCTAAAAAGACAAGCTTTCGACAAAATAAATTAATTTTAAACTAAAAAAATAAAATAGGAATTTCAAGCAAAAATGAATAGTTACATTTCCATATACTAGTTGAATTATCAACTAAAAAAAATACATTTTCAACAAAAAATGGAAGCTATAAATTTTTAGTTGCAATAATTAATTTTCAAATAAGAAAAAGGGAATTTTCAACATAATATTTAAATTTTCAACAAAAGTGATGAATCTTCGATAAAAAAAATGAATTTTCAATGAAAAGTGTAACAGCTGATATTTCTACAAATAATATTTTCAATTAAGAACAGTTGAACTAAGTAATAAATATGATTTTTTACCCACTTAGTTGAATCTGTAACCAAAATAAGGAATTTTCAATAAAGCGGTTCAAATTCAATCAAGAAAGATTTTTCAGTCAATAAAGAAGAAAAATTCATCCAAAATGTTGAATTTTCAAGTAAAAAATACGAATTTTCTGCAAAACAGTTGAGTTTTCGACCCAAAAAGACGAGTTTTCAAACAAATAAATGAGTTTTCAAATAAAAAAGATCAACTTTCAAGCAAAAATGGAATATTTACATTTTCAGTTAAAAAAAATAATTTTGAACTAAAAAAACAAAATTTCAACAAAATAGTTACATTTTGAATGCAAGAAATTAATTTCTAATCAAAAAGATAAATGTTTAACTAATAAGATTATTTTCCTACCAAAAAGATTAAATTTGAACAAAATAAATAAATTCAACTAAATATTAAAATTTTTAAAGGCGTTTTCAATCTTATAGTTAAAAGTTCAATTTTCAACCAAATAGTTGAATTTCCAAATAAAGAAAATAAATTTCCAACAAAAACTGATGTGGCATTTCCTTTGATTTGAACATTTTTATTGAGTTGAAGGCAGGCAAATTTGGTATTTTTAACATTTTTATTGAGTTTGAAACGATGAAATTTTAGTTTTTAATTTTGGTTGAATTGGCAGAAGGACATTTTACATTTTTTCAGACTTTTGTTGAATTGGAAAGGAGTATATTTTGGTTTTCAATTTTTTCTGAATAGAAAGAGGGACATTTTTTTATTTTTTCATATTTTTATACAGTTGGAAAAGACGAGATTCCGGTTATTTATTTTGTTTCTGAATTGGAAGGGCCCTTTTTTATTTTAGCATTTTAATTGAGTTAAAGGGGGAAACTTTTTATTTTCAATCTTTTTCCTGATTTGGAAAAAGATAATTTTTTATTTTTAACATTTGTATTGATATGGAAGGGCGGAAATTTTGATTTTCAATTCTTTTTCTGAATTAAAAGAGGGACATTTTTCATATTTTTATAGAGTTGGGAGGGACGAGATTTTGTTTATTTGTTTTGTTTCTGAATTGGAAGGGCCCTTTTTTATTTTATTATTTTTGTGGAGTTGAAGGGGGAAACTTTTAATTTTCAATCTTTTATCTGAATTAGAAAAGGTTAATTTTTTATTTTTAACATTTTTATTCTGATGGTAGGAAGGAAATTTTGGTTATAATTTTTTTCTGAATTGGAAGAGGGACATTTTTTTATTTTTCATATTTTTATACAGTTGGAAAAGACGAGATTCCGGTTATAATTTTTTTCTGAATTGGAAGGGCCCTTTTTTATTTTACGATTTTCATTGAGTTAAAGGGGGAAAATTTTTATTTTCAATCTTTTTCCTGAGTTGGAAAAAGATAATTTTTTATTTTTAACACTTGTATTGATATGGAAGGGCGCAAATTTTTATTTTCAATTCTTTTTCTGAATTAAAAGAGGGAATTTTTTTTATTTTTAATAGCTATAACAAGTTAGAAGGGAGGAATTTTTGGTTTTAATTTTTTCTGAATTGGAAGGGCCCTTTTTTATTTTTGTGGAGTTGAAAGGGGAAACTTTTAATTTTGAATATTTTATCTGAATTAGAAAAGGTTAATTTTTTATTTTTAACATTTTTATTCTGATGGAAGGAAGGAAATTTTGATTTTAATTTTTTTCTGAATTGGAATAGGGACATTTTCTTATTTTTCATTTTTGTATACAGTTGGAAAAGACGAGATTCCAGTTATTTATTTTGTTTCTGAATTGGAAGGGCCCTTTTTTTATTTTAGCATTTTCATTGAGTTAAAGGGGGAAACTTTTTATTTTCAATCTTTTTCCTGAGTTGGAAAAAGATAATTTCTTATTTCCAACATTTGTATTGATATGGAAGGGCGGAAATTTTTATTTTCAATTCTTTTTCTGAATTAAAAGAGGGACATTTTTTTATTTTTAAGAGCTATATCAAGTTAGAAGGGAGGAATTTTTGGTTTAAACTTTTTCTGAATTGGAAGAGGAACCTTATTTTATTTATAAAACTTTTATCGAGTTAAAGGGAGGAAATTTGGTTTTGCAAGTTTTTTATTAGACTGGACGAGGCACTTATTTCGTTATGAACATTTTTATTGACTCGGAAGGGAGAAAATTTTGGTGTAAATTATTAAATGCTTGAATTAAACAAATTTTAAGCTTTAATTTTAAAAGTTTAAAGTTCAACAGAGTTCCACTTTGATTGCTTTAATATGCAGTTCAGTTTTGATTAGCTTAAATGAAAACATTTTCAGTTTTAAGAGTTCGAATTACTTAATTTCAATGACCGTGAGAAATGTTTGCACAGAAAGAAATGCATTCGTCTTATTTTGAAGAATATAAATATAAATAAATTACACAAAACAATCAATACATTTTGTTTTGACGAATGCACTTTTCTGTAATCGACTGACCGATTAAATTGTGCATAAATTCTTTATTAAATCAAAATTTTAAATATAGAAATTAAACAAAAAATAGCAACTATTTGTATCTTCAGATAAAATAAAATTAGAAAATAACATCAAACAGCTGGAATGTGCCACAAATTACCAAAACTGTATTGACCTTAATAGGAAAAAAAAAAAACAATTTTCAAACAATTTCTTACCGTGATTAACATCCAAAATTGTAGCATCGTCCAAGAAGTTCACTTCCTGGATTTTTCCAGCAGGAATATCAAGAATTTCACCTTTTTCTTCCATTTTAGCGAATTCCGCTCGTCCTCCTTTTTTTTATTAAAAACGAATTAGGAATTTATCCCGGATATCCATGGACATTTTTATCTGAATTCATAATAAAAAAAGCATTTCTCATGCATTCTTGTTGACTAGGCTATTTCTTCTTGCGAGAAATATACATAATAATTAATAACAGAGACTGTTAATAAATACGAGGTAAATAACCTAAAACCTGCTTATCTGTCAAACCAGGTTCAATACAAACTAAAAACATCAGTCTTTGGTTTTTTTTTGACATGTTGGCGATGCGCAGTCGGCTCACGCGCATCAACGGATCAGCTGATATTTGTCACGTGACACGTTTTTTTCTGTCTGCTACCCTCAGCACTCTCGGCGTTATAATTTGAATAACATTTGAATGTTATTTAATCAAATATTTATTTTAAAATGTCAAGGAAAGTGATAAATAATGTGGGCAGGGTCTCCCAACTTTTTCAACCGGTGAATATTGCACCGAAAGATGCCCCAGTGAAAGCCGACGTTTCAAAAAGTTATAAAGTGAGTATTAAAATATTTAATTTTCATAACCTAAAAATTTAATAATATAGTATTGATAATATTGAAAGATATATTATAAAATGTACGAAATTAATAATATTGTCTTGGGCTTTTCAAATCTCGAAATTCTAATTACTATTTTGTTTTCCTTAATTTTTATCGGTTTTTTGAAAGTTTTGAACCCCTGTCTTTTAAAAATTTATCTCTTCAGGGTTGCTACAGGTCGGGGAATTTCAGAAAATCAGGGAATTTAAAACTGGCAAGGGAAAGGTAATTTTATTATTTTGTTGAAAATTCAACAATGTTATTTCTTTATGGGTTGAAAATTCGTCTTTTTGGTTTGAAAATGAATGTGTTTTGGTTTAGAATTGAACTGTTTTGTTAAAAAATCGTAGTTTTTGGCTAAGTTCAAATGTTTTTTGTTTAAAAAAAAATTGTATCGAAACCTCAACATTTATTACATTTTTCGTTGAAAATTCATCTTTCTTGGTTGAAAATTCAACTGCATAGTTGAAAGTAGGACTATACCGAGTTAATAATTAATTTTTTTGGTTGATGATTAATTAATTTACTTGAAAATCCTTTTTCTCTTCAAAATTGAACTATTTTCTTGAAAAATATATGTTTTTTGTTTGCAATTAATTTTGTTAAACTATTTAAAAAATTTTTAAAACTTGTATTTGTTAAAAATTAATCTTTTTGGTGGACAATTAATATTCTTGGTTCAAAATTTATCTTTTTTGTGGAAAATTCATTTCTTTCGTTGCAAATTA
>JAABKJ010007545.1:140709885-140732410 GCA_011634705.1 Andricus grossulariae
AATTTATATTTTCTGAAAGAAATTTAATCTGTTGGTTGAAAATTTTTGTATTTGTTAAAAATTAATCTTTTTTGGTGAAAAATTAATATTCTTAGTTCAAAATTTATCTTTTTGGTGGAAAATTCATTTCTTTCGTTGCAAATTAAGTTTTTTAACAGCAAATGTAACTATTACATTTTGTGTCGAAAATTGATCTTTTTTGAAAGAAATTTTATCTTCTTGGTTGAAAATTCATCTGCTTTTTTTTTGAAAATTAACCTTTTTCGTTGAAAATTTCTTTTATTCGGTTAAAATTTTTTTTTTTTTTCTGAAAACTTAGCTATTCTATTTTAAGTTGAAAATGTATCTGTTTTAGGTGTACATTCATCTTTTGGGTTGAAAATCAACTATTTGCTTAAAAGTTAATTTTGTTGTTGTTTACAGATTCATCATTTCAGCTAAAAATGTATTTCTTTGGTTGAAAATTCAACAGTTATGTTAGAAAGTCATTATTTATGGTTGAAAATTCGTCATTTTGGACTGTAAATTTATATATTTTGTAGAAATTGCATCCTTTTGGGTTAATAATCACAACTGTTTGGTTTAAATTAATCTGTTTTGGTTAATAATTTAACTATTTTGTTGAAAAATCGTCTCTTTTGGTTGAATTCAATTGTTTTTAGTTTAAAATAAAAATTTATTTTGATTGAAATACCAAATATGTCTTATATTTTTCGTTGTGAATTCATATTTTTTTGGTTTATAATTCCACCACATAGTTGAAAGTAGAACTACTTTGTTCAAAATTCATTTTTTTGGTATGATTCATCATTTTAGTTGAAAATTCTTTTTTTGTTCAAAATTTAACTATTTTTGTAAAAAAAAATTTTAATTCGACTATTTTTTTTTTAAATCGATGTGTTTGTTAAAAATTCATCTGTTTGGTAGAAAATTAATATATTTGGTTGAAAATTGATCTTTTTGGTGAAAAATTCATTTCCTTGCTTGAAAATTAATTTTTTAACTGAAAATTTAACTATTCCATGTTTGGTTAAAAATGTATCTTCTTCAGTTGACAACTCAACTGTTTAGCTGAAAATTAATTTATTTGTTAAAAATTAATCTTTTTTGGTAGAAAAGTAATATTCTTAGTTGAAAATTAATCTTTTTGGTGGGAAATTCATTTCTTTGGTTGAAAATTATTTTTTTTCAACTGTAAATTTAATTATTCCATGTTTGGTTGAAAATGTATCTTCTTCAATTGAAAACTTTATTATTTGCTTGAAAATTAAAATACTGGTTGAAAATTTATCTTTTTGGTGGAAAATTCATTTCTTTAGTTGATAATTAATTTCTTTAACTGAAAATTTAACTATTCAATGTTTGGTTGGGTTAAAAATTCATGTATTTGTTAAAAATTAATATTTTATTTTGTAGCAAGTTGATATTCTTGGTTGAAAATTTATTTATTTTTTTTTGTGGAAAATTAGTTTCTTCGGTTGAAAATTAAGTTTTTTAACTGAAAATTTAAATATTTCATTTTTGGTCAAAAATTTATCTCTTTCAATAGAAATTTAATCTTCTTGATTGAACATTTATTTACTTGTCTGAGAATTTTACGATTTTGTTGAAAATTTCACTTATTCGGTTGAAAAATCATTTTTTACTGAAAATTGAACTATTCTAATTTAAGTAAAAAAAATTATCAGTTTTAGGTGTAAATTTAATTACTTTGATGACAAATCATCTTTTTGGTTAAAAATTAATTTCTTTGGTTTAGGCTTTATCTATTTTGTTAAAAATACGTCTTTTTTGGTTGAATTCGAATGTTTTTGGTATAAAATTTTATTTTTTGTTGAGATTCATCTTTTTTTGTTGAAAATTTATCTTTTTGGTTGAACATTCATTTCTTTGAAAAGTATTTTTGTTGAACTGAAAATTGAACTATTTTATTTTTCAGCAAATATTTATCTTTTTTGAGAGAAATTTAATCTTCTTGGTTAAAAATTCATTTCTTTGGTTGAAAACTGAACTATATGGTTGAAAATTCTTGTTATTCTGTTGTTGTTGAAAATTTCTATTTTTTAGTAGGAAATTCATCTTTTGGGTTGAAAATTCAACCGTTTGGTTAAAAATTCATTGTTTTGTTGAATATTCATAATTTTATATAAACATTTATTTCTTTGGTCGATAATTTAAATATTTTGTTGAGAATTTGTTGTTTTTTTAGTTAAAGAACAATTTTTAAACCAAAAATGTAACTATTCCATTTTTGCCTAAAAATGTACCTTTTTTAGTTGAAAATTAATTTTGTTGGTTAAATCTTGTCTTTTATCGAAAGAAAATTCAATTATTTTTGTAGAAACTTCATATTTTTGTGTTGAAAATTCAAATTTTTGGTTAAAAATTAATATTTTCGGGTTGAAAGCTCAACTGTTTTTCAGAAAATTCGTCTTTTTGGTTTAAAAATTCAACATTTTGGATGAGACTTTGTTTGTATTGACTAAAAAATCTTTCTTGGTTGAAAATTCAACTTTTTTGTGGAAAATTCTTTGTTTTGTTTTGAAAAATAGTCCTTTTTGCTACTAATGTGTTGAAAATTCGTATTTTTTTAAATTTAATTCAATAGTTTTTTATTGATCATTAAAATATTTTTTGGTGGAAATATCAACTGTTACATTTTTCGTTGAGAATCCATCTTTTTATCGAAGATTCATCACTTTTGTTGAAAATTTAACTATTTTGTTGAAAATTCCCTTTTTCTTGGTTGAAAATTAATTGTTTTAACTAAAAATGTACAGCTTCCATTTTTGTTTCTAACTTTATCTTTATGAGGTGTAAGGTTGTTTTTATATCTAAAAGAAAAATATAAAACGTTCAGGGAAAATGAAAACTGGTCCGAGAAAAATCAGAGAATTTCAAAATTGGGACTTTGTAGCTACATTGCTGAGAATTTTTGCTCATCTTCATAACGTATTAAATTAAATTAATTTTTTTAGCACATGGTGGATGCTGGAATAATAAGGAAAGCGAGTACTGGAATGTATACGCTTTTGCCTTTAGGTTTACGTGTCTTAGAAAAACTTACTGACATCGTCGACCAAGAAATGTTAAAAAACGGAGCTCAAAAAATTCTTCTCCCTGCCCTGACTTCGGAAAAATTATGGAAAAAGACAAATAGATTCACACAAGCTGGACGAGAATTATTCACGCTTCGTGATAGGCATAACAATACTTATGTTTTAAGTCCTGTGAGTAAGAATTTGGACAATAATATACATATCATAGTTGGGTAGTAACTAAGTTATTGAAAAGTTGCATTATTTGTAACTTTTAGGGTAATTTCGTTACTATTTTTAAACTTAACTTGAAACGTAACGTAGTTAAGATTTTTGCAGTAACTTGGAACTTTAATTTTAGTTACTTTGTGTTTTTTATATATTTCCTATTAAGAAAGGTTTATGCATCAGTTATGGGTAGAAAATTAATCTATTATGGTTGCGAATTGAGCAAATTTGTTGAAAATCCGTCTTTTTTGGTTTAATTCAAGTGTGATTCATTTAAAGTTAAAATATTTTTTGGTTAAAATAATATCAACTCTTATATTTTTCGTTGAGAATTCATCTATTTCGTTTGAAAATTTAACTATTTTGGTAGAAAGTTCAACTATTTGGTTGAAAATTAACTTTTTTGTTGAAAATTCATATTTTCGGTTTGAAAATGCAAATGTTTTGTAGGAAATTTGTATTTTTGGCTTGAAAGTTCAACAATTTCGTCGAATTTTTTTTCTTTCTTGATTCAACATTCGGCTTTTTCGTTTTAAAATGTATTTCTTTTGGTAAAAAGATCTATTTTTTTGTTGTAGGAAATTCAAGTCCTATGGTAGAATATTAATCTGATTAGGTTTAAGATTCAAATATTTGGTTGAAAACTCGTCTTTTTTGGTTGTATTCAACTCTGCTTCTTTTCAAATTAAAATATTTTTTGGTTGAAATAATATCAACTATTATATTTTTCGTTGATAATTTATCTATTTTGGTTGAAAATTCATGTATTTTGTTAAAAATTCAACTATTTTGGTATAAAGTGTAACTAGTTCGATGAAAAATCGAACATTTTTTGTTTAAAATTCAACTCTTTTGTTGAAAAGTGTTTTTTTTTGTTTGAAAATTCATCAATTTCGGTAAAAAAGCAAATTCTGTAGGGGGTTCAGCTATTTTGTTCAAAATTTATCTTTTCTGAATGAAAATTTAACTACATGGTTGAAACTTGAACTACTTTGTTGAATTCAAATATTTTGGTAGAAAATTCAACTATTTAGTTAAAAATGAACTATTTTGTTGGAAACTTAACTCTTTTGTTGAAAATTTGTCTTTTTGGTTTGAAAATTATAGAAAAATCAAGCAGTTGGTTTAAGGTTAACTTTTTTTGTAGAAAATTAATATTTTCAGTATGAAAATTTCACCATTTGGTTGAAAATTCATGTAATTTGTTAAAAATTTAATTATTTTTTTAAATAGTCCAACTTTTTGGGTAAAAAGTAACTTTTTTGTTTAAAATTCATCCTTTTGGCTTGAAAATTGAACTTTTTTGTTCAAAAGTGTTTTTTTTTTTGTTTGAAAATTCCTTTCTTCCGGAAAAATGTTCATTTTTTTGTTACAAATACCACTTTTTGGTTGAAAAATGTGACTGATAAATTTTTCTTGGCTGGAAATTTAACTAGTTTCTTAAAAAGTCTTTTATTTTGTTGAAAATGCAATATTTTTACATGAAATGTTAGGAACTTAAAGCGTTTCAAATTGAATCATATAAAAGGTGTTTTGTCCGAAATTTAAAACATTTGAGTATTTTTTAACTATTTATCACTATTATACACGTCTATTAATTTGAATTTTAGTCTAAATATGTATTGTTTGTTCACTTGCCGAAATATATTGTGTATTTTTCATTTGTTTTAACTAATGCCTATTTCTTTTCAAATTAAGTTTTTATGCATTATCACCTTAGTAATTTTGATTTTTAAATGATAAAATTAACGAAGTGAAAAAAGTAACTTTTTAGGTAACTTGAAGTTACTTTATCCACTAACTGTAACTAGTTATAGTTACAAGTGACGTAACTGTAAGTAGTTACCTTTTTCGCGTAATAACGTTACTGTAACTAGTTACTCAAAAAAAGTAACTTACCCAACACTGATACATATTTTTTAGTATTAGTTTTTAAGAATCCCGAAAGTTCAAAGCATATTTATAAATAAATTTTAGAACCTAGCTGACTTAATTTCTAAAATAAAAAATCTAATTTAGACTCATGAAGAAACAGTGACGGATCTCATATCGAATGTTGGGCCTCTCTCTCCAAAATCTCTACCTTTGAGACTTTACCAAATTTCGAGTAAATGGAGGGACGAAATGAAACCCCGGCTTGGTTTTATAAGAGGCAGGGAATTCATTATGAAAGATTTATACACATTTGATGCTGGACCAGAGGAAGCACAAATAACTTATGATATTGTTAACAAAGCCTACGAGAATATATTCAAACAAATTGGGGTTCCGTTCACAAAAGGTGATCTTCAAATTTTGTATTCAACTACAGGGTGGCTGCAGGTCAGGGAAAACCTGGAAATCAGGGAAAAGTCAGGGAATTTTGTTGGTCAAGGATTTTGAAAAAAAATGGCAAAAGACAGGGAATTTCTGTAAAAGGCATTTTAAGTAACTGTCAAGAATATTTAGGGCTACTACACAGTCACTTTTTTAAATAAAAAAATCACTTTAGTCACTTTTCTTTCAATAAATTAACCCATGGGTTGATCACTACTGAATTCAGGTCTATGCATATTTCTGAATTTTATTGAATTCTTTTAAATATTTTAGGGTATTTTAAAAGATTCACAAAATATTTAAAGGATTTCAATCATTTTAAGGGATTTCAAGGAATTTTGAAGGATTGTTATGATTTTAAGGGATTTTAACCAATTGTCACGGAGCTTTAAAGAATTTACTAGAATTTCGGAAGATATGGAACAATTTTATAGGATCTATGAGATTTTAGGATATTGCCCTAAAATATTCCAAAGGATTTGATAAGATTCATGAGGATTTGAATGATTTTATGGGATTTTAAAAGCGCTCAAGGTATTTCAATCAATTTTCCAGTATTTCAGGAAACATCAGATTTCATGTAATTTGGCCGGATTTTATAATATTTTAATGGATTTCAAAGAATTCATTCACAAGAATTGAGAGATATCGTAGGATTTCAAATATTTTCAAGTAATTTAAGGTATTACCAACGATTTTAAAGAATTTTAGGATATTTTAAAAGATTTCAAGGAATTTTCAATGCTTTTCAATAATTTGAAAGGATTTACAAGAATTTCGAAAATTTTAGGGTATTTTAGAAAATTCTAAGGAATTTTGAAGTTTTTTTTTAATTGAAGGGATTTAATTTTCAATAATTTCAATTGCTGTCGAAGGATTTCAAAGATTTTAAGGTATTTTTAAAAATTTAATGATTTTTTAAGGGCTTTAAAAAGTTCCGAGGGATTCCAAAAGATTTCGAAGGATTTAAAATATTTTAGGATATTTTGAATTGATTTCAGCAATTTAAAGGATTTCAAATGATTTGAAATATTTTAGGGTATTTAAAAAAATTCCAAGGAATTTTCAATTGATTTCAGTAATTTAATGGGATTTCAAAGGATTTAAAATGTTTCAGGGCATTTTAAAAGATTTCAAGGAATTTTCAAGGGCTTTCAAAAGTTTCAAGGGGTTGCAAAAGATTTAAAATGATTAAAAATATTTTTGGAAATTTTAAATTGATTTAAATAATATATCAGAGGGATTTTAAAGGATTTCAAGTATTTTATGAGATTTAAAAAAATTCCAAGGCATTTTTAAGTGATTAGAAAAAATGTACATAGGGTTCTAAAGAATTTCGGAAGATATAGAACAACTCTACTGGGCCTATAAGGTTTTGAGATATTTTTGAAAGATTCCAAGGGGTTTTCTGAGATTTCCGAGGATCTCAATAATATATTAAGGGGTTTTAAAAGATATCAAGGTATTTTAGTAAATTTTCCAGGACTTCAGGAAACACCAGATTTCATGTAATTTGGAAGGATTTTATAAAATTTTAATGGATTTCAAAGAATTCATTCACAAGAATTGAGAGATATCGTAGGATTTCAAAGATTTTCAAATAATTTAAGGTATTACCAACGATTTTAAAGAATTTTAGGATATTTGAAAAGATTTCAAGGAATTTTCAATGCTTTTCAATAATTTGAAAGAATTTAAAAGAATTTCGAAAATTTTAGGGTATTTTAGAAAATTCTAAGGAATTTTGAAGTTTTTTTTAATTGAAGGGATTTAATTTTCAATAATTTCAATTGCTGCCGAAGGATTTTAAAGATTTTAAGGTATTTTTAAAAATGTCAATGATTTTTTAAGGGCTTTAAAAAGTTCCGAGGGATTCCAAAAGATTAAAAATATTTGAGGATATTTTGAATTGATTTCAGTAATTTAAAGGATTTCAAAGGATTTGAAATATTTTAGGGTATTTAAAAAAATTCCAAGGAATTTTCAATAGATTTCAGTAATTTATTGGGATTTCAAAGGATTTAAAATGTTTCAGGGCATTTTAAAAGATTCTAAGGCATTTGCAAGGACTTTCAAAAGTTTCGGTGGATTGCAAAAAATTTAAAAGGATTAAAAATATTTTTGCAAATTTTAAATGGATTTAAATAATAATTTAGAGGGATTTTAAAGGATTTCAATTATTTTAGGAGATTTAAAAAAATTCCAAGGCATTTTTAAGAGATTTGAAAAAATTTTCATGGGGGGAAGATATAAGGGCCTATAAGGTTTTGAGATATTTTTGAAAGATTCCAAGGGGTTTTATGAGATTTCCGAGGATTTCAATAATACATTAAGGGGTTTTAAAATATATCAAGGTATTTTAATAAATTTTCCAGGATTTCAGGAAACATCAGATTTCATGAAAATTGGCAGGATTTCATAATATTTTAATGGATTTTAAAGAATTTATTTACAAGAAGTGAGGGATTTCGAAAGATTTAAAAGATTTTCAAATATTTCAAGGTATTACCAATATTTTCAAGAATTCGAAATATTTTAGGATATTTTAAAAGATTCCAAAGAATTTCCAATTTACATTTGATAATTTGAAGGGATCTCAAACAATTTAAAAGATTGTAGGTTTTTTCTTAATTGAAAGAAATTTTCCAGAGTTCTAAAAAATTTCAAGGGTTATCCATATTCCATATTCCATATTCCAAAGATTTTAAAGGGTTTGGAATTATTTTAGGGTATTTTAAAAGCTTCCGAGGAATTTTCAACTAATTTCAGTAATTTAATGGAATTTTAAAGGATTTAAAATATTTTAATGTATTTTAAAATATTTCACAGGATGTGAAATATTTTAGGGTATTTCAAAAAAGTCCAAGGCACTTTTAAGAGATTAAGACAATTTCGAAAGATATAGAACAATTTTACAGAACCTATAAGATTTTAAGATATTTTAAAAGATTCCAAGGGATTTGATCAGATTCTCGAGGATTTCAAAGAATTTATTCACAAGAAGTGAGGGATTTCGTAGAGTTTCAAAGATCTGAAAAGATTTTCAAATGTTTTTTGCAATTCATTTGGCATTCACCCTGAATTCTTGTTAATTTATCCTGATTTCTTTTAAATTCTTTGAAATTCTCTTGAATTTATTGGAATTCTTCTAAACTCACTTAAATTCACTGCAATCACTGAAATCAATGACATTTTTTTGAAAATTTATTCCAATTCATTTGAATTCAGGGTGGCCACTCAACCGGGAGAACCGGGAAAAATCCGGGAGAAACTTGCACCGGGATAAAGCCGGGAGAAAAATATTAAACCGGGAGATTTCCTGTATTTCATAATTTCCGCGTTTTGTAAATTTTGAGTAAAAATGATACTTATCAATAATATATTTATCGTCTTTAAAATTTCTCTAATTTTCATTTAAAATTATGGTTTTGAATGCGCAATTCTAAAAGTTGAATCTTTAAGTCCTCGAAACTAAAGATTTTTCTTAAATACATTTTAAACATTTTTGGTAGAATATTAATCTTCTTGGTGACTAATTCACCTTTTTGGTTAAAAATTTAACTATTAGGTTAAAAATTCTTTTAAAAATTCAAAATTTGGTTGAAAATTCAACTATTGGGTTAAAAATGCACTTTTTTGGTTAAAGATTAATTATTTTAGTTAAAAATTAATTTCTTCGTTTAAAAATTCACATTTTCTTGAAAATTCATTTTTTTATTTGTTGAAAATAATTTTTTGTATTGAAAATAGCTATTCCATTTTTGTTTGAAAATTGATTTATTTTAGTTGAAAATTAATTATTTTAACTGAAAATATAACTATTCCATTTTCTGTTCAAAATATATCTTTTTGAGTAGGTTTTGATTTTCAAAAATAATTGTTTTAATTTAAATAATGCAATAAAAATAATAAAAAATCCATTGCATTAGTATTTTGCAATAATATTTCGACAATTTTACACATTTCATGTTTATTAATTTATTTTCTTGACATAGAACTGTTATACATTGCCTTATCTGAACATTTTTCTTGTAGAATATTTTCTAATTGGTGAGCTAGGTACTACTAATTAATTAGCTTATCTAAATGCACCAGTGAATGCTAAGGACAATTTTCACATTGTGTGGTTCATCGCAAGGCTCTAGGATACAATTTGTAAATATCACTCCTACATGCTAGCTCTACTTTTTATTTGAAATATTCATACCCTGCTGATAATAATTTCTGATAGGTTCCAAATCCAGATTCCAGATACTGTCTTGTTTTTACAATAATTTTACAATGATACTGTGCCAAAGAGTGTAATTCTAAATAATATAAATAAATAAATAAAAAGGCAATCTACAAGTGAGATAGATTTGTAGCGTTTTTTTTTGTCGCGCTGAATATTTATTATTAATTTTTGTATATATAAAAAACAAGTCTTCTCATCTGATCTATGTTAAATATATTTAAAAAATATTCTACTATTTTCATAATTTTACATTCATTAAGTAAACTTATTAATCTGAATGCAAATTGATGTTTTTTATTATAAAAATAAAATAACCAGCTTCTAACCTAAGAAGTTAGACAAACTTTCGTTTCAATATAATCTAAGAATTGCTTTTATTCCAAAAATTGTATTCTCACATTGAAAATGTAAATTGAAAGCAATTTTCAGACCATGTAACTCAAACAAATTGTAATCATAATTAAAGTTACATTCGATGATTACTGCTCATTCTTAAACCTAATTATTTGGTTTATTGCAAATAAGCGAAGATATTTACTCTTTTTTTTTTAAATACGCAGTGCTTAAATGAATCTATAAAAGAGAAAATTAAACACAAAATTTTTTATTTTTAAATAATCAATATTATTATATTATTAAGTAGTTAACTGTTACAAATTTTTATTGATTTCGTGCTTCAAGAGAAGCAGAGAAATTATTTTCCTTTTCGATTGTTATGCGTTAGGTACAAATTGTATTGTTATTTTCAGCAAAGGGGCTTCTCAAAGTAGAACTAATCTGAGCATATCTTTTCTGGCCTTTTCAACGGTTATCATTTTCTTATCATAATGAAAATTGTCAAACTGGGAACTACACAGCGTTTGCATAAATATTGTCTAGTATCTCCTACCACAATCTTGAAAAAAAAAACAATACTTATAATTTTTTTTCACGGAAAGTGTAGGGAATTGCACAAATAAAACTAAGAATAAAGATACTGAAAATTTAAAACTACTAATCAATGTGTACCTTTACAAAACTGACCTAAAACTTGCAAAGTTTCCAACGAGTTAACTGAAATTTGTTCGTCTTATATGATCCCTTATCGAACTGAAACTTTATAAAAAAATTAGTTGAACATGTTTTTTACGATAGAATTACGGCTTTTGATCTAGTCTAAACCAAAAATCTTCAAAAAAATGTTTATTGCTGTGAAAAAATTTCTCTAGCTCTGCTAGGATTCGAACCCAGGTCTGCAGACTGCAGACGCGAGTTCGATTGCGGAGTTAGGGAATTTTTTTCACAGCTATAACCATTTTTTCAATACTATAACCATTTTGGTTTAGACTAGATCAAAAATCATAATTCCATCGACAGAAAACTATTTCACTACGCTAGTCGACAACATCAAAACTCAGTTGAATAAGGCAGTGAGTTTAGCTCGGATACGGTATGTAATAAAAAATTTCGTTACAAAAGTTGAAAACCTACAATTCTGTTTCTGTCTTTAAGAAACTTACAATTTCCCTATGGCACAAGCGACAAAATAGATCAGCTGATCTTCACAAAAAAAAGAAAACATTCGTCGATAGAAAAAATTGAAAATTTTCGAATGACGCAATTTTTCTTTACTCGTTTCAAATTAAAAATAAGATATGTATCGACATTGTTATCAAATGCATTCATAGGGGACGCACAGTGGATCAAAAAAGTTTCTTCATTCGATTTCGACACTCTTTTTGTTGAAATAAAAGATTTTTAAATTTCGAAAATATGTGTCTGTTTGAATATTTGATGATTCTTTTTAAAACTTGTTACTTAATGACAAAACTGAAATTTTATTTTCAACTTTTCAGCAGTACCATTTTTTTTTTAGATTTTCAGATTTGTCAAACAAGGTCTTATATTTGTGCTAAAACTATCTAAAAATAATTTTTAGATGGTGAGCATAATTTAAAAGAGTTCTTTATTACATTATAAACAAATAAATGAACAAAAGATATTTTTTGGTTATTTTTTTCTATAAACAAATTTACAGTTTGGCTATTTTTTTTAAATAGGCTCAATTTTATTACAAAATCAACTAGGAATGTCTTTGCAATGACTTTTCGCTATGATACTTTCCAAATTGAAAACAATTGTGAATTAATTAAACAACATTCATAACAAAATTCAGGGTTTGGATATTTTTCAACGAATACGCTCAATTTTTTTTGTACAAAATGGACTAATATTTTACCGATTACTCTTTCCTATGATACTTTTTTGTATATAAAAATGGTTTAAATAATTGATAATTGTTGTGAATTTGGAAAGTATTATAGCAAGAGTAATCGGAAAGATATTATTAGTCGATTCCGTAAATAAAATCGAAAATCCTTGAAAAATAGCCAAACTCTGAATTTGTTTCAATAATTATCAATTTTGATAAATTGTTAAATTATCGTAGCGAAAAGTTATCAGAATGACATTCTTAGTTGATTTCGCAAAACAAAATTGACCCTATTCCTTAAAAAATAGCCAAATTCAGAATTTGCTTATTAAATTTGTTTCAATAATTAATAAATCTTATAAATTGTTCAATTATCGCAGCGAAGAGTTATCAGAATGACATTCTTAGTTAATTTCGTAAAACAAAATTGACCTTCTTCGTTGAAAAATAGCCAAATGGTGAATTTTTTAATATAAATTGTTTAAACAATTGCCAAACAGCACCTATTTTGAATCAATCGTAATAAAACATTAACTTCTCTCACATTTTACATAAAAACTCTGGATTTGAATAAACACAAATCTTTTCACAATTAAAAAATATTTTACTAACAAAAAAATAACGTCCAAATCGAATGAATACGCTAAAAATGGATTTGTCCACAGAAACTTCTTTTACCCGACTGTGCGACGATGAGAGCATTTCAATCAGAATTCTTTACAGTAATGCGAGCAATCTAGTAATTATCGTACAAACTAGAGTACTGTTGAAAATATGAATAATCTTTTGTACAATCGTCTACAATTAAAATACTTAACGTCGTTAATGTTACAAGTGCAGCAGCAAATTCAATTCAGTTGCTTAATAATCAAATGTCACGAATATAACTTCAGAAATAAAAACGTTCATCAACAGTAAGGTAAGTGTGCAAAATTCGACTCCAATGACAATTAAAAACTACAAATTACTTTGCAATTCTTCACGCCTACAGTCTTATCACGGATGCTAGTTTAATTATTATTGACTACAAAATACTATTCTCGAACGGAGAACAACGTCGATAGATCTCAAAGTTTCTTCAACAGTAGTGCAGCACACGTGAACACAGAATTAAGCTTCTAATTCTAAACATGCCCCTTCTTTAAAGACTTTTTCGGCTTACCGAATCGCTTAAAAAAGTCCCAAAGTAGTTTTGATTAAACGTGAGAAGCTAAACCGAACAATTAACGTCAGCCAAATTTCATTTCATTCTTTTTTTGGAGACTTTTTTCGGTTTAACTTCCAGCCTATCGTCAATAATTGGATAAGAGCCACTGTGAAGTTGGCTGCCGAGCACAGCAGCTCGGCTCTCACATGTGCAGAACCGCCGCGCATGCCTAGCAGAGAGGCGCACGCAGGTTTCTGCGCGCGCCGATTTCTCCGCATATGAGAGCCGAGCTGCACTGATCAGCCAATCACAGTGGCTCTAATCCGCTCCCTGCCAATAAAGTTTAAATTAAACGGATAACGTATTAGCGCACACATCTAACGAATTCGTCTAAGATTAAAGATAGATTAACGTAGCGAAACTAATGCGAAGGAGCTGCGGGTAACAGCAAATAAATAAGAATAACGAGAATTCGTGTTTCATGTTAAATCAAACACAATCGATTCTTTTACTCATTCAGCTCAGCGCGATTTCTATATTCAACTTATAAGTGATAGAGAGAGGAAAAATACTTAATATGGATTTTGAACTCGGCTCGCGAGTCGCACATAGCCAAATGTATATTAAATCTAGAATTAATTTTACAGAATGTGGAATCTGTAAACAGAGCGCCTAGTGAAGCTCAATCTATTATTTGCTTTTAAATCCAGCAGCTTATGTGTTTATGAGATCATTTCAAAGCCTTACATTATCCCTTAATTCAAATTTTGCGATCGTTCGTGTTTTAAAAGAACATTAATCAATGAAAAAAGTATCTGTAAATTTACTTTAAAATGTTTAGTCAGCAATATTCGAAGTTCTACAATCGCTAGACGCCCTGAAAATCATTACAGCCATTTCTTCTGAAAATGTACGACAGTAAAATCGATTTTTGTTTGCAATTATCGGGCCATAATCGTACATTTTCAGAATATCTCAAGTTTTTCAATGTAGCTTCAGCAGACCCCAGAGCGCAAGTCACAATATCGGAAGGATTCTGTATCTATTCACACAGGAAATAATAAGACAAAGAACTTAATCTTACAATGAACAAAATTTTTAGCGTTATAAATTTGCTATCATCACGTTGCTTGAAATTTTGAACATCCATCTTTGGCACAGTATGTATAGGGTTTGTGGAAAGAGAAAAAAGATGAGGGGAAACGCAAAACTAGCACACACATCGCCACATTCTCGTTATTTTGATATTCTCTGACATCAACGAAGCGCAGTTATTAGTTCATTTATTTGGTCTTCATTACTTCAAATTGATGCGTGAAACAAGCTGACGAAGAATTCCTTCTCTACGAATGACTCAAGTCCTCTGAAAATCATCGGTAGCCATTATGTCTAGTTTTTGTGGAGAAAATTCAATTTTTTTATGTTAGGTCCGCCCAAAAGCAGAACCGAGCAGATCCTATTCCTCCGACATTACCGGTAACAAACATGGCAAGTCACGAAAGCAAAACAGTTGTCTACATCCGTTTTTGCTTTCGTGACATACCACGTTTTTTAAAGGCCACGCCGGAGGAAGATCTGCTCGGTTCTGCTTTTGGGCGAACCTAACAACAAAAGGAAAAACTAGCATCCTTCAGGATCCACGTTCATGGCTGTTTTTCGTCTTGTCGTTAGGTTGACCCAAAAGCAGAACCGAGCAGATCTTCCTCCGGCATGGTCTTTAAAAAGCATGGTATGCCAGGAAAGCAAAACAGTTGTCTACATCGGTTTTTGCTTTCGTGACATACCACGTTTTTTAAAGGCCACGCCGGAGGAAGATCTGCTCGGTTCTGCTTTTAGGCGAACCTAACGACAAAACAAAAAAACTACCATCCTTAAGGACCCACGTTCACAGCATTTTTTTCTTTCGATAACATAAAAAATCGTTCTACTTTTAAGATTATGTATAGAAAAAACTAGACAAAATAGTTTCTCCGTTTGGCTTCAGTTTATGAAGTCCGATTTACCGATGATTTCCAGGGTCCTTAAATAACTGAAGCTGTGTAAATGAATTATTTTTAAACAGCATCGAATATTTTTGGCTAACCAACGTTTATATCTAAAAAGGTCGCTACTTGTATTCGTGTATTTCTAACATGTAAACAGTCGAAATACTTCTACGTGCTCTAACGACGGTGCACGAGACGACATTCGTCAGTGAAAACTTCGAGAACGATTTTCTAATTGTAATTGTGTTTTTTTTTCTTCGTTTTAAATCGCTAGCACTTGGACGCTTAAGCATTCAGTCTCACACACACGCACGCATACTCTCTCTCTCTCTCTTTCATTCTCTCTCGTGTCGTCTTCCGTGCAAAAACTGATTAGAATACGACTCGCTTGTTCAATCGCACGAAACACATATATAACAATAGTATGTACCAGTCATTGGGAAATAAGAACACTATTTTACGTAACGAAAAAAGCAGATCAGTCGACATCAGAATCACTATCATCGAACTTGTTCGGAGTAGACAGAAAACTATCCCCTTCTGTTTGTTCAATTATTGCTTGCTGCAATTCTTCACGTTCAAATTCCGCCGCCAAATGACGCTTCTTCGCTCTTAAGTTGATATTCTCCTGTTCGGTTCTCTCAGTCCGGAATTCGTGGACTAGCGGATAAATGTACTCAATCGCACGCTCGATCGACTGTATGGTGGGAGCTGGAAAAGTTTTCAATTGTCAGAAAAAAAGGGGAAATAGGGTAATTTTAACACGAAAAAGGGGAATAATAGGGCAAAGATTAAACATTTAGTTTTACTAGTCTATTTATAGTATATTTACTAGTCTATTTATAAGAAATATGATATTTTTCAATGATTTTTCAATGATTTCTGCCATTAAAGAATTTATTAAAAAAAATTGGATATACTTAGGTCGTTGAAAATCCATTCACAGTGATATAAAAAAGTCCAAGTAAAAATAAAATTAGTTAAATACACAATTTTTACATGGTCAACATTGTTCTCATAAATATTGCTTTCCAAGATTTATGTCATTTCTTTCTTACTATAATTAATGTAAATTTAAAACTACACTCTTCAGTAGAAAAAAGTACAAATGATGAAATTAATCGAATCCTTTGAGATGAGGAATAACAATTTGTGGGTCGACATCCAAAACGAGTAAAGAAAAAAATTTGAAATCGGTTAATATCTTCTGTTTTCTTTTTTGAATTAAAAAAATTGGCTTCATTTAGAATGTTTTGCAAATGTAAAAAAACAAAAATGAAATTTCTTTCACTTGAAATTTCTTCAGCTTGAACCAAAGAAACATGTTATTATTTTTTATTCATGGAAATCTTTTTTTTCGTGGTGTTTAATAACGTTCTAAAATCTCAAAAGAAATATGAAATCTTAAAAATCCTAAATCACGACAAAAGTTTTTTTCCGAAAAAGCAAAATGATAAAATGTTTCTCTGGTTCAAGTTGAATAAATTTCAGGTTCGTCTAATTTTTTTTTTAAATATGTGCATATGACTCAATCGAAAAAAAATGTTTTTGCACATTTAAAAGAAAATTGTTATTGAGAAAAAAATTTATTTTTAAGTTTCGTAATTTTTCATTATTGTTCACTATTCAAAGCTGTGAATATAAAAAAAAATCATAATTTTGAACCAATAGGAAATATTTTGAATTTAAAATCGTTAAATTTTGTTGATTAAAATTTTTTTTCACTTTTGTCGAATGCCATCCCACAAGTTTTATCCCCTCAACTCAAACGATTTGATTTATTTTAGCTTTTGCACTCCGCCCTACTCTTCAGGGCTCTTAAACTCAAATTAAAAATTGCTCAAATTAGTACATTTAACATCGCAGTTAATGAATTTGGAATATTCCATTTTTTTTAAATAGGTATTTAACTTTGTACATTTCAACTAAAAAGTGTTCAACTTCTAATACTTATTTGAAAAGTACAATATATTTTGTAACTGTTCCAATTTTATATTGAATAACAACTTCCGTCTCCACTTTTCACACTTTCAACATGCTCTAATATGTTGCAGCTTCAAAATTTCTTTTTAAGAGTATTTATTTTTAATGGTTCAGCACTTAAAACGTGTACCTTATTTATTCAGAAATAATTTATTTAAGAACTATAATTGCTTTAATTATTATTCAATAATGGGTACAATTACGAATTTCAGAGAATTTTCCGCGTAATTCAAATATTATATTTTCAAATATCGTATATTTAAAGAAAAAAGGGGAAGTTTTTTGAGAGTAGGGGAAAAAGGGGAATTCCAAGAAAAAAGGGGAAATTAAGAAAAAAAAGGGGAAGACTGTGGACCCTGCTAGTAGGTTTGAGCGAAAAAAAAAATTGGAAATCAAAAATTGCCTAGCACTGAAAAGTTTGATTTTGTAAGTGAGGTGGGGCAATTAGGGAAAACGAGGGGAGGGAAAGAAGATGTAATGAGGGGAGGCAAAGTAGGTGGAATGAGGGGAGTGATGAGAAATGAGGGGGTAAAGTGAAAAGAAATTAGGGACATAAAGTAGGGGAAGTAAGGAGAAATAAGGAGAGGGGGAGTAGGAGTGATAGGGGGAGAGTAAATAGGGAAAATTAGGTGAGGAACGTGAGGGTAAATAAGAGGGTAGGGGTAGGAAAGTGAGGGGAAATTAGGGACGAAAAGTGGAGGAAGTGGAGAAATAAGGGGAGGGGTATTAGTGGAAGTGAGAGGAGGGGAAGTGACGGAAGTGAGGGAAGAGGAATTAGGAGTGATTGAAAATGAGGGGAGGGTATGTGAGGGGAAATGAGGGAAGGGGAAGCAGGGAAAACGAGTAGGGATAATGAGGGAAGAGAAAATAGGGATGTTAAGTAGGGGAAGTGAGGAGAAATGAGTGGAGGGGAAGTAGGGGAAACAAGTGAAGAGGAAATAGGGAAAATGAGGGCAAAGACGTGAGCGTAAATGAGGGGGTACGGTAATTGAGAGGAAATCAGGAACGGTAAGTAGAGAAAGTGAGAGGAGGGAAAGTGAGGAGGGAAAGTGAGGAGAAATGAGAGGAGGGAAATCAGGTGTAATGAGGGGAGAGGAATGGGAGTGATGAGAAATGAGGGGAGGGGAAGGAGGGGTAATGAGGGGATGGGAAATATGGAAAATTAGGGGAGGGACGTGACGGTAAATAAGGGGTAGGGCTAAGAAAGTGAGGGGAAATTAGGGACGGGGAGTAGGGGATGTGTGGAGAAATGACGGGAGATGAAGTAGTGGAAGTGAAGGGAAGGAAATTACGAAAGTTGCGGTAAATGAGGGGAGGGGAATTAGATGAAGTTAGGGGAATTAGAAAAGTGACGGGAAATGAGGGAAGGGGAAATAGGTGACGTGATGAGAAATTACAGGAAGGGGATGTGAGGGGAAATGAGGGGTCGGGAGTAGGGAAAATTATGGGAAGGAAGGGGAAATGAGGAGTGAGAAAGTAGGGGAAGTGATGGTAGGGCTAGCAGGGTAGTGCGGGTGATTAATGGAGGGTAAGTGTGGAGAGGGAGAGTAGAGGAGGGGAAAGTTGTGAAAGGGAAGGGTGAGAATGTTGAAGTGGGGGGGGTATGAGAGGGGAAGGTATGAACGACTTAATTAACGTCTTAATAGGCTACGAAACTCTTTTTTGTAAAATTCCCTAACTAATTGTTCATTTTCCCTGACTTTTAATATTTATAGAAAAAAATTCTAATCTTGTAATATATTTAATATAGAATCTTTTATGAATGGAATCAAAACAATTATTTAAATTTATAAATTTTGAATTCATTATTCTCAGGGCGGACTAATGTTCATTTAAATTGAAAAGCATTCAAATGAATTGGAAAAAATTTAAAAATCAATACAATTCCATTGATTACAGTAAAATTGAAATGAAATGAGGAAAATGAGAAGAATTCGTTAAAATTGAAGAATTTCAAAAAATTAGGTGAATTGAAAACAATAAAAAAAATGGAAAAATTCATCCAATTTAGTACGTTTGAAATGAGTTCAGAAAAATTCGAGGGTATTCAAAAGAATCGAATAAAAAAGGCCTAACAATTCAAGGTGAATTAAAAAAACTTCAGGGTGAATTAAGCACAAAATAAAAAAATAAAAAAATGTAATCCATTGAATTTAGTAAAATTGAGTGAATTTAGAAGAATTTAAGTGAATTAAAAAAAAATCAAGAGAATTTCGAAGAATTCAGGATAAATTAATAAGAATTCAGGGTGAATTTCAAATAAATTGCAAGAAATATTTAAAAATCTCTGCAAATCTTTGAAACCCTACGCGAATAAATTCTTTAAAATCCACGAAAATGTCACAAAATCCCATGAAATTCTATGAAATCTGATATTTCTGAAATCCTGGAAAATGTATTAAAATACCTTATAGATTATGAAAAATCGTCCCATATTCTAGGATATTCTTGACAACCATATGACATTTTTTTAAATCCCTTAAAATCCTTGGAAATCCATATTGAAATTTTTTTAATCTCTTGAAAATGCCTTGAAATCTTTTGAACACTGTAAAATATTTTGTAATCCCATTAAGTTACTGAAATCAATTGAAAATGTCTTGGAATACGCTGAAATATTTCCAATCCTTTAAAATTCCTTCAAATTCTTGAAATCAATTTTAAAAATCCATGGAATCTTTTGAAATTCCCTCAAATATTTTAAATACCGTAAAAAACTTCAAATCCTTTAAAATCCCATTAAAGTACTGAAATCGATTGAAAATTCCCTTGAATCTTTTTAAATACCCTAAACTATTTCAAATCCTTTACAATCATTTTAAATCTCTTGCAATTTTTTAAAGCTCGTTGAAAATCCTTGGAATTTTCAAAAATACCCTTAAATATTCCATATCCTTTGTAATTTTATGAAACCTTTAAACCTTTTAGAAATACCTTAAAATCTTTAAACTCCTTTGAAATCCCCTCAGATGATTGAAATCTCTTGAAAATCAATAAAAAATTCCTTGGAATCCTTTGAAATTCCCTAAAATATTTCATATTCTTTGAAGTCTTTTGAAATCCCTCGAAACTATTAAAAGATCTTGAAAATGCCTTGGAATCTTTTTAAATACCGAACAATACTTTAAATCCTTTAAATTCCCATTAAAGTACTGAAATCGACTGAAAATTCCTTGCAATTTTTTAAAATACCCTCAAATATTTCAAATCCTTTAAAATAATTTGAAATCCCTTGCAATTTTTCAAAAGCTCGTGAAAATTCCTGGGAATTTTAAAAAATACCCTTAAATAATTCATATACTTTGTAGTTTTTTTTAAATGCCTTGACATTTTTTTAGAAATATCTTAAAATCTGTTGAAATCCCTTCAAATTATTGAAATCTATTGCAAATTCCTTGGAATCTTATCTTGGTCCTATAAAATTATTCCATTTCTTACAAAATTCTGGGAAATTTTATAACCCCATTAAAAAATTCTTTAATTCCTTAAAACCATTCAAATCTTTGGAAATTCCTGTAAAAACATGTTAATCTCTTGAAAATGCTTTGGAATCTGTTAAAATACCCTAAAATAATTAAAATCCTTTGAAATCTTTTCAAATCCCTTGAAACATTTTTAAAAAGCTCTTGAAAATGCCTTGGATTCTTTTAAAATACCCTAAAATATTTCAAATCTATTGGCATTTTTTAAAATCCTTTGAAACTATTTAAAAATACCCTAAAATCTTAAAAATCCTTTAAAACCCCTTCAAATTATTGAAATATATTGAAAATTCCTGGGAATATAACCATATCTTCCGAAATTCTAGTAAATTTTTTAAAACCCCACATTTTTTTTTAATCCCTTAACACCATTCAAATCTTTAAAAATTCTTTTTACAAAATTTTAATCTCTTAAAAATGCCTTGGAATCTTTTAAAATACCCTGAAATATTCCAATCCTTTGAAATCCCTTAAAAATTCATCTCTTTTGGTAGAACATTAATCTTTTTTTTTTTGGTTGACAATTCAACTATTTTTTTTAATTTAAACTACTTTTCCAAAAATCTATTTGATTAGTTAAAGATCCATGTTTTTAGTTCGAAATTTAACTACTTTGCAGAACATTCTCTTTCTTTTTCCTTGAAAATTCATCTGCTATGTTGAAAATTAACTTTTTGATTGAAAATTTATATTTTCGGGTTGAAAATTTAACTATTTTGTAGAAAATTCTCCTTTTTTATTTCAAAATGCAACTGTTTGGTTAAAAGTTAATCTTTTTCGGTTGAAAATAAATATTTTTTGTTTAGGAATTCGACCATTTCGTTGAAAATTCATCCCTTTCACTTAAAAGTTCAACTATTGGTTTGTAAATGCAACTGTTTTGGTTGGTAATTTTTTTTTTAATTTAGCCATTTGATTGAAAATTCATTTTTGCAGGTTGAAAATACCGCAATGTGGTTGAAAATTAAACTATTTTGTTCACAATTTAATTATTTTATTGAAAGATCAACAATTTTGTAGAAAAGTCATCTTTTTTTGTTCGATTATTCACTTGCTTTGTTGAAAATACATCTTTTTGGATAAAAGATTTGTCCTTTTGCATTGAAAATGCATCTTTCTTGGTTGAAAATTCAATTATTTGGTTGTAACTGCAACTTTTCGATTAAAAATTAATTTTTTTTTAATTAGTCTCTTGCTCAAAGTTCAACTATTTGGCTGAAAATGCAACTTTTTGATTAAACATTGATTTTTCTTTTGAAATAAACGGTTTGGTTGGAAATTTATCTTTCTTGAGATTACTTTTCTACAAAAATATACAATTTTTCAACAAAATACATAAATTTTTCAAGAAATAGTTCAATTTTCAACTAAACTGATGAATCCTCAACTGGAATAGTTGACTTTGAAACCAAAAATATGAGTTTTCAATTAAAACAATGAATCTTCAACTGAAATAGTTGAATTTTCAATTTAAAAATTATTTTTGTACCAAAAAAGATAAATTGTCAACCACAACTTAATTTCATTAAATTTTAAGTTAAAAAAATCAATGTTCAACCAAAAAAGACGAATTTTCGACCTAGAAAGATAATTTTTCAACCAAAAATTGAATAATTAAATTTTTAGTCAAAAAATGGATGTCCAACCAAAGAGATGAATTTTTAACTAAAATTATTGAATACTCAACTGGATTAATAGTTTCATTATAAGTTCAAAAATAATTTCAACCAAAAAAGAAACAAATTTTCAACAAAATAGTTAAATTTTCTACGAAAAATTCCTTTTTATCCAAAGAAAATACAAGTTTTTAATTAAATAGCTCATTTTTCAACCAAAGAAATTAATTTTTAATTAAAATGATAAATCTTCAACCAAAAAAATTAATTTTTAACAAAAAAATTAAATTTCAACCAAGCAATTT
>JAABKJ010007545.1:140732420-140800422 GCA_011634705.1 Andricus grossulariae
ATTTTATTTCCTACCTAAAAGATGAATTTCCAACTAAAAAGATAAATATTTAACTGGAATACTTGAATTATTAAACGAAAAGAAAAATTTTCAACCAAATAGTTGAATTTTCATTCAAAAAAGATAAATTTTCAACCAAAAATAGAATTTTTAAAATTTTCCATTAAAAATCTAATTGTTAAGAATCACACGAAAACGGATTTTTAGCAAAATCGTTCAATTTTCTACTGCAATAGTTGAGTTTTTAGTTAGAAAATTGATTTTCAACAAAGTAGTTATATTTTGAAAAAGATATGATTTTTCAATTAAAATGAATCTTCAACCAGAAAAATAATGTTTAACAAAAGATAAATTCGCAACGAACAATGTAACAAAATTTTCTATTATAATTCAGAAATATTTCCTCTTTGAAATTATTTAATTCCTTTCTTCGAAATCCGAATTATAATTCTTTAAACAAAATTTCGTTTGATGTCAAAAATTCCCCGTTCCAAATAAAATTATATTTCTTTACGGAAACTCCCTGTCCTAAAATGAAAACGATAATTATTTTCTAAAATTCCCTTTTCCAAGTCAGGATTTGAAAAAACTGAGAAAATTATTGTTTCTGTATGTTTGGGCTATCATCAATTCGATTATCAAACTTAAGTCAGCGAAAAAAATCTCACAGTGAAAAAAATTGCAAAAGGTTTTTCTTATAATGGAAAATAATAAAAATTCAATAATAAATTATGATTTAATAAGATTAAACTGAGATAATCTAAAAAATCTGCGATGTAGATAAAGTAGAAATCACTTTTCTAAATTGACAAAAATTATTAAAACAAAGAAAACTTGAATTTTTCCGCGATCCGAAGTAAAGTCCCGATTTTTAAATTAAATTGCTGTTCATTTCCTGATCAACTCGCCATCCTGATTATTATGTTTGTATTTTTTGGTATTATTTTAGTCTTTGTCTGATGATTTGTGACGAAGAACGGGATAATTTAATTCCTCTTCATATTACCATAAAATAAATATTTTATAAGCAAAGAATAAACAAATAATAAAAATTCAAGGCTCTCATGAAAAATTCAACGAGATTTCCAGGTTTTCAAGATCGCTAGACACCCTGAATCGATTTAAATTTCAACTTTTTCAACTTTCCACATACCAGTTACTGTAACGCTGCCTGTAGAAAATATCTTCAGAGTAGCCTTCGGATCCGGTATCTTATATGTAACACCTGGATGTAGTTCAGGTTCGTATCTGGAGAAGCAAAAAGCGCATAAAAAGAACAGTTCCAACAAAAAATATCAAGTTGATTTCGAATTTCGAAAAAATACTTACTCTGCTCGTGGTTTGTGCTTTTCAGAAAACTTTGTTATCTTTATGTTCCATGGCATGGTGCACGAACCCAGAACATTGACTATTCTATAATTGTGAAATCGCACTTGGAAGCCGAGCTTTTGAAGCGAGCGTGCAAATCTTCTTGCTGCCTTTTTCGCCTCATCCTCGCTCGTTGCACCAGTGCAGGAAATTTTTCCCGATGACCAGATGGAGGCAGTGGTTTTGGGCTTTCTCAGCTTCATGGTGATCATCTGCAAGATTAAAGGCAAAAACTCTTAGTCACTATCGAAATTTTTCATTTCAGACATTTCAGGCAGAGTGTCCTACCCAAATTTTCAACGAAAAAGATTAATTTTCTTCCAAAAAAGACGATTTTTCAAGAAAACACATTAATTCTGAACCAAAAAATGACTTTTCAACGAAAACATGAATTTTCAATCCAAAAGGACGAATTTTCTATAAAAAAAGACGAATTTTCAACAAAACAGTGTCGTTTTTGACCCAAAAAAGATGATTTTTTAACAAAATACTTGAATTTTTAGGAAAATAAAACTAGTTCAATTTTTAACAAAATAATGACATTTTTAACAAAATAGTGTCATTTTCGACCCAAAAAGATGATTTTTAACAAAATACTTGAATTTTTAAGAACATAGTTCAATTTTCAACCAAAAAAGGTTAAGTTCGAACCAAAAATATAATCGTAGACTTTTCAATTTAAAAAAGTAACTTTTAACCAAAACTTTTTCTATCAAAAGATAAATTTTCTATCCAAAAAGACGAATGTTCAAAAAAACAGTTTCATTTTGGGCAAAAAAAATTACTTTTTAACAAAATAGTTCAATTTTTAACAAAATAGTGACATTTTTAACCAAATAGTAGAATTTTTAACCAAAAAAGATTAATTCTAAACGAAAAATATAATCGTAAACTTTTCAATTTAAAAAAATTAACTTTCAACTAAAAAATGACTTTTCTACCAAAAGATGAATTTTCAATTCAAAAGGACGAATCTTCAACCAAACAGTGTCATTTCAACTTGTAAACAGTCAATATTTTGTCAATTAGGTTGTTTTTACGTATGTCATACGGCCTCATTTAGATAATAATAAAGACAATTTATCTTATTATTAAAAATGATATAATTTTAATATTGTCGTTATTATTATCTGAATGAGACGGTATGACATACGTAAGAACAAACTAATTGACAATTATTCATTCAACGGTCTAAATAACAAGTTGTGTCTCACACAAATTCTGAAAGCAATATTTTGTTTGTTTTTTCCATGTATTTTTCAGTTTGTAGAAGATATATTGTAAGTCAAAAGCCTTGAGCATTAAGGGTTAAAGGGACGATATGCGAAAGGGTACGTGCATGTGTGTACAATTTTCAATGGAAACATGTACGTGCCTGAACCTAAATAAAAATTCTTTAAATAGTTCTGTTATATATGTATTGTCATTAAAATCGCCTGCTGAACAAAACATTAAAAGTTTTTGAGGGGTAGTCTTCATATAAAAAGGGTTTATTGATATAAGAACATGTGCTATCGTTACCAAATAATTAGTTATATTATTATTGATTGTCTAAACTAAATATTTTAATTCATTACTTACAAAAATGTCATAATAATAACTAAATTTTTCATAAATTGATAATGCTAAAGGGGTGGATGGCACATAATTTAGGGGTTAATTCGAATAAGACTGATAATTCCTAATAGAATTAATGATCAAAACCAGATGTTTGCAGAAACAAAGTCCAAAATCTTAAACTATGTGTCATATAGCGAAGCATCCTATAGGGGTACATTTTTTGAATTCTCATACTCTAGGGTGTAAGTATTTTTGAAACTCAAGATGATGTTATAATATAGAATCAATTAGAACAATTTTGTGTAAAAACAAGAAAGAAAAAACAATGATACCTCTTAAAACAGTAAAAGTATCACAAATATAGAAGGGGTGATTTACACCCCTAAATATGAACGATTGCCCATAAAATTAATTTTTTTCTCACAGTCTGGTATCCTCTTTTCACCTGCAAAGTTACAAAAAAATCGGCGTCGGACACCAACCTAACCCCCCTTGTTAGTGAATTGACCACATTACTTTTACGTAATCTGCACTGAATTTTGAGGATGAGCAGATAATAATAAATTTGTTTTCTAATTATTACTTCAATCTATAGGCATTAAAGATAAATTAAGAAATTAATTATTATGTTCTTAGTATTATATAATTATTTAATTTCACGGTGGGTACCAGCACTGGTTTTGTATATACAGCCTGGTTTAAACTCATACTTCTCAGCTTCCTTATTCTTCAGGGTTTCGTATAGCCTCGGGTTAAAACTCTCATAATTTCGGTCTAGTATCCGTACGTCCGTTGTACAAACTAATATGGACGTACAGCCCGAAACTGACATAGGACTTGAAATTGAAAAAGGGCCCAATGTGGGCCCTTTTTCCCCTGCAGATGTCGGTTGGCTGATAATTTGAATTTTTATAATATTTCAACAAGATTTTCTATGCTTAAGAGAAGAACAGTGTGTTCTATCAAAAAATATTGAGAGGTGACTTTGCAGATCTTCTTAAAAGCCAGAGTTCGTTATGTGGACTTTCTTTGTATGCTGCATAGATTAGGGGGAAATAAAATTATTTATTTCTCCAAAAGCATGATCCTCATGAGATCAACAACTATAAGTCTTAGCAGAAAATGATCTGGAGTAAATTTGTAGATCTTTTTTAGATAAATAAGTTTCCTCCTTGTGGTTAAGTTTGACACAATACAGCTTATTCTCCGATGAGAGGGAATGTCGTCAACAAAAACATTGATTTGCACTAAATAATAAATCTTCATTTAAAAACACGATACAAACGGAGTTGTCGAGCGAGATACATCGAAAGTAAATTTCAAGTACTGTGATTGACGACGGCTAAATACCGGACGCGACTGACTCTTCAAATCGATGGAATATGTGTCGATACTCACCGACCCTGACACTGTTGCCGATGAGTTATTGCAGAAAATACAGAAATTTCTCGAATGTTACAACGCTGCTTTAAAGTGTTATTGAAAACTAAATTGGAAGTGAAAGCTACCTAAAAGTTAGAAGGACACAATTATGTACCATGTAATTTCACGACAACTACAGGATATAATATTTTTAAAACTTAATACAATAATGTAACAGACACACATAGGGATAACAAAATAGCCCTGGTCTAGGAAAAGACGTCTTCTGAATTGTTAGCCCCCAGACAAAGTCTTAATTGCTCTCCGAAGGACCAACCGGTTGGTGATTTCCGGTAAAAGAAGAAGCAGGGCTTAGCAGGCTCGGCGGTATCATTGGGACCGGTGTGAGGTCGCAGACCGAATGGATCTATGTTTGTTTATTTTAAAATTTTCTTTATCAATCGGAGATACATGAATTATTACAGTCTGTCTTAAGTATTTTTGTTTCTATCTAGAGCGACTTAACCCAATCTTATTTCTATCATGTCTCAGTTCTACTTCTATTATCGAAGTTTGATTATTGATTCTTGCTCAGGGAAAAATTCGAAAAACCTTGGATCAGCAGCCTAGGTCGGAGCAGTGTTGTGGAATGAACGTGTTATTTAAATAAGTAACACGAGAATTCTAGATCAATCTAAAATATCTATACCTTAAACCTATATACCTATCTACCCTTCACCTATATACCCATTGACACATCACTACTTTACAACCGAGCAATTCACGCCTACCCTGAAAGGGAAACGGCTTAATGATATAAATAAATAAAAATAAGAATGGATCTATGGCTGAAACACGCAGCCTTTATACAGAAACACTTTTTGGGGCGTGCTGCAGCTCGGTCCGGTGAGACAGGTTGTGCCTTGTTGGTTCCAGAGTCGATGGAAGGGATAGCTTTGCATGACTTTCCCTACTTCGTCAGAATTTTGTTTGGGCCAGCGCTCCAATCAGATGATTTCTTTGTCTACTGTCCTCACGTGCTGTGCCTGACGCCTGGCTCTCGTCTTGCTTCACGTCCATCCACATGACGCAAGTATAATGATATTATAATAATAACAACAATAGAATCGTATTGAAAGATAAAAATAATTATAATGCAATTTCTATAAGATTATTATCCGTAATATACAACAAATAACTTGCTATTATATAAAATGAATTTGGATTATAACAGTCGTTATTATTATAATGCTGAGACTTATAATCTAGAGTTATGCAAAAAATCAACGTCGTAATTTATATTAATACTCAACTTGAAAACCTCGTAATATTAACGACTTAAAATATAATTTGAATTTCCGAGCCAAACCAGCCTTATTGAACATGCTAACTTAATTCGAATAATTTAGGAGAGGAAACTTCCCGGAGATATTGATAATTGGTTAGGTTATCATTATCTCAGGAGGAAATCATGATGAAATTCACAGTGACTGGAAAGAAAACAATGAAAATATAGAAAAATTAGACGATTGGAGAACATACTGGCATCGAGAAAGGCAAGATTAGCTCATGGAAAACTACATGAGTACCCGTGAATCTTTCCTCGTTTGTGTAGGCCTTGATACAGAAAAAATGTGAGCAACACGAGTGAAAACTAAAGAACTTTGCAGGGAAAAATGCTGCGGAAAATCTCGGCTTGCAAAAAACTGAAGATCGGCAAGGGTAAAACAAAAGATCACTGTTTCATATAACCTGTATCGATCTTCAATTTTTGTTCTATGGCGAGATTACCGCCAGCACTTATACCTCAAAATCTTCTACGTTTGGTTTTTTCTGTGGATTGTCGTGTACCCGGGTACATTGTAGAACAATAGAAGTGGACAGGCAAGGTTCGTTGAGGAAAAAACTGAGGAGAAAAAATACTAATTCCTGTAGCCAGAATTGAGTCACTGTCAATTAGTAGAATTGTATTGATTGGATTATTAAAACTAAAATTACTAATTGATCAGTTACAGTTGTATCAAAGAAATCAGTTAATTTTAAAAGGTTATCTTTCAAATATATTTACGCACTATTTGTGAATGTGAAGTTATTTGAAGCTCAAAATTTGTTCATACATGTAATAATTTCTTATTCATTTCTTAACATTAAAATTTCAAAATACACATTATTATTCTAAATAATATTTGAGTATAAACAAAAGCTTAGTTTAAAAATAGTTTCTTTGTCAATTTATTCGAAGTCTATAATTGATTCACAGCAGTTACGATATAACTGATCAACAACAGTTATGGTATTTTCATTGTTAAAATTAGTAAACTTCTCAAAATAACTGATTTATCAATTAAAATTAAGTTTACTGAATAAATTAGTAACATTTCTACTAATTCAAATTTGGAAAGGTGGGAAACGAAGCATATGAAAGTGGAGTCTGCCATTGTCATCATTCATATATATTCCCAATGGCTCGAAACCTCCCAGAACCACAACATCATCTTGTTGGGGGTGAACTGTACGACTAAGAGGAAAAGCACAGCATCCAGCTAATGTAAAAAAGAGTTTATTAATTAATTAATTTGAAGATTGAGAAAACCCATTAACTTAGAACTGCTATGTAAATTGTGCTTAACTGTGTGTCTACCAATTATTGTCCAAGAAATTACATTTTAATTTCTTTTTTTAATATAAATAATTTTTCAATATTCGAAAAAAAGTTCTGTATACTTGAACTTGGAGCAAAGGTTGTTTAACATTAATATGTGCATTTATCGTTCAAGCATCTCACAGTTTTTCATTGGTTTAACTAGGTAGAGTGCGTTTTATTTCTGCTAAAACGGTTTATTTGATGGTCCTGATGGAAATCAAAGCAGTTCTATTGAAAAAACTAAATTTAGTTTATTTCGAGCATTCAAATAGTTGGTTGAAAATATATGTTTTTTGGTTGGAGTGTCGTCTTTTTTGGTATAGAATTCAACCATTTCATTAAAAATGCATGTATTTTGTTGGCAATTCGTCTCTTTTAGTAGAAAATTAATCTTCTTTGTTAAATATTAAACTTTTTGTTTCAAAATTCAATCATTCGGTTAAAAATGCCTGTAATTTTTCAAAAATTTGTCTTTTTTGTTATAAAATTCATCTTCTTTGTTAAAAAAAATCATCTTTTTGCTTGAAAATTCAACTATAAGGTTAAAAATTTATGTATTTTTTTTAAAATCACTTTTTTTTTTGTTTCGAAAGTAATCTTCCTTGTTGAAAATTCATATTTTTGTTTGAAACTTCAACTATTCGGGGAAAATATGTGCATTCTGTTAAAGATTCATCTTTTTTGGTAGAAAATTCAACTATTTTAATGAAGATTCATGTATTTTCTTGAGAATTCGCGCTTCTTGTTAGCATCTTCTCGATTAAGAATGCAATTATTTTGTTAAATATTCGTACAGTTTGTTTAGAACTCGTTTATTTTTTTCGTTTCAAAGTGTATCTTCTTGGTTAATAATAAAAATATTTTGTTAGAAATTTATATATTTTGTTGAGAATCCATCTTTCTTCGTGAAAAATTATTCTCGTTTGTTAAAAATTCATCTTTCGGGTTAAAATATCAACTATTCGGTTCAATATTCACATTCTGTAGAAAATTCAACTGGTTTGTAGAAAATTCTTTTTTTTGGCTTGAAAATTTCAACAAATTGGTAGAAAATCGGTCTATATGGAAGAAAATTAAACTTTTTCATTCAAATTTGGTTTTCAAACTGAAAATTAATTTCTTTAAATCAGAATTCAAAAATTCGGTTCCAGAATAAAAATTGATCTTTCTTAGGTAAAAAATTGAAATACTTCGTTAATGATTTACGTGATTTATTGCAAATTCTCTCTTTTGTTAGAAAATGTATTTTCTTGATGGAAAATTTAACTATTTAATTCAGAATGTATGTATTTTGTTGAAGATTCGACATTTTGGTTTTGAAATCAATCTTCTTAGTTGAAACTTCAACTATTTGGTAACGAATTTATATTTTCTGTTAGAGAGTCGTATGTATTTTGGTGAAAATTTGTCCCTTTGATCGAAAATTAATCTGCATGCTTAAAAATTCAGCTATTTAATTAAAAATTTGTGAATTTTGTTGGGAATTCGTCTTTTTTGGTAGAAAATTAGTTTTCTTTATTTAAAAATTAGATTTTATATGAAAATGTAAATATTCTATTTTTGGTGAAAAAAGAACTTTCTCATTTACAACATTAAACCATTTTATTAAAAATTCAAGGAATATGTTAAACATTCGTTTTTTTTGTAATTGATCTCCTTGGTTGAACATGCAACTATTTGGTTAAAAATGTATGTATTTTGTTAAAAATTCCACTTTCTTTGTTAGAAAATTGTTCTTCTTGTTTGAAAATTCATCTGTTTCGTTTAAAATCCGAATATTTAGTTGCAAATACACCATTTTTTGTAGAAGCCTTTTCTCTTTGGTTGAAAATTTTTCGTAGATTCATATTTTCGGGCAGAAAATTCATTTCATTTGTAGAAAAGTGGTCCTTTCGGCTTGGAAATTGGACAATTTGGTAGGAAATTGACATTTTTTGTATCTCATTCGTGTTTTAAATTAAAAATTTATTTTTTATAATGAAATTAAAATATTAAAGTTTTGGGTAAAAATTTATCATTCTTAGTTGAAAAATTAAACTGTTTGCTAGAAGACTTATGTGATGTGTTGAAAATTTTCCCTTTTTATACAAATATCTTCTTGCTTGAAAATTTTACGATTCAGTTAAAAATTCATGTATTTGTTCAATGATTTATCTTTTTTAGTAAAAATTCAAGTATTTGATAAAAAATGTAATTAGGTTTTTGAGCATTCGTTTTTTTTGTAGAAAATTAATCTTCTTGATTGAAAAATTAACTATTTTCTTAAAAATATATTTCTGTTGTTGAAGATTCGCCTTTTTTGGTATACAATTTTTCTTCGTGTTTGAAAATTCATCTTTTGGTTGAAAATTAATTTTGGTCAAGAAGGTGAAAAAGCGTTTTTTCTTATGAGATTCGGGAACTATTAGGTGCAATTAAATTCGAGTAGAAAATTGTTTATAACATACCAAGTAAACTTTTATACTCATTATCTATGAGTGTTGCAGCATTCACGTGATGTCCTCTGCGCTGCAAGCAAGCACCTTCAGGAATAGGGTAATTGTCTGATGTTTCTGGTTGTAAAAGAAAATATAGTTATTAATTCGTTTGAATATTTAAAAAAATCATCAACTTAGAACTGCTAGGGTTGGGGGGGGGGAATTAGCGTACCTAAAAGAATAATTGAAAGAAGAGTTTCTATTAGAAAATAAATAAAATAGTATGATCTTCGTTTTCCTATATCACTAGCCCATGCTTTTTTCATTAATTAAAGAAATTCTTTCAACGTGAAAGGCTCCTTTATTTGACGGAAATCTTTTTGGTGATCTGAAACAGAAAATCGAAAAAGTTTATTAATCTCTATCATCGCCCCTATAGTTCGAACCTCCACTTTTTTATTTCATAGAAAATCAACAAAATCGCTGCGTTTTTTGTGAAAAAAAGAAAAAAAAAACGTTTTTTCAGAAAAAGTGTTTCTTTCACAAGAAACGCCGCCATTTTTTTAGTTTACGACGAAATGAAAAAGTGGAGGTTCGGACCATGGAGACGATGGCATAGATTAATAAACTTTTTTGATTTTCTGTTTCAGATCACCAGGAGAGCCAAAATCACCTGCACCAGCAGACAACTTTTTATTTTTTGCGCACATGCATTTCATTTTATAAATAAATAAATATTTTTTAACATCAAAACAAATTTTTTTCACTTTCCTCGAAGATACCTTCAAACTAAAAAAATATTTGTTCAATTATATACAATATTTCCCGAGAAAAAAATGCTTGAAAATATGCTTTTTTTTGTGCGTTCACATTGGAATCCCCCCTTAACTGTTAGTTTGAAAGTTAACATTTTAGTTGAAAATATATATATTTTTTTTTTGAAAATTCAACTGTTTTGTCAAAAATTGATTATTTTGACTTGGAAATTCAGCAATTTGGTACATCATTCAAGTATTTGTTTGAAAATTCAATTTCTGTTGTTGAAAATTCATATTTTCTGGTTAAAAATTCGACTGTTGTGTGGACATTTTATCCTCTTGGCTTGAAAATTCAAAAAGTTGGTAGGAAATTTAACTATTTGGTCTTTTTTGGTAGGAAATAACATGTTTTATGTAAAATTGCAACAGTTTCGTTGAAGATTAATCTTTTTTGGTTGAGGATTCAACTATTTTGCTGAAGATTCATCTTTTTTGGTTCAATTATATTGTGTATCATTGAAAATTAAAATGCTTTTTGTTTTTAAACAACAACTATTATATTTTTGATTGCAAATTCATCTTTTTGAGTTTATTCGTTGAAAGTTAAACCACTCTCTCAGAAGTGAATTTTTTGTTGTTGAAAATTGAACTGCTCCTTGCAGCTTTCCTTTTCCGTGGGTAAAATTTTTTTTTTCAATTAAAATTTTATTATTTCATTGAAAATGATATTTCGAGGTGAAATTTTTAATTTTCGGACTAAAAATTTAACGGTTTTGTATAGAAAATTCGCGTTTTTGTCTCGAATATTCACAAATTAGTTAGTAAATTTAACTATGTATTAGAAAATTTGACAGTTTTGTAGAAGATTCTTTTTTTTACTTGAACTTAATTTTTTCAAGTGGAAATTTAACTATTGCATTTTTTGTTTAAAATTGATTCTTGATGGTAAAGAAATCTGCTTGATTGAAAATGAAACTTTCTGAATAAAACTTCATGTATTTCTTTGAAATTCGTTTCTTTCAGAAGAGAATTAATCTTTTAGATTGAAATTGTTATTACTGGATTGAAAATTCAACAATTCCGTAGAAGATTTGATTTTTTTTATATATACATTTTTTTAAAATTCAAATTGAACTGTTTAATTTTTCGCTAAACATTGTTTTTCTCTTTAATTTAAACATTTTTGTTTTGGATTGAACATATAATTATTTGATTGAAAATTCAACCTTTCAGTACAGGGCTCGTCGTTTTGGCTTGAAAAGTCCACTATTAGCTTCAAAATTTATGGATCTTATTGAGAATTTCTCTTTTGTAGTAGAGAATCAATCTTTTTGGTTTGGAAATTCATGTTTTTTTTAAATGAAAATTCCAGATTTTGGATGAATTTTTTTTTATTGACTGAAAAATCTTTCTTTGTTGAAGATTCAAGTGTTTTGTTAAAAATTTTTTTCTTTGTGTTCAATTGGACTGTTGCTTTTTTGAAGTGAATATCTGCCTTCAGTTAGAATATTATCTATTATATTTTTTGTTGCGAGTTTAACTTTTTGGTTGAAAATTTGTGACTACTCATTTGAAAAGAGATCTACTTTGTTAAAAAATGAGAAACAGTAAAATTTAACCAAATCCCTCTCCCCCGAATCGTATTGCGTTATTTTTGAATGAACAATGCATAAATTCACGGAAAAAATTATGTCGGCAAAAATACGTTAGATATAGGTTTAGAGGAGGGATTTACAAACCCTAAAAGAGGGGTGCACGTAACATGAAATTTCAGGAAATAAACTGAAAAATAAGGTCGGATAATCAGGATACTCAAATTTGTCAAGGATCAGATATCATTACTTCAAAATTCAAAATTCCAGAACCAATATGGCGGAACATAAATCCTATAAATGGTAGAAAATTGAAAAAAAAATTGTTTGTCGTGACATAAAAGTCAAATTTATGCTCGGCATCAGAAAAAATTGATAAAATTAGTTTAAACAAACGTTTACAAATTATGATAGCTCTGTCAGTCAAAAGACAGACGAACTAACCACAAGTTGAAGTTAAAAAAGAATTAAAAATCACTTGTTTCAAGTCCAGATAACACTAAAATTTAAATACGAAACTTTATCTGGAAGCCTCCAAGGAGACATTGTCCTCGCAAGTGAAAATTGTGTGTGACCTTAATGCATTCGGGACCTGAATTAAAAAAAAAAAAAAAAAAACGAAACGCTTGAAAATGCCCTGATTTTTGTACAAAATTGTATTTTAGTTCTTGAATTATCGGTCTCACCTCTTCCTATCACACTGTCGATTTCATGTCTGTGGCCCTTGTGCACTATTGCAACAAGTCTTCCAGTTTCTTGGTTGTACTCGAATTCAGGACGTCTATGATGCATATGATGTCCTCGCATCGTCTCCATTGAACTTGATACTGGAAGTGGAAATATATGGATTTTTTATTAACGAATTTATTACATGAACCCTAAATTTTCTTCTATTTTTCTAAAGATAAAGACTTCTAGTCTTTGCAATAATTTCCCGATTCCCCTCTATTCCTTTTTTTGAAGAATTCTTTTTTTTAATTTAGTTGTTGAAATTATTGTTGAAAATTAATTTATTTCGCTGGAAATGCGATTAGCTTGTCATTAAGTCATTGAGTTATCTATTTACTTTCCACTTGTTTTGTAAAGGAAAGGTTTTTTAAGATGGAATATTGTCTCAAAATAAATAAAATAATATTGTGATGTAACTCTGAATGCTTCTTAAATATTTTCTTTAGTCACAGAAATATTCAAATCACTTGATATGGGTAGTTATTAATATTCACCGGTTCAAATCTTTTTTCAATATCGTAAAGAATATAAAATAATATTAATAATACAATATACAAATTTCAAATAACATTTTCTCTGGTAGAAGTTTTTGATACTTAAATTCGGCCTAAAATTAAATTCTTAGAATGGAAAAAATGAAAATGAGTATTACCATTTTGCTTTTTAAATTAATGTAGATACAATTTTTATAAGAATCTTCAGGAAATTGTAAAAGATTTTTGAATATTTCACATTTGTCAAAAAAGAATCCAGAAGTGTAAAGAAGATTTTGTTATTGTGATTAGGGTCGATAATATTTATTTATTTTGTGTTCTGCAATTGATTTTTAAAGAGTATGCTTATGTTTAAATTAAATAAAAATTATATTTTTTGTATTTCGTCCCGGACTGACTCACTGGACTCGTCAGAAAGGCTATGTGAATCAGTCCTACCTTATACATTTTGATTGATCTAAATTCATTTTAATGTATATTTTCCAAACAAAACTCCTTTAAGTTTGTAAATTTAATCAATTTTTCAGTCAATAGTATAGCGCATTTCAACCACGAATAGGGGTTGAAACTTCATATAATTGATATAAATTTTGATTTTTTTTTTAAACAGCAGATTTTTTAAGTGTTATTCCGGCCACAGATGGGGCCATAACTTCAATTAAATAACATAAAAAAATTTTTGTTGTGTTTGAAAAAAAAATCAAATACGAATTTAAATCAATTATATGGAGTTTCACCCCCTATTCGTGGTTGAAATGCACTAAATTATTGGCTTCAAAATTTACTGAATTTACATAATGTACACAAAAATTGGTTTCGAAAATATAAATTATAATGAATTTATATCAATTAAAATGCATAAGGTAAGACTGATTCACATATCCTTACTGACGCGTTCAGTGAGTCAGTCCGGGAGGAAACAGAAAAAATCTAATTTTTATATTATTTAAAAATGATTATATATAGTTTTTGAATCAATTGCAGAACACAAAACAAATAAAGATTATCGATCCCAATTCCAATAAAAAAATCTTATTCGCAGTTATAATACATAGGTCAATTAAAAACGAGATCTTTCGAAAAAACAGCAAAGATGTCTTCTAAATAAGAATCTAGAAGCTTTAAAAAAAAAAAATTTTTTACTTCATAGGATTTTACAAAATATTCGGAAAATTTCGAGACTTTGGAGAAGATATTTAGGACTTTTAGAAGGCTGAAAGAAATCGAAAATTATTCCATACATTATTGTTATATATTATATATTATATTTTCCTAAGAATTTTAAGAAAATTTGTTTATTTTCATGAAACCTTTGAAATTTCTTGTAAGGCTCCTAAATTTGTCTTTTCTTACCAAATTAAAACATTTTTCTTTAAAATCTTCTACAATTATTTTCGAAATTTCAGGAAATCGTTTTCAATATTTCGAAACCTTTTTGAATTTTCTCTTGAAGTTTATTTTCCAAAATAAATATCACATAAAATTTTCATACGAATCTTAAGGAAATACTTTACTCAATGTTTTCAGACCTTCTTAACGTTTTAATCTTTAAAAAATTTTCTGATTTTTTTTAAATTCTGCTAAAATAAAAAAATTGCCTTAAAATTTTAAAAATTCTTTTTTGACAATTTTAAAAATCTTTTGAAATGTTTGAATTCTACTCAAATGTTCTCTCAAGTATTCTCAAAGTCTTCTATATTATTTTTCCACACATTTTGAAATCTTCGAAACTTAAAATAATTTAAAAGAAATAGAACATGAACCATTTCAAGTTGACCTTGAAACCTTGAAAGAAAATTTAATCACCTTAAATATTTCATAATTATGAAAAGTAGCTTTTAATTTTTTTTGAATTCTTCAAAATAAGCTTTTCCCCATAATTTAATCTTTTTTATCTCCTTGAAAATGTAGAAAAACTTACAAATTATTGTATGGTAGCCAAATGTTAAGAACAGAATTATTTCCTAACATCAAACGATCACTTAAAATTGAAGTTTTCTCTTCAATCAATAATGCTTAGAAACATTTCGAAATAAATTTTCTGATGAATTTTACTTTTTTGGTCGAATACAACTGTTTTTAATTTCAAATTAAAATTACTTTCGATTGAAAAATCAACTAATTAGTTTAAATTTGAACTACCATTTGAAAAATTAATTTTGTTTTGGTTGGAGATTCATCATTCAAGTTAAAAATTCATATTTTCTATTCTGTAGAAAATTTCATCTTTTTGGTTTGAAACTTTAACAATGTGGTTGAATATTAATTTTGTGGTTAAAAATTCATATTTTTCTTTAAAATTCAACTATTTTGTTAAAAATTCGTATTTTTGATTAAAGAAATGGTTCGAAATTCATCACTTTAGGTCAAACATTGAACTATTTAGTTAAAAATTATTCCATTTTATAGAATATTTGCCTAATTGATTAGAAGTCGGCCTAAGTTGTTGAATTTTGTTAATTATTCATCTATTTCCTTGAAAATTCAACAATTTTGTTGCAAATTCGTTTTTTTTTTGTTCAAAAATTAATTTTTTCATCTGAAAATTTAACCAATCCAGGTTTCCGTGAAGATGTATACTTTTTAGGTTTAAATATTTGGTGGAAAATTAATCGCTTTGGTTAAAAATTCAAGTACATTGTTAAAAATTATTTGTTCATTCAAGTCAACTGGTTGAAAATTCCAGTTTTGCTGAAAAATGAATCTTTTATGCTTTTCAAATCATATTTCTAGTTAAAGATTTGATTGTTTTGTTAAAAATAGCACTTATGAGTTTGGTTATATGCATTGAACTATGGATAATTATGAATATTTAAATATTCCTAATTGTTTAGTTTGAATTTAAGTCAGCTTTCAAATCAATGATTTAATTTTTGGTTATCAGAAAGAATAAACCAAATACTTTTTTTTCTATGTTATTTATATTAAATTAATGTTACAAAAGATTTGTACAAAATAATTAGAAGCCACCACAGGATGATGTACGTAGCCTCCAATAAGGAACTCCTTTTCATTTGTTTCTCTGTTAAAGCTCAAGGAGTAATGATAAATACTACGAATAATATTAATTTTTATTATTATATGCGTTTTACAAAATTGAAAAAAATGAATGATGCATAGAACAATGGCAGTAATTACCACTTTCATTTTTAAGAAATATGACAACAAATTTTTAAGTCGTCCCTTTCCTCGGCAGTTATTGCTTTTCATACTCTATAGTAAACCATTCGCCACTAATATTTTAATATGCATTGAGAGATGTAGTGATTTTTTTTTCATGAAAAACTAATTGCACGATATTACGAAAAAGTAAAATGTATTTTTTTTTATACATGAAAATTTTTGTGTGACCATTTTCGTGTGAACATTTTTATCGTATCTGTTGTTGTTTACGTAAAAATGATTAAATTCTTTTGTTATAAGAAGAAAATTATCATGTGGATAGAACTTTCCAGGCCTTTATAAACGTTACAGTCTCAAAAAAATTGTCAAAAAATGTAATTTTGTTTCTGCTGCGACAATCTGTTTTTAATTTTTTTTAAAATAATTTTTTTTAAAGTTTCGCATTATTTACTCAAAAAGAAAAATTTTCTCCCTGATATATTCTGCGACTGTACTTGTAGAACATGTCTAATTGTACATGGATTCTTTCTATAGACATAAAATGTATGTACAAAAACGTTGCACAACGTATTTGGTTTACGTTGCCGGACTTAGGAGGCTTCCATAAACCACGAGGCCTAATTTTGTCCCCTTTTTGAACCCCCCCCCCCCCCATGTAGTCTACCGTGGCAATATCGTCGGACCCCCCCCCCCAGACTTTTACGTGGTTTATAAAAATCCCGTAATTGACAATTCATGTATTTTGTTGAAAATTCATTTTTTTTTTTTTGTAAAGCATTAATCTTTCTAGTTTAAAAATCAACTATTCGGGTTAAAATTGATTTATTTTGTGCTTTAATGTTTTTCGACTTACTATTGTTTTCAGTCAACATTTTTCTGTTTTCTGGCCAAGCGTTGTTTTTTTGTAACACCTAAGTATAAAGCCACGTGGCTCGGACTCGGACCCCCTCCTCCCCCCATGTATACCAAAGTGGCCTTTCGTCGAACACCCCATCCCCTCCTATAAAAACCACGTGGTTTATGGAAGGCCTCTTACGTCGCTTTTTATATCTATTTTTATGCAGCATTGTTTTCATCTAATAGTTTAATTTTTTAGTAAATTCTTCCTCGTTATCATTGTTTAATTGTCTTTTCAAAATGTAGATAATATCTTCCATGTGTAAAAATATTAAAGCTTACCATTTAACTGCTCCATTTGTGGTTAAAAATTGATTTTTTTTGTTTTAAATTCAACTATTTATGCAAAAAAATTCAAAGCGAAAAATTGAAACTGAAAATTGATCGTCTTTTTTGGTAGAAAATTGATATTTTTAGTCGAAAATTCAAATATTTTGTTTGAAACTTGTGTACATATCTTATTCGAAATTCTTCTTCTCTGATAGAAAATTAATCTTCTTGTTTGAAAATCCATCTTTTTGAGTGAAAATTTAAATATTTAGTTTAACATCAACAGTTTTGTTGAAAATTTATATTTTTGGTTTGGAAATTCAACACTTTTTATTACTTTTCTTGTATTGTTTAAAAGATCTATCTTGGTTGATAAATTCCTGTTTCTGATTTGAAAATAGTGTCTTTAGTGTTTTTTTTTGGGTCAAAATAGTAGCAAAATAACATCATTGCTTGAAAAAAAGTTTAAAATAGTGTCAATAGTGTGTTGAGCCCGAGGCCTGAATTTTTAATTTATTATTCTAAGGGCGGCCACAGTCTAATTTATTTGAAAAAAGTGACCTATTTAAACTGAAAAAAGCAGAGAAATTGCCCTCAAAAATACGTCGAATTGAAAATTATTCAAAAGTATTGTAGTTTGAATGCGAAGTTGCCGACAAGCAGAATTCCAGAGAACATCTCATGAGTGAGAAGCAATAATTTTTTATTCGATGTTTTTTGCAGCAAGTCTCATTTCTAATCCAAAAAATGACTTAAAAGCAAATATATGCATGAATAGTGTGACTAATGTTCTTTTGGAGTTTAAAGCATTCCGAAGAATTCAATTAATAAAACTTCAAACAATTAAAGTTCGATTTTAGTAATTTTAAAATGATTTTGAAAAAAACACAAGGGAATTCGAAAGAATTTGATTGAATGTTGAAGAATTTAAAATGAGTTTAAAACACTTCAAGACGAATTAAACACAAACTGAAAACGCCGTCAAGGCGGACGCGGACTTCTGAATCTCCAGTGTCTTCATAACCGAATTGTTTTGAGTACAGCTTACATCGTTTCAAATGGAAAAGATCCTCTCATAAAAATGGTCAGGAATCACAAGATAGTTGGTAAAGGAGCGTTCCTTTACAAAGCCGCGGAGCAGGCTTCTAAAAGCCAAAGTCAGGAAAAAAGAATTTGAAAAATTCCGCCAAGAGCTAAGAGTAAGAGTAATTGTCCTTGTGATGGGTGCTCTTGGAGGTGCAAAGCTATCACTGGTTCGTAACCTTAAATCCATACCCGTGTGCCAAAAATATGCCACAGCACTTGCGACATGGATGCAGGTCGCTTCGTGTCCTCAAAACACACAAGGGTTTCGCTGTCCTGACGTTGTGATTTCGTCGTGTCCTGTGACCACCTATCTCACGGTTGTGAGACGTGGCCATGAGCGGGATTTACCGTGGTCCTACTGGGAGCCGATGTCATTATTCAGATGGCAGTTGCTCCTAGCGTGGCTCTGCGGTTGTTGATAACCTCATTTTTCAATTATATATATGTGTGGGGGGGGGAGTCTACAAAGACCAGCATCCACTGAATGAAGACGCAAAGAACATAAATAGCTTCAAGGAGCTGTGCAGTGGCCTCATAACACATGAGGAGAAATGCCCACCTATCACTACCGCGGAAGTGAAAATGTATTGATAAGCATGAAGAACTTTTCCGCTTCGGGACAAGATGGTATGATGACCTTCTGGTGGATCAAGTTTCCTTCAACCCACCAGCATCTGGCCCATATTTTCACCTCATATCGAAAGTCGGAAGAGCCTATACCAGCGCAGACTGTTTGGTGAATGCATGGACAGTGCTCCTCCCAAACAAAGAGCATTGCGAGAAAAACAAAATCGAGCAAGAGACACTGGGTACGGAGTATCTGCTACCTCAGGGCGACTCTATTTAATCAGAAGATAATTGCATAAAACGAGGGGATTGGCCCAGTTATTAGTAGAAAGTGGGACCTCCTTAAACTTGATCCAAAAAAAAAAGCTTTCAGAGCATCAACCACGTCAACAAATGATAAAATCTTGTATGAGAATTGGTAAGTATCGGACTGAGGAAGTAACTGTACTTAAATTTTAGGGCAACAAAAATAATTTCATAATTATTCTTAACGATTTTTCATTACCAGGAGACAGAATCATAGCAGTTCCATTTGTGTATTATTACAAATTTAGTTTATGAAATGAGACTTTTCAACTCGACGATAAAATACACCCACTGGAGAGTGACGGAATCGTCATACCGAGAAATTTCGTTAAAATGATCACAAGAGAAATAGGTAGAAAAAAGGGGCATATACTTTTTAAAAAGAACACTGACGTTCCTGAATCTTTTTATCCGATCGACGACTCACAGATGAGCATTCCAATTAGCAACGAAACTAAAAAAGAAGTACGATTTTCGGACGATGTAAACATTTGAATTTATCAGCTCACTCCCAGAACGCAAAAAACGGAAAAATTATATCACTGTAGAGGAGCTCCGAACTAGGTTAAAACTACTACAGGAAGACTTACAGTTGGAAAATATTGAAGAATCACACAGAAAAGTGACTAAAAAATGACCACCTCTTATCACAACATTTTAACGCTGCCAAGTTGATTATGTACCATGTACAACATCAGCTGCTCATAAAATTGTTCTTAAAGAAGTAAAGATATGTGACGTCCTACCTAGAGAGTTTGATCACTAATGATCGAAATTGGTCACAGAATTAATTAATTCTAATCTTTCCTCAATTCAAATTATATTGGGACAAGAACAAGCCAAATGAGTTTAAACGAGAATTCACAGTTATTCAATTTATTAATGGATTTAATAAAGTGGCGACGTGACCGAGCCGTTGAGTTTTATGGTCTTTTTGAAAGGGTTTAAGTATTAGCTCTTTGAAATGATACTCACTAGATTATATTTTTATTATGCTTTTTGATTGTGGAAGGTGGTGTTGAAGGCTCTTAAAATGATAAAGTTGATGAGGAGAATCTGAAATCGCAATTCCCAAGGTTATGAAATGTAGATTGATTTTCAACGGTTAGATCAACTGGTAGTTGATGATTTTGATGATTCCGTACTCTCTGATACTTATGGTAGATAATTATTACATTATTCAAAAGCAATCACAGTTCACACACTTCATCATTCAAGTACTTCAAGTACACTTCCACAATCAGTTGGCGGGGATTTTAATTTACAAAAACTACTTTAGATACAAATTTCCGACGTTTTTACGGATTCGATACAGACTCCGTTTCAGACTCTCAGATTTTCTTAGACTCTCGCAAACTGATTTAGACTTAGGCTCACTAACTTTTAAACACACTTTTGGGACCTGTACCCGCTCCTTATATTGTAATTCATGGTGGTTGCTGCATATTGCCTATGCATGGCTTTTTTGCTGTCTGCCCATTGGTACCCTATATTCTAGTTTTTAGTTTGCCTAGTCGCAAATCACGTTCTCGAAGTATGAGGGAACATCGGTGTGCGCTTTGAGGATGGAAGGATCACCGGAAGGAAGTTTGAGGGTTACCGCTGGCCGCGTGTCAAGCGAGGTGACGGATTACTGTCACAACTTTTAAAATGTAGTAACATAAACATATACGTCTATGACATGCGTACAATAGTTAAAGTTGTAATAGAAGTGATGATAATGATAATAATAACATCAGTTATGATAATAATTAGTCGCGTGGACCTGACAGATAATCAACTTACGTCAGTCTCGACATCCAGAATGTAATCGGGAAGAAATCTGCAATCAAGTTAACGAAATCTTCACAAAAAAGATAGTAGCCGAATCAAACTCACCGTTCAACTCACCCTGCTGGGTGATCTCAAAGAACCGAGGCACTTCAGAGAAAACCAAATGGAGACTACCTATCGAATTCACGGAGCTGAACAAGAAAACCGATCAAAACGCGTGTCCACTTCAGGTAATCGACAGTATCCTCGACCACCTGGGAAGAGCCAAATTCTTTTCGGCTTTCTATCTGAATTCCGACTCTTATCAAATTCAAATTAACGCTGAATTCAAAAAGTGCTTTGCCTTTCCTGCACCTACAGGGCATAACCGTATGCCCTTTGGTCTAAAGAACGCCCCGGCCACTTTCCAAAGAATGATGGATGCGGCATTAAGGGGGCCAATCGGGAAAATTTGCTCTGTTTATTTGGATGACATTGTCGTGTTTTTTAAAATACTACAAGAGTACGACGAAAACGTATCCACATTGTTTGAACGTCTAGGTGCAACGGGGTTGAAATTGCAACCCGTTAAGTGCAAGTTACTGAGACAAGAACTTGAATATCCCGGCCATTTATTTACAAGAGATGAAGTGAAACCCAACCCGAATAATGTATTAGCGGTTAATAATTTTAACAGGGGAAAACTGACTGAAAAAAAGTAATGCCCTTTTTAGGATTATCCGGATATTACCATAAATTTATTTTAAAAAACTATTCAACTATAGCAAACCCAGCTGAAAATTCCTATACAGAAACTTTGGAGAATCCTGAACATGTTCCTATTCACGAACCTGCACACGAACTTTTACAGCTAATCTTAACGGTTCATGAACAGGAATTTGGTGAAGCAAACTTTACCTGATCCTGCAAAGGGACGACTTGCACCGGCAAAGGAACCTTCGAAAGATTCGGTACACGTTTCTGTACAGGTTCTTTTGCAAAATAAATTTAGGCGCGGTTCTTGTACAGAAATGCATATAGGGTCCTTTACAGAAAGCCATAACTAAAACTCATGTCACTTTCAGCTGTGAATTTGTCTCCCTCTTATCCTCTTGGAGATCCAACTCACTATCGAGAGACCCAAGCCACTAGCGATCCCTCGCGGATCAGTTTATATGCAGATTTCCCGCAGTAGTTCCTATATATGAACCTGTACAGGAGCATTTAAAGTTTAGCTTGCATGCAGGTTCCTTTGGAGGATCATGTACAGTTTTCTTCACCAAATTCATGCACAGGAACCGTCAAGATAACATGTACAGGTTCGTGTGTAGTTTTGTAGACAGAGGCATGTGCAGCTAACTCCGCGTTTCTTGTACGAGAATTTTCAGATGGAAAGCCATTGACTGAACTAACAAGAAAAGATTAATGTTAGAGTTGACTTCAGCCTATGAGAGAAGCTTGCTAGAATTGAAAAATTGTCTGCTCCTCCCCCGTATTGACATATACAGATTACAATAAAATATGTATATTGTCCAGAGACGCTAGCAATTTAGGTTTAGGAGCTATTTTATGTCAAAGGCGACATCCCGCTTGTCATATTTCAAGAAGGTTGGATGCACCAGAGTTAAGTTACACCACTACAGAGAAGGAAATTCTAGCGATTGTTTGGTCAATCAGACAATTGCTTCAATATTTATTGGAACGATAATTTATAATACGGACGGATCATCAAGCCTTGAAGTGTCTCTTTTATCTAAAAGATCCCTTGTCAAGATTTCTAAGCTGGAGATTGCACTTAGAACGATATATGTACTTAGCTTCGTCAAGAAAGGAAATAACAATACCACGGCTGATGCACTCTCTAAAATACATCAAATTAATAAACTGGAACATATTTCAGAAAACTTTCCTACAAACACAGAAGACAATGCTCAAGATAATAACCCAAAATCCGATAGCGAGATCATTACTGATAACGACTCAGAAACTGAGGAGATCTATACTAACCCAGAAGCATTGGCAGAGGCAGAACTAGCAAATGATGTCAATCAACCCATCGCAAAAAGATTTAAAAACCACGAGACAAAAGGCGAAAAGGACATTTTCAAGGAATACTCCTTTTGGAAAAAGGATCGCAGGTCGAGCAAATTGAAAATCAAACACGCAGCTTGTGAAAACATTGAATTAAAATCTGCAAGAAAAATAAATTCTTCTTGCTGCGAATTCAACTGCCGGACTATGATGAAGAAGAGTGGATGAAACTAATTTACACTAAGGTGAAAGACTTTGTAACTAATAAAAACTGGAAGATAATGCATTTTTATATAAAAGACACTATAATCAGAAATATAGAGAGACTACGCATTCGTGATATATTGAATTCCCTTTTGCAAACTAAAATTAGGGAACATGATTTTTTCTTCTGTGGACGATCTAACAAACTACTAAGTGAAGAAGAAAAGCTAAATTTATTGAGAGCAGCACAGGGAAACGTAGCAACCGGCGACTTTGGAGAAAACAAAACCATTAGAAGACTAAATGAACAAACTTTTTGGAAGGTTATGGAAAAGGATGCTATTGATTCCATAAAAAAAATGAAGAACTTGCCAACAGGAAAAATTGACCCGAATCTAACCCAAAGTAGAAGCTGTGATTTCAGAAATACCGACGGAGCTAAACGAAAAAATCGACATGGACATAGTTGGACCATTGGGCCAAACACATTTCGGAAGTAAGTACATGTTATCCACTCAGGACGATCTCACTAATTACATTGTCCTGATTCAGTTAAAGGCGACAACGAGCGAGAGCATATTGATTGATTTTCTTGATCTTTGAACTTATATTTTTTCTTGCCTTAAACACATACTTACAGATCAAGGTGCAAATTTAATATCAGAACTTGTTCGAAAATTGGAGAATTTATTCCATATAAAGCAGATTAAGACCATAGCTTTCCACATACAAAGCAATGTAGCCCTCGAGAGAACTCACGAAAGAATAAGAGAATTGCTGTGAACATAAATGTCAGATAATGAAACCAAATGGGATCAGAATATGAATCTAGTAGATATGCTTAGCTTTTAATACAGCAGTTCACGAAAGCACAGGTATGTTACCATTCGAGATAACCTTCGGCAAAAATGCAAATTTACCTTTAGAATTGGCTACGACGAGCTCATTAACATATCAGGAAATATCAGATATGTGGATAAGGCGTCACGAAGAGTATCTTTAAAAAGGGGAATCGACAATAAAAAAGACGCAAGAGCGTCTTAAACGCCAACAAGACGCTGAAATTATACGCACTAACCCTATCTTCGGAACAGGTGATTCTGTCCTCTTACAGGACGGCAGTGAATGAACTAATTTATAAAAGTAATGGTTGGGCCTTCACACCATTATTCGGATAATAGGTAGTACCAATTACGAAATACTTTGCTAGATACCAAACTACATCGTGCATGTTAAGCGACTGAAATTATACTATCAGCAACGTGGAAATCATATCAACTTTCAGCATGATGGTCGCACGAAAAACCATGCAAGTCGAGAACCTTGACCTGGTAAGACTGTACCACACAACATGGCATACATGGCATACATATCCATTGATACTGAACATAAACTTCGGTTTCTCCAATTGCGTAAACTCTAGGAAACAACTTCTTCGATGTAAGAAATAAATTGTAGCGAACATTTTGAAATTAAAATGTTGAGCGGTAGAATTCATCAATGAAAAAAACAAAAATCTTTATTAGATAAACTGATAGGAAATAACAGAAAAAAAACGCCGACTGATGAATGGAATAGGTGCATTTTCTAAAACATTTTTTGGCACTTTGACCAAGAGTGACTTGAAGTACATCAATTAGGAAATTGACAAATTGTAGAAAGTCAATAGAATCCTGGCAACTAGCATTTCAAATCCGACAAGGCTAATCAAAATCTCATCAAATTCAGCTTCATACAGAGTCAATGCAATGATGCCATATGGTAAAGAAAACAGTGACGTTTTCAATAATATTAAAAACTACATAAAAATAACACACCAAATTTATTCATATCGTATTAAATCACCATGTGTGCTATGATTTTACACGAATTAGGCGAAGATGGAAATTTAGTAATTGATGCTATGAATGATGGTAAGCATGGTATTATTCATCCGAAATGCTAGATACCGCGAATATATTGTGGATGAACTTGAAGAATTTTAAGAAACACTTAGTGTGAAATACCCAATCTAATGCCTGTACTGGAAGTGGATCAATTGCATATGCAACGTTTAATACCTTTTGCCTAAAAACGGGGACTCAGCTTTGTACCCCGGATTTCCTGAAATGATTATATACTAATTAACAAACAAAAAACTATTTACTTACCAACCGGTAAAAATTTCTTAAAAGACTGTAATAACTACGACAAAATCAAAATCTGTCAACGGTTATAACCAACTTACCTCATCTTAGAAACATACACACGTAAAAATCAGATAAAGAGAGCCAGGATAAAAATATTAGATTACAAAATGTGCCAGGTTTCATTCAATTTCATTCATTACATTCAAAATCGAATTTTTAACGTACATTACTTTGGCCAATAATCTGGTTTACAATCTAGTACCCGAAAACAAAATCTTAAGCCTCAACTGTCCTGATAAGAGTAATGATATTGTAATTTTTAAAGCAAATCTGATCCGATCAAGCAGAGATTGCGTTCTTAACTCCGAGCCTAATATAATCAAATCAAGGAAAACATTAAAACTTGCCAAAGATACAAGTTTTCTTTTTATTACTTGTATTTTGTTCCGGTTTTGCATCGCTCGCTTGTATAATTTCTTCGGGCGGGAATGTTACCGTCGGTCCGCCCTCTATTGCTCGCTGATTTTGATTTTGGTTATTGTAGTAAGCTCTACCGTTCTGAAATCGGCCTCTATAATTTACTCGACCATTAATAACCTCTATTCTGTCAAAATTTGTCTTTCTGTTTTTGACTATGAGTTTTACCGTATTGCATAAGTTCTTCTTAATTCCCATTCTAGACTTTTCCTGGGATGTAATTTTGCTAACCATTTCCTAACTTCTGTTAAAAATGAATGTATATCTTGATCTTGTTTTTGGTTACAAAATTCAATTTAATTTCTAATTTCTTCTAAACATTTTTAATCCACATCAATTTTAGTAAAATCTTTGTTAAACTTGCTTAATGTATTCCAGTTATGTGTCTCATCACGGCACCACTCAAGAGCTTCTTCAGTTAATAACGCGTCCAAATTCTCGAGGATATGAAAATCAGTAATTTGATATCCTCTTTCAAATCTGTACAAATCGTCTAAAACTTGTACAAGGCTATCGTCCTTACTATTCTTAAATTTACATGGCCAATTATGCATAATTAGGCAATATGCCGCTTTCGTATTATTCTGGGTTGGTAAATTCCTAAATTGGATTTGCCTACAATCTGACCATCTATTATTATCTATTTCACTTTCCACTTATATTTTCTCGATCGCGATTTTCTGGCTCGGACCAACTGTACTCACTTCCCAATCTTTCCTTATCCTCAATTTCTTAATTTAAGTTTTTATTTTATTTCTATTATTTTTTGACATAAAATGCACTGCCTAATGCCCACTTCGTTCATAATCAATTTTATGTCTATCTTCGTTTTCTTTTCCTGAAAATTTACTATTAAATTCTGACCATTTATTCTCTTTTACGATCTCGCGTCTATTTTCGTGCAAATCGAACGAACTATGAGCCCTCGGATTTAATTTTTCCTGAACTAGGTTTTCATGCTTTCTCTCTAGCATTTCATGTTTTCTCCTCAGTTCTTCTTTTCCGCTACTTAAGAATTCGTCCTAAGCAATCGGTTCATCTAACTCATTAATATCTCGTGTATTCGTATTCAAAAAAGAATCTACTTCATAGGTTCGATTCTTTGTCGAACTATCAATTTTCTCATTTTCAACAGTAATTTCCGGAATTTTTCCATATATACCTTATCCATTTTCATAATTTACATTTGGTCAGTTGCTATGCCAAATTTCGAGTTTCGGGGTAGCCAATTCCGAGGAAGGGGGGGGGGGGTACGTGAAGTCGAATCTTGCACGATTGACTCGGGTGGGAGTCCTCAGCTGTGCGATCTGTGATCGACGACCTGGTAGCCAAGTTTCGGGATTGGTCGACCCCAATCGCCAATTTTTGGGCCTCACCCTTTCCGAATTAGGTCAGTGCCGGAAGGAGCACGGGCCCTGCTGGTCCTATTGAAATGGGACCTACCCTGCAAGTCTGTATAACTCGTATTCTGAAATAAAGTTACAGCATGGTTGCACCAATCCATGAAAGATATTGGAATTAATTGTGTATTTATTTTGAACATTTCAAATTTATAAACAGAAAAACACCACGAGGATTGCAAGTTTTCGCTTCATGCTCTAAAAAGAAAGATTTTTTATGTGCATCTTTAAAAATATAGATTTAAAAATATATTTTTACATTATATTATATTTATTCTTCTTTAAATATTGTTGAACTCTTTTCAAATTAATTTTTTTTTACATTTTTCAGATCTTTGAAATAATGATATAATACTCTAACCCAGTTATTTTTGCGTTCAAAAGCATAGGTAAAACCTTGCTACTATTCAGGTGTTTTATTAGTGCACGCAGATCGTTTGCGATGTTCGTCTTGGGCAGAGAATGCCTTTGTATTGGTTCTACATATCTGAAATCTACTAAAGTACGACCAAAATTCCTTTCAAAGTGCTGTAGTTTTTCTGTAATTTCGCTGTTTACATGAACGTTATTCATTTTCGGAAGAGGTTCTAGTGGATCCGGTACACGATGTACATTGTCCCTATGACCTATGCCTTCAGCTACAATCAGGTTTTCGTTGTACACATCTTCCAAAGAGAATACATCAATAGGAAGCTGCTGTGCCACTGACATATTGATGGCAGCTATTTCAACAGCCTAAAGCAATCTGTTTACAGATATTAAGCGTTGCTGATCTGCTACATTCTGCTCTTTTATTCTTGTGGCTAGTTCTGGGTACATAATTAAGAAGAATCGATGATGTTCTCTTTTTACACTTTGCCCGCTTTTCTTTGCCAAAAAATAAAGGCGCATTACATCTCTGTTTATATGGTAGATCCATTTTAATCGTCTTCTTGGTTTGCTGAACTCTTGCTTCTGCCTCTGGTTGAATTAGGCCATCTGCCTCTAGAGGATGTGATCGAACTGGATCATCATCAGGTTGAGTGAGAACTTCAACTGCCGCTGCTTCATCGTGTGATGCAGCTTCGTTTAACTAATGCTCATTGTCGACGTTTTTCCATGCTGAATCAACCTACCGTTTAATCTCAATTTCTCTGTCTACTGAGATAAGATGATTGACCCTGATATCCTTCATCTAACCGATATGGGTTCTTACTGAAACTTCTTGTATGTTAGGATACTTTGCAGCAAATATCGTCCTGAAGTTCTATCCGTTTTCACTTTAGGTTTCATACTCCACACTTTCATAATAGAGACGCACCAATTCCTCTTTCATTGTGGTGTCCCGCTTAATGCTCTCCCACGGTATTTCTGTTGAGTCGATTAGCTGCAAATTGCCAACGTTAGCCAAAGTATCCTCGGCAGGCACAGTTGATGTTCCACTGTTTACAGTTTTTCGCAGATGTTCTTGCTGGCTAGCTGTCTGACACGTGAGATCTGCCTGACCATCTCGAAGCTCACTACCACCACCGACCCTCATGCTGTGGCAATCATCGATGTCCCCAGCTCCGATCGGCTTTGAAAAGGGATTGGAATTTGAATACTTTCGCTGCCCAATTGCGAATTCAAAAAAGAAGGACTGAAACGGCATTCTTAGGTATTAAAATTTGTAATACCTCTGAATGCAAGCCTTTTAACCGAGAACGCACACTTACACTTCTCAGTATTCAAATCACTATACACTGCATACTTTTTTATATCCACCTTTCTTCTCCGTCATCACTTTCACTTTTGCTTCTTTTTCTTCCGCTGTCACTGCTTGTTTTACCAACCACTGTTCAGCGAATATTGAAATGCATTCTGCTGCCGTTGGGCCTCTTATAGGCCCCTACATACCGCCTGCGCACGTGCAAGGAGCAAGGGAAATCCCACAGTGGTGTCACGTTACCCCAATTTTCATCAAATCTCGGTTACTTACCTCATCTGACATGTCGCTGAACCATTTACACGAAATCGGTGATAAACCGTAAACCCGACGTCGGTAATTTATTTTTCGCACCCTGTTACAACTTTGAGCTTTCTGGGAATTCAAGTGATTTCACAATGGCGCCATCTATCGCCGATAGCAACTTATAGACTGGTGGACTCTTAGCAAGCACACGAAAACTGACTCGACGGTGGCACCATCTGTTGCCTGGGACAACTTATAAGCAGGTGGCACCTCAGCATGGACATGAACTATTATCGTTTGTCGGTAAATTACTAGTCACTATTTTACCGACCAAAGTGTCACCGAACTGTCCTTGTTATACTACTATTAACATTTTTCTAATGCTCAAAGAGAAGTAGTCAGAATAGTATCGTAGTTAGTAGGTGAAGAGTTGATAAATACGTTGACCATGCCCACATGATAGTCGAGACTTCAATAAGTAATGCCTCACCATAAGATGCAACGTCCAACAGCTATCGGGATCATGATTTATTGTATAGAAATGTAGCCCTTAGATAATGGCAAAGCTTAGGGATGGAGGAGGGAGGCTGTTCGCAAGCTTATTATGTTTTTCAGGATGTCGAAATTTACTATATTACCAAGTTTTATCTCTTCAGCATTTTTTCCAGGTTACTTCATTTTTAAAGCCCTGCTCCCTGGCCTATAACCTTGCTATACCCGGCCGTATGCCCAATTCTGACCAAAAGTCAGGCCAGTCCAACTCTGGGCGCGAGTGGCCCGATTGTCGGTGTAATATTAACCAGCGAAAGTAAGTTTAATGTGCTCTGCGGTCATCCCAACTCTGGCCCAATGTCGGGAAGACAGTCGGATAGACTCTGGCGAATTGTTTTAAAAGTACGATCAAATTACGATCGGCCCAACTCTGGGTGAGGGTTGCCCGACTTTTGGTATAGTATGAACCAGAGAAAGTAACATTACTGCACCCTGCGGTGGGCCGAACTCTGTCCAAAAGTCAGACCGACAGTCTGATAGACTCTGGCGAATTGTCTTAGAAGAACCATCAAAATACGATCAGCACGACTCTGGGTGACGGTAGCCCAATTCTAGGCGTAATGTTAACAAGTGAAAGTAACCTTACTGCGCCCTTCCGTTACCACAAGTTTGGCCCAACATCAGGCCGTCAGTCAGATATATACTGGTGAACTGTTTTAAAACTACCGTACAAATACAGCGGCATTGTTTGAACCTTTTATAAGGCCTCTGATGTTGTCATTACTAATTGTTTGTTTCAAAGCGCAATGTCGTTGTGTATAACTTTAAAAACTTCAATAAAGTCCATGCAGATGTCGACGAATACTCCACAAATAGGGCCAACTATACCCAAAGTTGTGTTAACCGAGAAAGAAACCTTTTTTCATAACATTTTGTTTTTGAATTTTCAGATTAGAATTTGTTGAAAAAGACATGGCCGAGATTTTGCCAGATACATTCAAGCGGTTCGATAGCTCAGGTGGCTAATGCGCCCATACGGGTTCGGCAGTTTAGGTAGGGTTCAAATCCTTAGCGAGTGCGATTTTTCAACGGCTTTAAAAATGCGATTACATGTGTAAGGGGCCGTTCGTGAAATTCAGTAATTTCAAACATAAACTAAGTGCAGCAGAAATTACAAAAAACCTTTTATTTTTCGCAAACAACGCGTCTTTTCGATGTTGGTCCAACTTCAAGAACCATCGATGTGCCAACTCATTTTCCTTGGTTAGCTCAGTCTTACCAATCATCGTCGGACCACAAGTGGAAAATAGGTAGTCATGCATTATCAATACGCTAGTTGTGCCTACCATTGGTTCACAAAGTTGGCCAAAACTTCCAAATGTTGTCCCAACTGTGGCCCGACCGCATGTTCGTACCTGGATAAGGGCTTAGACATTAGTCTGCAGCTTAGCGGTAAGCATTTTATCTCGTTGAAATCACTTGTAGTTTTCCTGGTTTCTGATTTTATGAAACGCGGGTGTTTTTTCATGCGCCCTAGTCTGCAATCAACATTGTCAGCCATATCGAGAACTCGTCAGTCCAGGAAAGCCCGACACGTCATGTGGTCCTTCAGCTAATGGGCAGGCAGCCGACCAAGTTTATTAAGTGTGGTAGAATGTCCACAATAATGCCTCCTCCAAGCGCCTGCATTTTTGAACAAATATTACACACAAAAAAATACCTTCATGTGCTACTAGATTTTTCCAGACACAAAACACCAACCGCGTGTCGAGAAACTGAAAGTTGATGCAAAAGGTCCTGTTTCTATCCGATAAATCAGAAAAGCTAATGAGCTCACACAGTTTAGTAAAAGTGAATATCGCATATTCATTTTTAAAGTATGTCGCGTTATAAACAGTAATGTCAAACTTTAACTGCTGCAGTTGCGGGAATTTCGATGGTAGCAATCCCATTCGCATTTCACCCTCATTGTGAAATTCTTACGATAATTCAACGCAGTAGAATATAGTCGATACCCTATGTTTTCGAAAATCTGCGGTAAGGAAATTTTCTTCAGGACAGTCGTATTTCGCCAGAGACTGTACTTAGTAGTTGGTGAGTTGATTGGGTAACGTTACGATGCTGGCACTATCACCTCAGTTACCAAAATCCTGGTTCCAGAGCACCCATCGATAACAACTTCGAAATCCTTGACCTTCTCTCCCTCGGCCTTCTTCAACTTATTCGAAACTCTTTAGAAAAAAGGTCAACTTGAGACTGATTTACTTCTGACAGAGCCTCCAAAGCACAAAGAGCTTGTTCTAAGAAAAGACGAGCCGTTTAGTCATCCATTTTTGACCCAAAATCTAAAACGGAAAAAAATTCTTAAAATTGACATATTCTTATAAAAGCTATACTTTAACGGAATTAACGAATACTGCATTACAGGTTTGGTTCAAAAATAGACGTGCAAAATGCCGACAACAAGACAAACAGAGACAGCAGCAGCAGGAAAAGAATCCAAGATCAAAAAAATCTGCCGGAAATTTGGGAAGTAATTCACTACTAGGAAAGAGTCTTTCCACAGCTACGTTACAGACTCCAGTAACAGTAGTTCCTGCCACCACACCTCTGTAAGTTCATTTTCTTCCAAGTTGAAATATTCTACACAATTAATACTTCTCTTCAGTTGTCTTTATTAAATTCATGCACTAGAAGTACTTCATTCGAAAAGCATGCCCATCAACGTGGCAAAAGCTCCAGGTTTGGATGCTAGATGTACAGTAAGCTGCTGTAGTCAGTTATATGCAAGTCCATGACTCCTGTGACTTTCAGCAGACATTGTTGTGTATTATGCAATCAGTAAAAATAGTATATTATGTACCTAGTGCCTCTTCCCCTTTGGCGCATACGATATGTTTATAACAAATGGATGATTTCAGAACGCGCGAAAAAAATTTGATTTTTGTAAATTTTTCTAAGAAATATTTGGAAAGATATTGATGTAGGGTTTGTTATGATCAATAAATATACTTTTGAAATACATTTAAAAAATATTTTTAGTTTATTTAATGCGCTCAATATACATTTAAATGGCACTTTCTCGAAACCACGTTTTTTACCGCTTGTTAAAAAAATCTCCGAAACTACGGAATCGATTGGTCTAAAATTTTTACCACATATTCTATACACTTACATCAACCGGTGATAGCGGAATTATATATGACATTTTATTTTTACTATTTTTTGCAAAAAATAAGCAAAAAAAATCACATTCCTTATTTTTATTCGAATTGCCGCAATTTTTTTTTATGTAAATGAAAAAATCTGCTATCACCGGTTAAAGTATATGTATAGAATATGCGGTAAAAATTTCAAGATCAATCGATCCGGTAGTTTGGGAGATTTTTTTAACAAGCTGTAAAAAACGTAGTTTCGAGAAAGTGGTATTTAAATGTATATAGAGCGCATAAAAAAAAACTAATACAATTTTTTTAATGTATTTCAAGAGTATATTTATTGAGTAGAACAAACCCTAAATTAATATCTTTCTTAATGTTGAAAAAAAAATTTTAAATAGCATTTTTTTCGCGTGTTCGAAAGTAGAATCCTGCCTGAAGATGTGACTAAACTTAATTTGCAAAAAGTTAATAACAAGTACTCCTTGTTTCCATTTTTTCGTAAACCGAGCTTTTCCCATTTAAAACCCAGGACTCGGAACGAGTTACTTTTTAGTAACGTATTTACTTTTTTGATCCGCGGTTACTAAAAAGTTACTAATTTTATGAAAAGTTTACTGTTGGTTACATTTTTGCTTGAAATAACGAAATGAGTGAATTCATTAATCGTATTATATGGAAACTTTAGAGCCGGGAAAATTAGAGAATAACAATAAAATAACACTTAGTTCGTATGTAAAATGTATAAAAAGAGATATCAATTGAATTATTACGAATCCTAATAAAAATTGCAATTTAGCTAAAATGGCTAGGTTTGAATTTAAAATTTAAATCTTTTTTGTTGAAATATCGAATTATGTATTATATTTTTCGATGAGAATTTATCTTCTTTGGTTGAAATTCGCATAAAAGTTGAACAATTTTTGTTGAAACTATGTTATTTAATCGAAAATTCATCTTTTTTGGTAGAAAATTAATCTTCTTTTTTGAAAATCACCCTTTTGTATGAAAATACAACATTTTATTTGAAAATTCTTTTTTTTAGAAATGTGTTTATTTTGTTCAAAATTCGTATTTTTCGGTTGAAGATTCCCCTGTTTTCATAGAAAATTCAACTATTTGCAGGGTGCACAGTCCTCCCCTTTTCTTCTTAGTTTCCCCTTTTTTCTTGCGATTCCCCTTTTTCCCCTGTTCTAAAAAACTTCCCCTTTTCCCCCTTTTCTCTTTAAATGTACGATATTTGAAAATACAATATTTGAATTACGCGGAAAAGGAAGGATCGCTCCTTAGTTCAAGTCCCACTGACTAGAGTCCGTCAGTTTCCCAGAGTAGCTACACCTCGCGATGCACTCTCTCTGGTTCACCTATCCAGATATATAGCCCTATGAGACCCTTAAGCCCTCCCACCAACTACAAGGTCCCGCGATCCCCGGGGAGAGATAAGAAGTGCTAAGTGTTAGCAAAAGTGGGGGTATGAGTACATTTCCAGCTTTTCTACTTGAAATAATTATATCGAGTAAAAGGAATAAGAGAAAAAATTATAGTGGCATCGATAAACTAAGTTTTTTCAAAGAAACGAAGTGGGATTAAAAATTATAAAGGGTTTTTTTATAGAAATTTATCCAAGGAATAGTTATTCTATTTTTTGACATCAAAAATGTTTTGTTTCATAAACGGCTGAGGCGAAGATTTTGGTTTTTATCAAAAAATAGTTTTAAGGCGTCCCAGACACAAAATCAAGAAAGACATTCTTGGTTTTTGCAACATTGGGTTAAAGTCACTTTAACGGAAACTCAGGCACGGAGAATATGTCAGTTTTGGAACATACTAATTGTCCAAGAAATTTTATAATATATCGGGTGCACCCGTTCGTCGACTCACCATTTGAAATTGTTTTGGATATTGGCAAAATTTTAATTCCTAAAAAGTTCTCGTAGATTACGTCTTGAGCGACCTATTCCACGACCTCGGGAACCCGGATCGTCAACACACCACTGGTAGTTAGTTTGGATGTTGGCGCAATTTAAATGTTTAAAAAGTTCTCGTAGATGACGTCTGGAAAGACCTCGTGTACGTTCCGGTGTACTCGGGTATTGGTTTTACCAGTCAGAGATATGTCGGCTATTGGCAAACTTAAGATTTTGATTTTCAACACGGGTTATTGTTGTTGCCAGATATTTCCAAGTTCATTGCCATGCGTGAGACTTGCTAACTTCTTTCAGGCGGGTATCTAACTTCTTATTAATCTTGAACCTACAAGTACTTGTCACTAAGAAAGAATTTTCGATCAAAAAATTTTTCGACATTCAAAATTTCCAAAACTATAAAATTTTAAAAGTGATAAAGATGCGGAAATTTGTAATTCCCTAAGTATAAATGTAAATTTTCGAAATTTGATAATCTTGAAATTCCCGACAACGTATATCTAAAACTCCAGAAATTTAAAATTCCCGAAATTATGAAACTAGAATTTGAAAATTATCGATTATCTAGAAAAACTGCGAATTTATTTTAAAAAGCATTCATTCATTAGAAAAGAAGAAATTCTGAACCCGTAATTCATTACAATTTTTAGAGCAAACAATTTTTTAAGAAACGGATAACAAAAATATGTCACGCGGCCCTGCAAAGCTGTAGCTTATATTTTAGATTTTTTTTTATACTCCAAGTTAAGTTATCTGCGAGGTTTTGTTAGGAGTTGCGAATGCGTAGGTAGGGAGTTCGAACCCACAGCGAATAAAGATTTTTATAGCGTGCGAATATTAGTGTAGTGATTGTTTGTGTAATAGTGACTAATTATGTAATTAAATATGTCAACAAATATTAAAGCATAATTATATTAATAATAATGAAGAAGATAAATTTTTAGGCGAAAAATCGGTCAGCATTTTATAGAACTGTTCTCTATAGTTTGGAGACTTCTCGGATATAGACTCTCTATTAGCTGGAATCACTTCATCTGGTTCGTCAACACTGTTCCTCATAACATTCTACAAAGAGTGGCAGCTCTCAGGAAGTATTCAGAGGTGAAACTTTCATTTTCAACTGTGCTCTCTGCCGCGGAAGACCGTCTGCGGCTAGAGACCGGACTTTAAGGAACTGGCTTTAAAGAACCATGATCGTAGCTTCCGGAGCATACAACTTCTCATAATAAATCTTTATTGATACTTTTGATATATTTCACATATACATAATTACAAATAGTTCAAATCAAACTTGTTTAAGTTAAGCTATTGCTTGCTAGAATTAAAAAATTTTTGTTTAAATACAAAAATTGTTTGAATGAGTCAAATATTTGTTTGGCCCTATATCAAAGAAAGAATTTGTTAGATTCGAATAAACATTTTTCTGAGTAAAGGGGATAGCTTCAGTACAACCTAACCTGATGCTCATTGTATCCAACGGCACTTGAAAATCATTCAATTTTATTGTGCTTGTAATACCACTGTTATTGCAGGACAGGTTGCACTGCACATTGCATCACTTCTCGTCATTTTTTTCTGATACAGTCTCTTTTTCTGATAAGGATTGTACAAATATCACACGCATGATGTACCATTCAACAACTTCAAAAATAATTGCTCTTCATCATTATTTTTCCGCATTTTATTTACTTTCCATTCACCCATAAACTCTCACTGCTACTTTCTAACTTTTTATCGCAAAAAGTGGTAAATATTTATGAAAGACACGAATTATTCGGAATACTTGTAGACCACGCACTAACGAAATGATTAGCGAGGACGCCATACCCTGGTATAAAGATAGCGTCTATTCTAGGCGGCAGTGGTGCCAATTCGTGCCCAAGCTCGCATCTGTTTGCAGAATACTCGGCCCAATTCTAGGCCAAAGTATTAAAAACATGGTTCAGTATGGAACTCAAACTCTTCATAAACTTTTAACTTGTACAAGAAATTTTGAAGAAACTAAATTCAAAAATTTTATTCAAAAAGGAAGTAACTATTTTTAACCGTATATTAAGTTTATCTGTATTGATATTTTTGACACAGTCGGTAGAAATGGTCGGCCCATTTCAGTATTCCGGCTGATTTAAAGTAACTATAGTTGCTCCGACTTTGGCAGCGTATGGTGAGCTAATAGTCGGCAGAAAGGTTGTCCCGCAGTTATTATTATTATTATTATTATTATTATTATTGCAAATGGTCAGGGGCGTCTAAGTCTCGTAGCGTTAAGGTTATCTATATATAACCTATTTTATTGTATCCTTGGATCTAGTCCTCTTTAATGAGGCCGGTTTCCTCCATATAGACATTTATTGTCGCATGGGGAATGTCTACAAAATCATCTGGTTCGCAGAAATGATGTTCTAAATACTACACTCTGAGGCATACGAGCACATCACAGTCGCAGAGGACCTCGTTATTGATTTTCACATTAGTTAGGTACTTTTTTAAGCGGCGGTGGCCCGTGCGCATTTCTACTACTATTTTCACCTGTTTTCTTTCAAAGTTCAGGAGTTTTTTTAGAATTTCCTAAACATGGTTCTTTGATAAACCTTTCAGAGTGTATCATTCCTTTAGCCTTTTCCAATAACTCGTGCATTCCTCCAAGTACCACTTTTCAATGGCATTCGTAGGGCTTTAGTAGTCCCACTTTTTGCAAGCATATCTGCTCTCTTGTTGCCTTTAATGTTCTCGTGTCCAGGAACCCAAATCAGATTCACCCTGTTTTCACCGGACACTTCGAGAAGTTCTTGTAGGCAACTACAGACAAGTCTGGATGTAAACTCCTCCAATTGGAGGGCCTTCAGAGCAGCTTGGCTCTCGGAGCATATGTAAATGTGATTAACAAACCCACATGTACGAATCTCCTCTAGGCGGGCCTTTGATGGCCACGATTGTATTTCGTGCGATTGTTATTTCAGCACTAGGTTTCATCCTAAATACGCCAGCTCCAGATCCAAGGGAGTCTTCAAAGCCGTCTGCATACCCCGTCGTAAATGAATTTCTTCTCTGTTCATTGTGCCACTTCGCCCTTCTTCGGATGATCACATTAAAGGACTTCATGAACGAATATTCTTTCAGTAAGTTATCAGAGTGCATGTGAATGACCCCATGCAAAGGATTTCATCCCCCGAAAATACGCTCTTTACTTTATCATGCAGTTCAAGGAAAGCGGTATCTCTATGACCCTCCCTTAGATAAAGTCTGTACGCTTCCGCCACAGCCCTCGGCCTAATTAAAACGTGCAGCGATGGTATGCCTAAGGCGGATTTCAATGCCGCTGTTGGGGTTGTTCTCATTGCTCCAGTAATTGCCAGACAAAAGAAGCTTCATAGGCTCTCCAGCTGACTCCTGGAACTGACTAAACTGGTTCTTGGCACCCAGATCAATGAGGCATAAGTAATAATTGGTCTAATGATTACCGTATATAATCAGTAAACTACCTTGGGTTTGAGTCCCCAAGTTTTTCAGAGTACGCCTCTGCAAGCTCAAGAGTCTGCTTTGGCCTTTTTTACTATCGCAGCAACATGTAGTTTCTAGGTTAGTTAAGGGTAAAAAATGATGCCTAAATACTTAGCTAATGCGGAGAAGTTGGCCTTTTTGCCATAGAATTTAGGATTAACGAGATCGGGCCGTTCAATTTTATCTGGGTTAACATATAGGGCACGGCCGTTGCACCAATTCTCAACAATGTTGAGAGCATTTTGCATGGGTTTGACTAAATTTCCTTGATATTTTCCTGTTGCCTGGATGGTAAGGTCATCTACATACACTTGTGTGTGAAAACTTGATTCATTTAACCTGCGAATCAAATCATCCATAACGAGTGCTCACAGGGTGGAGGATAAAGCTCCTCCCTGCTGGTAGCCCCGTTTTACAATCGCTCTCACGTGGCAACCTTGGAGCAAAGATTAAACAATTCTGTCGCATAGCATAGAGTGCATCCATCTATTAACAGTGGTACTTACACCATGCTCCTCCGCACCCTCTGTATCTAGATACGCTGCAATCGCTACATCTCATGTTCGCCCTGATTTTTGAATGCGGGAAGTAAATGCATGAAGTATGTCAACGATAGATCTGCCTTTCTGTGATGCAAATTGATTACTATGAAAAGGTTTATTCGGTAAGTTTTTCTCCTTCGTATGAAAATCGACTAACTTTTCCAATGTTTTCAACATGAAAAAAATTAGGATAATTGTTCTGAATAATTTGGCATCATAGTAGGAGTCTCTCCCCGGCTTCGTTATAAAAATCGCTTTGACCTTCTTCCATGCCACAGAGGTATATCTCATACCTATATGCACGCTCTACAAATGTTACACAATGTCACCTGTTGGCAAAATCATTGCCCTCAGTTGACATGTAGGGTTTTTCTTTAAAATTCTCTAGAGTTTTACAGTATCAGGTACATTTTGAATGCCTTGACAATGCCTCCTCCATGAGTTTCTCTTAGCCGACTGTATTTTGTCAGTATATCTATAGCTACATTAATCTTATAAAAGCCCGGTTTCCAGTTTTCCTGCCTCTATCAAATAGTCTCCTAATTTATTTTTGCAAAGCCTGAAGCCCACTATTCCACCAAGGAGCATCCTTTTCTGGTTTTGTAATACGAAGAGGACAATTAGCCTCATAAGATTTATGTATGGCCCTCTGCACTATATTCACAGCAAACTTCAGCCCCCAGAAATCATTCCCAAGGACTCTTCAAGATCTTCCCCATGTTCTTGAATCAGAACAAAATCTGTCTCTTCCACTATAACACGTCTGCTTAAGGTGGCCGGCGTAGATTTACAGTGGTGTAGATTAATTTTCATGAAATCCAAATCCGACGAATTTACGCTGGATAGCTGCTTTTACTGTCCTCGTAGTCTCCTTCGACCTGGAAAAGAATTAGATCTGGATCCTTCTCATATCCAGATACGATTTACAGTCGATCTTTTCGATGTTTTGGACCACTGTACGGTTCGCACTCAGGACTAACTGGGTCATCCTGGTGTCTTTCTTAACATCGATGATGGTCCACTCCCCTATTTTAAATATAGGGTTCTGGACTGCCAACCATTCCAGGATGGATGATGGTTCCTCAGACGTTCCGGGTATCCATGCTATAAGCTTGATAGGCTTGGGAAGGTCCTTAGAATCAATGGCTTTTATTCTTGCACCTTTCTATAGTTTGATTAGCCATGCTCTAGACATCTGATCTGAGTAAATGACTGTAAGTAAGTTGGTATTATAATGGCAGTCTTCAAACCTCGGGATAATGTCACCAGGTTTTACCCCGGCGATCTTAATCTCGAGGGCTGCCTCGATAGCCATCGCTTGTACTGAGTTGAGCTTCTGTTACGGGAATCCGTCAGATACAATGGCCAATTTCAGGCTGCTTTGAAGGGCGAGACTGTATGAGTCACTTGGGTCTGTAGACGTGCTACCTTTAGACCGGGGTCGCTTAGGACTCCCTATTTGAGAGTTTGCCTCATTTCGCAACAAAAGTAGCTGGCGTTGATATCTGAAGAGTGAAGGTGCATAAGGGGGAAACCACATATTTTCGAAGTCGAGTTTTTTGGCTTAAGAAATCTTTAAAAAATCTAATAAATAATCTCCTGAAAGCGTTTCCTTTAATTAACTTTTTTAGTATTCAAAAAACATGATTTATCAAAAGGATTCAATCCACAAACATGACTTGCTCCCACATAAAGAGTCGCGCTTGCGCAGTGACTTTTATCAGAAGTTAAATACATTTCTGAAAAGTACAAGGGCACCGTGAGAAGTGTTGTTAAAGTTGATGTTCAATAAAAATGATGTGCACAGGTGGTTCACTACCTATAGTAAATCTTGATACATGTGAAAAACCGAATGATTATATACTTATTTCTCTGTAGGTTAGTATGTAAATATACTATAATAAAATAAATATAATGTAATAATATAATATATATAATATATAATAAAATATAATATAATAAAATCTCAAGCGCAGATGGAAAGTGCTGTATCAATCAGGGGGGGGGGGGAGTTTATGTTTTGGTCTGTAACGTCGCATTTGCCATATCGTTTGTTACGGCACTTCACGAGTCGGCCCTAGGGACCATAAATCATGCCAAACTCGACAGACGCCGGTTAAACCGAGAGCGATCAAACCGAGATTTCAGTGTATTGGAAACCACATGACTTTTTAGAGAATTTTTTTAATTACATTTAATAGTTTAATATCTCGGGGGACAGTTTTTGTTTACATTCAAAAATTCGAATTACAGTATCAGATGCCTTCCCCTGAAGCTGGAACTTATTATAAAATTATGATTTTTTTCAAATTACGAATTACGCGTCTAATTAATATTCAAAGTCTGTGGCATATCATAAACAATGAGGGACATAACCTCAAAATTGATCGTAGATTTTAAAGTTTTCGAATCTAGATGATTTTTTAATAGTAACTTCTGTCCGAATCGATTCATCAGATCCATATCCCGGGAGCAAGTCTTTATTTGTTTTTTAAATTGCGAAATAAAATTTAGAAAAAGTTTGTTGTCAATCCTGTAAACTTCAATATTTGTGGATTGCCTCTGTAGGCACCTTCACCCTTTATTTCTTCTGGGCAGAACGGCTGTACTTATTATCTTCTTAGGGCCCTTCTTGGACCTAGCATTCTTGGTAGCTTTAGCCTCGTTTATGGGACTAATTACAGTCCCATTTCCAGCCGTACCAGTCGAGGTGCTACGAACCGTATAGGCCCCTTGTTGATTTAAAGGCTATTTAATCCCTTCATTAGTTACCATTTTCTCAGGAAAAGAAGTGTTCATAGGGAGGGTCATTTAAAACTCCCTTCCATGTGTTTTTTGTTATTTATTATGTTTTGGAATTCATGTTATTTCCACTAGTATTTAGGGAATTAAAAGGTCTGTCTCCACAGAGCTCTGCTTGTAGGGATAATGCAATTTACACTGGGAGGTTGCCCGGTATCCCAGGACAACGTATCTGTCACCATACACTGGTAACATTCAGCCCTCGACACAGTAGTTCACGTTTTGGATTTTTGGGGAATCGATAGCCATCCGACATTCACTGCTTAGTCGAATTCACGCTGATGCTTCCTCCCTACTAACTAAAAACTCCTAAACATTAAGTTCGTCCTCGCTACGGCTTCCAGGTCGTCGCTACCCGTGGGAGATCCTAGGCCTCCTCACCGCGGCCAGTTCCGAACCCGCCTTCTCCTTGGGCAGGGAAATTTAATTCCTCACCGTGAGGAGTAGTCCAGTTCACGCGTCCCATATAGGAGGAAGTCCATAGTTATCATTTCGGTAGTTCGGCCGACTTCAAGTAGCCATAGGTATATCCCAACTCTGGTAGCGTATGATGAGCCCATTGCCGGCAGAAAAGGTCGGCCCAAAGTCATTATTTCGGTAGTTGAGTCGACTTTAAATAGCCGTAGGTAGCCCAACCTTGGTAGCGTATGATGAGCTAATAGCTGGCAGAAAAGATCGGCCCGTAGTTGCCATTGGGGTATATTTGGTATATTGGGTATATTGGTATATTGGGTATATTGGTATATAAAATTAGGCTGACGGCAAATTCGCACATGGTAAATCAATAAGATGTCAAAATTTGGGGAAGTCAAGTTCAAAATGAATTTAGACTATAAACTTCTCTTATTTGAATATGTCGTAAGTCGACAAGTTTGAAATTTGAGGTTAAAATATTCTTAAGTTGTATAGATTCATTCACAGTAAGGTAGACCGAGGCAAGACTAACGATTTAACATTCATTGCTCTATAAAAAGTTAATATGACGTGGAAGTGATCCATTTTTCCTTTTTTGTTTGTGTCTCACATTATTTTATATTATATTTCCATACGGATTATTCATCATAACAAAACAATAATTTAATTATTTCTAACAAGCTGTACTTTGTTGCTTTTGCCCCACGTGTCGGGGCAAACCCGACGACGGTTTTTTTATAAAGTAGAAATATCTTGAATGTAAAAATTGATTGTTTGATTCTTCTGAATGTTATGCACTGAAGAAGTTATTTTTAAACATGTGCAGCCAGAAGTAAAAAGTATTTTTTATTAAAAATAGTGATAGCTATGGTGTTTAAATCTTATATTTTGAGATTCTGCCAGGTGCAGACGACACGCATAGGTATCTGCCTAATAAGTAAGAATATTCTTTACCGACCGTTGATATATAGAATTATTGTGTATTTTACACGCGTTTTGTTTTGAGGGTATTATCGACAAAAATAGTAGAGCGACCATCCAAGTATTTTTCAACTCTTTTCTTGGTTGCATTTGCCTCGATGATAAATCCTTAGTTATTTTCTAAATCCAATACATTTTGGACTTGGATTAAGTTTAATTTTTTTAATTACTTGATGGAATAATGTTTCATCTACCAGAAGATTACATTTGTATGCTGTTAGTATTTTAATTAATGCTGCAAACGTTATATTTCTGCCAGCGAATCTTCCATTCCTTAGTTGTAAAAACTGTTTTCTGCATAATTCTTCCTTTACAACGTAAATCTGCAAGATTTCAGTTTATATCACAATTTCTTCAATAAAATAGATTATTTGATATAAAAAGAATGATTGAAATGATTTAGGAATAGCAATGTTCTTTGCAAAGTCACTCTTGTCCCGGCAGTCCGTTTTGCCCAAGTCTACTCTAAAGAAAATGCCTAAAGTTCTCGACTCTAAATCCAGACAAATTTTGAGGAATTTATTGCAAAACTATTTTAAGTAGTATAAATTGTAAGTATTTGTTTTTATTGTATTCTTGATGAAGATCATTCAAGTATGGATGTCCGCAATCTTGGGAGCTAATTTATTTTTAAATAGTTTAAAGTAGAAAAGTTTAAGATTTAAAAATACTCAAAAATTAAAGTTTAATCGTGTTTGGAGTAATTTGATTAATTTAAGTGGAATTGGTGAAGTTTCAAGTTTTAAAGAGACTTAGTGTTTGAATGTTTTCCTTTTAAAAGGAATTTTAATTTAAAAGATTTGAAGTCTGTAAGCAGTTTATGATTATAAATCATACCAATGTATACCGCAGAAACGATCTCTATCTACGGTTTCAATCTTAATTATTTAAAACTTGAATTTTGAATAATTATCAATATTTATATTTATACTTATACTTTATTTATATTTAAACGGGCTTGTGATCCGTATGATGACCAAAATCCTCGCGAGCAAAAACACATATACGTTGCTGCGCCTTTTATATCACGATCTCGAGATTAAGTCTACCCTAAATCCTTGAATTTGTGTACATATGCGATACTTTTCTGTAGTTAGTGACTTTCATCAAGTTTTCTCGAAAATTGCTTTAGATAAGCTATTAGATTTTATAGGTATAATTCAGAATCGAATTTACTTCTTAGTTTTAATTCATGTTATTCTTTTCTAGTCACCTTTCTTTCTTCCTTCAGCAATCCTCATCATAATTTTATAAGAACGTTCACTAATTTTTAATTGTAAAAATTTCAATTTTGAAGATGTACAATTGCTCGAAAGTGGAAATGGTACAGTATTAGATTTTCGTAGAATCTCAATTTTAAAACAAAAAACTTGAATTTTAGAGTTTACTTTTGAATTAAAATTTCCTACATTCAAACGTTTCCATTTTGTTATTATAGTACGATTTTCTATGCTTTATTTAAAATCTGTCGATTTTCGATTGTCAAAAGTTTAAAATTATTCAATTTTGGAGGTTAAGATTTGAAATTTTTATTTTTTTAAGTTTTGACTGTTACTTTTATTACAGTTTAAATCAATCCGATTTTTGTATTAAAGCAAGACTGTCCGTCTTACAATAAAACTTGTTTTCCGTGAGGAACTCAACGTTTAAAAAATTGTACTAACTTCTTCATTCAAACTTGTATATTAATTTCATTTGAGAAGTGATTCCTTGAAAGAGAGAAAGAAAAAAGAATTTCCTCAAAAAACATTCCCATGCCCGTAACCAATTTTTTCAAAGTTATCTGTAGAGCGAGGCCCATTATCAGAAGTAAAAGAATATCAAAAAAAGCTAAAAGGGCATTACATGATTCTCTATTTATACCGACTGTGATGTACGGTAGCGAGATCTGGACCTATCAAGAAAAGGATAGGAGTAAAATTAACGCGATTAACATGAAATTCCTGCGCATAATATGCGGCAAAACACTGATGGACAAAGTGAGTAATGAGACAAACCTCAAAGAATGTGTGTGGACGAAACACTAGTTGACATATGTGAATGAAATTCTTTGAGATGATTTGCGCATGTTGAGAAAATGAAAGATGAACGAATAACGAAACAAGTGTATAAAGTTAATTTAAATGGCAGTGTGTCCAAAGACAGACCGCGGAAAGAATGGTTAGAATGCGTGAATGAAACCCTAATTCGAAGAGACATAAGAAGCCATAGAAACATAAGAGCTTGCATGAGAAAATGCATGGACGTGAAGGAAGAGAGGTGTGCCAGGACAGAAAGGGGTGGCGACAAATGGTTTGTAAGAAATGCATGAAGAAGAGTGTCAGTGGAGTGAGTAACGCCTGGAACAAAAGACCTTGGATAATAATGGGCCCGAGTGGGGAGCTTCACATGATGACTTTGTGAGGCTCTTCACTTGGGGTGATCGTTAGAGAGATTGAGCAGAAACCTGGGTCGCAGCAGTGTTGCGGAACAAACGTCTCATTTAAATAAATAACACGGGAATTCTAGATCAATCTAAAAATCTATAGCCCTCCCCCAAATTACTCCCTTCCTCGCTGAGTGAGTCACGCTTATCCCGAATGGGAAATGGCCTAATGGTATAATAATAATAATAATAATAATAATAATGTTTTCTTCTCACTAAATCCCGAAAAAAAATCACATATTCTATTTGCAAAGATATTTAACTTGTATTGAATATGATTTGTTTGTATTTAAGTTTACGTGTAGTTTCTTGAAGTGCCACTGACGTCAAATTCAAATCTTTATTCATAATGAAGTTCGTTAATATTTTTTAAACTCTTCGTAAGTCGTTGGCTTTCAAATGAGAGTTTTCAATGTAGGTCATTTTTAAATTTTAACTGATTCAGAAATGAAAAAAGTTTTAAGGGCGTGAATAAAATTGCAGATTACCAATCTGATATCATCTTAATGCTTCAGAGCTTCTCTGGTTGAGAACTTGATATCTTGAAATCTTCTATCTGAGATTCCGTGACGGAGCTGATTGATGTAATAGATGCATCCGTTTCTCAGGCGAAGAGCTAATTTCCAAAATCACGCTCTATTTTGACGTCTTATTACTTACGGCAACAGCACCAAGGCGTATAATTAGAGCGAGACAGATCGCCGAATCTCGTGGTCTCTGGTGCTTTGTCAGCATATATGATATTATTTGCTGTCTCTTTTGCGATAGCTCCGCCCACTGGCTTTAAAACAATGCACATTACTGCCAATTATCAATGGACTGCCATCAACCACCCACCGTATATTCGAGAGAGCTAGCTCGCTTCTCTCAGACTATCATTTTGTGTGGCCGAATGAAAGACCACCTTCGTGGAACCCACTTTACCGCCGGCTGAGGATCCTCAGAATGCCGCAGGGCAGTGGCTGTGAGAAACAAGTTACCAACTGCCATATCGAAGGGTCGTGTGACCTTTCCGAAACGAGAATGGTTTTGAAACAAAAATACAAGAGACATGCTCCGCTGATTTAGATCTGCGTCCCGAAGCCTCGTCACGATTCCGCGAATGGTTTCCGCCGCGGTTTCTTCATCTACCCTCCGAGGAGCCAGACTCTTATTCTCCCCCACTCCAAGAGTCCAACTTGGTTTCGCACGGGTCTCTCCAGCTCAACTCTTCCTCTTCCTCTCCTCTCTGCGTAGTTGAGTACACCTCAGACCGAGGAACATCCTCGAATAAGCCGTCCCGTTTGCATTTTCAATGCTCGCCAAAGATGTGTTTGCAGACATGCGGTAAAAAAGGCATCAGAGCCCGAGGTGAAAATAAAATTAAGAAAACGCATTACCTTCTTAGTACTCTCATTTGCTTGGCAAGAATTGTTTCTCGCTGATGTGTTTTCTAATTGTTTTGTCCGATTTTTCATACCATACTTTATGTGCAATTGAAGATATGTATTGGTTTTGTTTTGAAGAAAGCTATTTTCAAAGGCTGGAAATCTTTATATTTCTTCTACAAAAATATGCCCGCCTTGGCGAGGCATATTTTTTTCCCGCTTTGCGGAGAGTTTTGCGCTCTTAATCAACAAACTGTTAGTGGAAATTGCATTCATGCTTCCGCTTTACAATTACGTAAATTTTTACTTAATCTTCTCAAAATTCCTTGATATTGACAAAAACTTTCAATACTCAGGGTCGAAGAGTCAAAGGGTCATAGGTTACAACTTCATGGAGAAAAATGGTTGTTAAAACCTAAATATTGAATGATAAGGTGGTACCGCCTAACGTACAGATTACATATATTAACGCGTACCTTGCTAAGATGTTAGGCGCAAACGAAATTATTATTTTTTTTTTTTTTCTATATATGAGATCTGTCGGTCACTTGATGAAGCTTATTGTCAACGACATTTCGTCTCATGTCTGAACTTGTGGAAAAATGGTGATTATTAATTTCTTTTGTCATTAATAATTAATAATGATGGGGTGAATTGTTTGTATAGAGTAAAATAATTGAAAAAAGTCATGTTTCTTCTCCACAAAAAAAAACGTTTGAAGTGCCGAACATTCTGATGGGTAATCACGTGCATGGCTTTTACTATCTTTGGATAAATATCCAGTATTGTCAATGGATCAAGAATCAAAGATGGAAGTGTAGGAGTCAAAGGCTAGAGGTCAAATTTAAGAGGTTAGAGTGGATGGGTTATACCAGGGATCTCCACAATCCGCAGGTGCAAATTGACCCAGGATCGCTAGTGACCCAGGATCACTTGGAGATCCTGCTTCTTTTCTATGGAAAACTAACAGAAAATTGATGACCCCTTGAAAGAAAATCTTAGAATGGTTCGGTTCTTAAATCTGAACCTCGAGGGACCCTTTTTTCTGCTGTATAAGAAGCAATGCATGCAGTTCTGAAAAGTACTTACCTCCGATTGATTTGAAACTTGGTATACCCACGTATTTTGACTCGCTGATTACGAAAATGATAGTGAAAATACCCGCTATCTTGATTTTCAAGGTAAAAACACCAACAAAACTGTGTTTTTTCTTCATTTTTTCACTATATTTCCATAAATATTGGTTTAAGAGGAAGAAGTCTTGAATAAAAGTTGTAGTCCTAAAAAGAAATACCCCTGTGGCTGGTCACAGAAATAATGTAGGTCACATACCTTCCTCTATCAAACTTCTCGCGGAGGGCGGGAAGGAAATCCCTATAATTAGCAACAGCAATAATGTAGGTCATATACCTTCCCCTTTCCAACGTTTCGTTGGGAGCGGGAAAGCACCCCTATGACTAGTCGCAGAAATAATATTGGTCAAACCCCTACCCTTTTTCAACTTCACTTGGGAGTGAAAAGGCACCCCTGTCACTAGTCACAGAAATAATGTTGGTCAAACCCCTACCCTTTTCCCACGTCACATAGGGGGCGGGAAGGCACACCTGTGACTGGGTACAGAAATAATGTTGGTCAAACCCTTTAAAATCCTTTCCAACGTATCGTGGGCGGCGGGAAGGCACCCATGTGATTGGTCACAGAAATAATGTAGTGACGTGGGGGTGAAAAAGTGCCCCCGTGACTGGTCACACAAATAATGTACGTCATATACTTTCCCCTTCCCAACGCCTCGTGGTGGACAGGAGTGCCACAAGTCCCATTCCAAGCAATTCTATACTTTGTACCAACATCCCAGTGGGCGCAAAATTTGACGACGTCTTTACGACATTGTTACGATATCCTTACGACAATTTTACGACATCCTATGTCCATATCGTTAAGATGTCTAGCATATCGTAAAGACGCCGTACGATCTGACGGTGTACCGATGTCGAAAAGACGTCGTCAAATTTGGTGCCCACTGGGATTTTCCTTTTTTTCTGAAATAATAATGTTTTTTTTCGAAAAGCTATATATAACATGAAAGGTGTATTTTTAGAACGTCTACAACTTTTATTTAAAACTTTTTTGTATATTTTCAATATATAATAAAATAAACAAAAAACATAAAATTTATAGTTTTTTGGGGATTTTCACCTTGAAAATCAAATGTGCGGGTATTTTTACTAACCTTTTCATAATCAGCGAGTCAACATACATCGGTATACAAAGTTTTAAATAAATCGGAGGTAGGTACTTTTCGGAACTTTATCCGAAGCAATTCTTTGAGGCACTTCGACGCAGGTGATGAATGGAGATCCTTCTTGACCGTTCAGCCTCAAAGCTGAGTAGATCCGACCTATTTGCCTGGGATCGACGGTAGATACAGGATCTATCTTGGGAGGCCCGTGGATTATACGGATTGAAAGGTGAAGGGTCATAGGTGATAGGTCAAAGCTAAAAAGTCAGGGTTAAAGGTCAGAATTGAGGAAAAGTTTCCTGAGAAGTGGAAAAAAGTACATAGAGCAGTGGGAGAAAGTGATGCTCAGTCTTGAATGTGTGATTGAATAAGCCGTCACGTGGCGCCATCTACAACTCAGATGGGGGCTTTGCAGGAGAGTCAATGTATATACATGACTCGTCCTCGTGTTGCTATTTTCAGACGAAAAAAGTCGTCTTTTTTGCGTAGGTGTTGGACAAAATAATATGTGCCACTCGTGGAGAATGGTCGGTTGTGAACTCTATACTATTCTTCAGTCTGTAAAGTAGAAATCTAACCTAGCTTCTTGACCCAGTCAATGATGTAGGTTTTTACTTTGCGGACCAAGAAAAATGATCGAAAATTAACTATAACATCTTGAACAGTTATTTACAGTGGTCGACAACCCTTGAACATCTAAAAAATTCAGTAATTAGATAATGTTGGCGCTTATAGAATATAGTATAAACAGCGCCCATTTAGGTACATTTAAAATATGGAAAACTTTGTGAGCATTAAAATAATAAATTTATAACATGTTCAGAATACTCCGTATAATTGTCTTGCAATACTGCAAAAACTTCAAAAAATAAAATGATTACATTTGAATAAATATAAATAATTATAAAATGAGTATTCAGTAAATAAAAAATATCATGTTATGTAATGTAATCTTTTTTTATTTTTCAAATTATTTTTACTATTTCATGCTTTTGAAATTGCGTTCATTAATTAAAATGGATATGCAAATTTTAAAAATAATTTCATTTATATAAAATAAAAAATTGTATTTTGTAACATTTCAAAGAAGGGCGCGAATGGCAGCCAATGAAGCGCCTTATGCATCGCATGCGCAGCAGCCCAAGGTGTCCGCGTTGAGAGCACTGCTGACGCCAGGCGCAGAAGGCGTCAGACATGGCGGTAAATTTGAAACTGTTCAGAATAAAAATTGTCTGAAAATAGACACAAATGTAATAAGTGTAAAAATTCTGCTATTACACATTGTATAATCGATAACAGTTTTATTTAATAACCTGAAACATTGGAAAGAACTGAATGTTTTTTTCTTTTTTAAGAATTTGAAAAAGCTACATTCTGTTTTACTGATCTAATAAATCTTTAAATTATACTTTTCAAAAACCGATTCATCTACCATCCATAAGTACGTCTTTGACAATGTCACGGCTCTTAAAAAATGTGTAATTTCCACAAAAAAGTATCCTGACCAGTGCCCGGTTGGCTCCCGACCATGAATTCTAACCAGGGTTGGCCCGGCCGGTAATCGGCCGGCTCCCGAACATGAAACCCAACCAGGGGTAGCCTCGCCGGGATTCGACCAGAAACCTTGTTTTAGTAGGGCCAGCCGGGGCAATTTCTGCACATTCAACTATTTATCTTATATCATTTAATTCGATTCAAATAGTTTTTAACAATTTTGTCCATTATGAATTTAAAAATATAACAGCAAACTACTTAAATATAGATTATGAATGCACTTTATCCATGAGACATTATTGAAGCCTAGTCCAAATTGCATATTGCGAACATTCACCTATTATGCACCAATTTATCGGATAAACTCTATGCAAATTTGATTAATAATTTGGAATTCAAACATGAATTACTAGAAGGCATTCGCACGCTCAAGATATATAAAAAGGTCATCATTTAATAGGCCAATAATAGTTTACAAAAGATATTCTTGAATGTATAATTGTAATATTATAAGTATGCCTTACTTTAATTTTAAAACCACTTGAAAAATAAAAAATTTAAATTTAGATACTTTACTGGACCCTATAACAAACGACATAAATCATTTTTCTTTGTCTTATAATTATGTAACCCGCTTTTTTAAAAAGAGTATTTTATCGCTAATCAGTACTGACGTGGAGCTCTTCAAGTCCCTTTAAATGTAAGTATCAATTATGCTCTGAGAGAATTATTTCTTAGGCAAAACTTAATCCAACTCTGTATCTCAAAATTGAAATGGACAGTTTTGACATTTATAGATGCAAATTGAAATGTAAATTTAACTTTAGCCCCTAGAGTAATGGCATATAAATTTTGTAAACATCTTGGTATACTGTAGCTCAAGACAAGGTACAATACAATCGTTTCTACTTCGGAACACATTAATCTCAATAGCATATTATATGCGTATCAAATTTTATCTCTATGATGGTCTTTATATGAATTTGTTATAATTTCTTTATTCTAAAAGGTAAATATCTAAGCAGAATTTTGTTATAAAAATAAGTTATAATTTCTATTATAAGAATTACACATTATTCGAAGTATTTCGATATTTTCCGGCTAATGCCTTGCTATAATGGCTTTTTCCATTATAGCAAGGCAAAGGGTACAGGAAACGATTTCTGATCTATTACAGTTTTGATTAAATTTCTATCTGATTCAATTATCGTACGATCGCTCGAGTACAGAATAATTCAAAAATCGATAACCACTTTCAGTTAAGGTTAAGTGTATGTTTATGTATTCAATATGTACATTGCACATACACATATCGTAAATATGAGTAGATAAAACAAACGTATATAAGTATTATCATATACAAACTCTATACGTAAATATTTTCTGATCATCAGAAGCATTATGCAAATCAGTTGAATTATTGGAATTTAAATTGCATAGCTTGTAGCTAATCGTTTTCTACTTAAATGGCTAAACTGTTAATTGGTTTGAGCGCATCTAGGGCGCGCATCTGCCGTATCTCGCTCTTCGCACTCATATATTTGTTCTTTGCACTCGGAATGCTTGAATGAAACTTTAGAAAAAACATCTCTTTTAGATCTTAGTTTTTTATGTATCTCCATATGCTGAATTGTTTACGTGATGAAGTATAATTAAAGATTAAATTGCTCAAAGCTCTGTAGGATTTAAGGTATACATTCTCATAGTGACACTCGCTACCTTACAATAAAAACTCACAGAAAAAACTAGGGATTCTATTAGAACCAATTTTTGGTTCCAAAGGAGCTGCAACAAAAAGGAACCTCTCTAGTTGAAAAGGAACCCAAAATGATAAATAGTTTCTAAATGAACCCAAAGTATGGATTGAAGTGGTTCCAATGGAGCCCTTATTTCACTTCAGCCTAGACTCACTAAGAAGATTTTACAAGTTTTTTGTGGTTGTTAGCGATAACAAATTTCAATATTGTTTGAAAAGTATGTGGAGTGGAAATAAGAATAACTTTGAAAATACTGTACGCATGTACAGTATTTGTGAATTAAACTTTTATTTTTAAAAATATATTCACGATATCATCGGGCATAGAATATTAAAATTTTCTAATTTCATTACAACACGTGTGGGAAAATGTCCTTGCATTTTAGTTACAGGTCTGGCCCAGGTCTGAATTTATCTAGACTGTCTAATCTGGAAGATCTGATCTGGCTCAGGTCTGACCCGAATTTGGCCCAGGTCTGACCTTATCTATACCGTCTAGTGTGGAAGGTCAGGTCTGTCCTATGACTGGCGCTGATTAGCGATCCAAGAACAAAGAAAGTTCCAAGTTTGATCAGCTACTTTTTTTGAATTATTTCAAAAAAGTTACAGGGTGTTTAAAATGATAGAAAATAAAAAATTCACACTATCAAAACAAGACTTTTTTTCTTATCACCTTGACAGAGTGGTCTGGTCCAGGTTTGGCGCTGGTCAGCTAGCCAGAAAAAAAACAAATTTAAGTTCGATCAGCAATTTTTTTTCGTCATATTTCAAAAAAGTTACAAGGTGTTTTAAATGATATAAAATAAGAAGTTCACACTATCAAAACAAGACTTTTTTCTTATCACATTGGCAGTCTGGTCTGGTCCAGGTTTGGCGCTGATCAGCTAGCCAAGATCAGCAATTGTAAGTTCGGTCTGAAAGGTCTGGCTTGGCCCAGACCCTGCGCTGATGAGCGAGCCAAGAACTAGGGGCTGACGAGACTGCCTGGCCTGGGGCAGGCCAGCGGCAGAACATTTTTCCACACGGAATTAATGGTCTGAAATGGCCCATTAACATTTTTTCCCCCTAAAATAATATGCACAGGATTTTTTTTCTATAATACAAGGTGTATATTCTCCATAACAAATAAATTTAGAGTATTTATACTGGGTGACAGGAAAAAATCTGGAATTTCGAAATACATAAATCGAAAATACACACTTTTTATAGTTCAAAAATTCCTATAGTACTTTAAAATGTATTTTAGCTATTATTGTCTATCAAGATTTATTTTCAGAAATTAAGAATTCAATTAAATCGATAATCAAAACTGATAAAATTTCACCTCTAATACTGTAAACTTTTATCAAAATTCGAATATCGATTCCAGAAATATCAATAATTCAAAAAAAAATCCAACCCCAAAATTCAATATTGCGTAACTCCCGTAATTTAGTACATTTTCGAAGTCATTCTTGAATAACTTATAGAAAGTCCTGAGCCTAAAGGACAATAATGTTATTGTGAAGACAAAAAACTGACATAAGAATTGGGGGTTTCACTCAATTTTGTTCTCCTCGATCGAAATACTTGGGGACTTTTGAGCGAAAAAATCTTTTCTAATAAATTTAACATGCAATAACAAAAAATCCGTGTCAGTTTGAGATTCCAAAATGTTGACCTTATGCATTATGTAACTAATAGCTGGACGCTATACTGTTTTTTTGCACATAAATTTGGTTTTTAGTTCAAGTCCATTAATATAATCAGAAAAAGTGTACGACATTATAAAATATACTCAAAATTTAATACATAAAGGGCACTTTTAATATAATTAAAAATGCATCTTCTCATATAAAACTGTAATTCATGTAACAAATTAAAGTTTAATCAATCTCATAGGGTTTTATGAACAATTTCGTGCACGTAAGTTGTTTTTGCGAAGAACACTTACTAGAGACTATTATTATGACATTTTCCTAAGAAAATTGAACATTTTGCGCATTAGTGATAGAAAAAAGTAGTAAATAGTCAAATTATTGTTTTATTATTAGTGACCAGGGCCGTTGGAATGTTTATTGGGGCTCTAGGTCCCAGTGGAGTTTCCAATAAAATCAGAAGTAACTGTATAATTTATTCTAACATCTACATCAAACTGATACACGGGAGTATTTGCTTAAACAAATTGTTTATAACAATTCTAAGTATAATTTTTCTGTTCATTAAATCTATCTTTATTGATTCTGATCAACAACGAGCTCATTTAAGTAATTTATTCATAGATAAAAAAATCGTATTCTTCAAATGACCAATTCCGTAACGCGGCCCCAGCCTTCAAACGTGCGCGCAAACTTAAAAATTTCACTAAAAATCTAAAATTTGAAAAAATATGCCAAACCAATTGAAACATGAATTTTAGAAATCAGACAATCCTCCGATTTCAATTTCAAAAGAGCAAAAATTGTCCAAATTGTCTCGTCACCTTCCTAAACTAAATCTGACTTTGTGAAAAGTAAGCCACTCATTTAATGGAGTGAAAATTTCGACTAATATATATCACTATTTTGTTTAGTCCACTATTCCTCCACTATTTGTATCATATAATATATTATATAATATTTCCACTATTCCTCTATTTCACTAATTTTTTAGTTAAAGAAATGTAATAAAATTGCCAACTACATTAGCCGTTGCAGTAAATAGATAAATTTTAATGCAGTTATCATTCGGAAGCTTGAAGCTTTTTTTTCAACTTTCAGATAAAAGTTATCTTTAGGATCTATGGAGTGAAATTAATGCAAATCATGATTGCAGATTGTTCATCCAACAATACGCTTTTGCGAGATGGTCTTTGTCCCTTTTTCCCTAATGGTCCATAAACTAACAAATTTCATTTCCTATACCTACTATTTTGAAATGGCTTCCTAGATGAATCCATTTCCAATACCAGAATTTTCCTCCGTATTGCGGAATGGGCACAAAACGATAGGTCGTTATTCACAAGAGCCATTGACACAAAACGCAGAGTAAAAAGCTAAATTCCAACTGGACCAATTACTTAAACACCTTCAGTAGGTACGGATAAATACGTACCAAATGAAAGACCGAGCATTTGGCCAGTGAGACGGTACTACCGGTACTACCGTATCCCCTTGACAATTCTCCGTGACGGAGCGCTGCAAAGAGAATAAAAAAGGGGAAACCCTAGTTTCTCTAACGGACCTCTCAAGCAGTAAATGACGCAAAGCCTCACTCAGTGCTTGGAAGCCACCCAAAGAGTTTCCCCCAGTTACACTTACTCGTAAAAAAATGACTCGACGAAACCTTTTTTCTGTCACAGGTGCACCGGATAAAAATGTGGTCGACCTCCTGCGGCCTTTTATTGACGCTACTGCACTTTTGGCTGCTGGATTTCATGGTAAAGGCTGGAAGTTCTGATTGTGAGGAACACTTGGTTGCACAACGTGGGGTTATACAAACTCCCAATTTCCCTGGCCCATTTCCTGTACCCATCAAATGTCGATGGATAATCGACGCTTCTGAGATTCCTTCTACAAATGGATCCATCATCGTTTACCTGACACAATTGTTTGTTCATGCGGGGTTGACTTTCACGGAATATGCTTATTATGAATCGGAGAGTACAAACTTTGGAGCTACCCTCCTCAAGGAGATCACGGAGCCGAACGTTTTCCAATTTAGATGGCTCAAGACCTACAGGCCCTTTCTCGTCATTCGATTTCAATTAGAACGTCTTGAGGGACATCATGTGCGAGTTCTGGATAATCTTTTAGATGTTTATGGATTTAATATCACATACGCGATGACAGAAGAAGAGGCAAACCCTAACTCTTGTTCTATCAAGGACTGCTCATTTTCTGGAAACTGCTTTATTGATGCTGATTTCACGTGAGTCTTTCAAATTCATTAATTTAAAAATTTCAATCACTGTTTGATGTTTCGAATTGTCCATTAATATGTGACCTTAGGTAACAGTTGTTGCCACATAAATGATTAAAATAATCAAATTTTACAATAAATCGTTAGTTTTAAAAAGAATAAATAACAGAAACTGAACACGAAGTGTCTATTCACACAGCCGCACCGCGCCGGCCAGATAGTATATAGTGGCATGTTTGGTGAAAATTTTGTCCACCAACACAGATCTTATATCTGTAATAAAACAAATTCACAGCTTGGATATTTTTTAACGAATAGGCTCAATTTTCTTCTACAGAATCAAATAAGCATTAATTTCCGATGACTCTTTGTTACGATGCTTTAAAAAATTTACAAGAGTTACTAATCATTCAAAAAATTTTCATAAACAAAAATTCAGAGCTTGGCTATTTTGAAAAAAATAGCCTATTTTCACAATAATAAAAAAATGTTTACCTCTAATCAATTGATATTTTAAAACTCATAAACTTAACTTTGTATAGCTCGCAATATTCCAGAACATAAATTTTAGGTATAAGAGTACATTATAATTGTGATATTTTGTTATTATTACTATGTAGAATTTTTTTCCTAAGTGATTGTCAGATGTGTATCAATTTTTTCTCGTTAAATTTTCGTTCAAGTTCTTATACATTTTAAAGCAGAATAATTACACAAAATAAGGTACTTTATTTTGAAGAAAACTATATTTTAAAGAGCTTGCATGTCATTTAAGGAAATATATTGTTTTTAGGCGACTTGACTCAACAGCACACATATATTATAGATACAGTTTTTAATGTTTAAAGCAGGAAAACATTGAAACCGCTGTCATGTGCGATTGTAGCATGCATTTTGATGTAAAATTAAATTGTAATAAAATTTGGTATATTCTTCAGCATCAGAAGCATACCTGTTCGCTAAGTATTTAAAATCGCTTAAGCTAATTTATATTATTGGGGAAACATGTTATAATCCTGCAGTATTTCTTGTTATGAAAAATAATATTAATAATAATTTCAATTAATTTTGTGTCCAAATGTCTATACCTATCTATGTTGTACCAATGTAATGAAAAATTGAAACAATTTTTTTCTTTATTCAAAAAAGATATAATATTATCAAAAAATTTGTATTAACCAACTCCAATAACAAGTCCTACATCTATTCTATTTTAAATAAATTTTGAGTATGCCTTAATTGAAGAAGGTTTTCATCTGAACATTTTGTTGAAAAAAGTGCGTTTAATGGAAAAAGATTTGATTTTTAAAATTTTCCAATATATCTCTAAAAGCAAATTTGGAAATGCACTTTATAGCAACGCGTTAAAACGAAAGCTTTCAAGTTGTGAATTAAATTTTCTGTTCATTTTACCGGATTGCCTTTTTGAATTTAGTGAAACATCAGCAAGATATTTTTTCTCTGTTTTCCAATCCCTATTTAAAATTAGTTTGTAGGTTATTTGGCTAAAAAATTTTGTTACATATGTATATCTTTGTTAATTATATTCATGTTATTTGCGTTGATTAATGATATGAAGTGATATAATTTTTTTTAGGGGTAGTTGTTTAGTGCTGGGGGTTGCTTTACAGAGACTTTTAAGTATTGAGTCAAATGAAAAAATTCCATAAGCTTCTTAAGAGCGTTTGAGGTTTATACCTGACTTGAAGTTAGGTTAAATCCTACTTAAAGTTGAGTTGTGGTTTCTTATCTATATATAGAATCAGATTCAATTAAGAATTTCTGATTAGATTACTCCAGATACTTTTTATATGTAATGGATTTATTCATATTTTATATATTTACACAAATTTTAGACCATTTGTTACTTATACTTATGTATTCATGTATGTATGCATGTGTGTGTGTGTGTGTGTGTATGTATGTATACATATGCGGGATCACCTATGTATACAGGGGTGATCCCCCATATAATTTATAAAAAAAATTCACTCGAGCTGTTCAAAAAAATAATCTTTAAGATAATAAAATACTATCCCTTTTAAAGATGTTCTTACATAACTGTCAATCTTAATATTAACATCTTTAAAATGATTAAGAAAATTCAAATTAAATTATAAGTGTAATTTGGAAGTCCATAGTTCGGGTTAATGAAGTTTATTTAACAGTATTTGCCTATATAGAATCTTGTTTTTTTTTGCCTTCATTATACAGGCAAAATTTGCAACATTTGTATTCATTTGAAAACGAATATATTGGAAAATGCATGGCGACGTTTCGTTCAGTTACAGACCATCTTTAAGCGGTTTTATAAAATTTACAATAACATAAATATAAATAAAATAATGGGAATATACTAAAAACAAGTAATATTTTTCAAATTGCTAAGAGGTACATTAATTTGTATTGTTTTACAAGGAATTTAACACGTGCATATTGCCAAAAAGCTAGGAATGGAACAAGAAATTAAAATCTCTAAAAAGACTTTACAACTAGTCTTAAAATTGCTTTATTAATTTAAATATAATTATCATAAATAAATAAATTTAAAAATATGTTTTCAGTTCTACAAGGGATGTTCTTATCCACTTAACACAGAAAACCATTAGTGTGTGATATGTTGCATCTTGTTTTGAACAACCAAAATATTCATTTTGCCATAATTCCTTTTAATGTCTCAAAAATATTACTTCTCAAAACTACACAGAATGCGGAGGACTTGTGAGAATCGCGCCTTGACAGGGAAGGACAGTAATTAAAAAATATGAATTTTGTACATTTTTCTTTTTTTTTAGGAAATATGTACACGTTGCTTGAAAGTAAACTTTCTAATAATTGGTAGATAATCTTAAGAAAATTTCACGAGAAATTCAAGTTAAAAATTTGTTTGCAGAAAAATCTATAAATTTGATGTTAAAACAAAAATTAATGAGATTTCATCGAAATATTTAGGAACATCTTTTCCGAGCGAAGTTTAAAAATTTTAAGTTGAAAACTGTAACCAACTTTTTTTGTATTCTTTAATAGCCACCATTTTTAATGTTATCAAAGTTTTAGATTTTTCGGTTCATCAAATTGTTTCGGTGCAATAAAAGTTAGTCCCTAAATTTAATTGTTATTTCTATTTGAACTACTCTACGGCGAATGGAGACATTATATTTTCAATTTATGTTGAAAATTCCTTATATTATTATGCAGGCAAAGGATAAACTCGCTTGTAAGTGTCAAACTTCTCATAAAGTTTTACTGTCTTATAACTTCATTTGAATATGCTCTCAGATCTCTAATGCAAGTTTCAGTCTAATTGACTCAACTCTATGCATATCGTGATTATATTACTGTGCCGTTACAATAAGGGATTATATTAGTAGAGTTGTAAATTACAAGTGGCAAGCAATGTTAGATAATATTTTGTTCTTTGGTGTACCATATGCGAGTATTATGTACTTGACGATAAGCACTTTCTTTCAGCCAATAATATCCCACATAACTTTAATTTCTCGATGACCGGGAATGTAATGGTCAATTCGCCTGCGACACGTCACATATATGTCGAAATCCTATAATGGGAATCTAAATCACTGCTTATTGCTTAATAATCTACGTGTCTATTGTCTATTAGGATAATTAATACTGCAATTATATGACTTTCACATAACACAATACTAGTACATAGCTAGTACTACATACTAGTACACACATAGTACACGACTAGTTTCATTATTGAGGGAGATCACCTAGAGTAGATAATGTAACCTATAGCAGCTGGTCATGATTAAAAGCAAAAATATACGTAAAATAATTAATTTTAACTTACTAACACGTATATAGTCGCCAAAACATTCAAATTGGAAACTAATAAAATTGCATTATCAATATACAAACTGAAATAGGTTATGCCCTGATTTATTATCCTTATTTTTCCAAAATTTGAGTGGCATATCTTCTTCAGTTTAAAAATAAGAAGGTGGAAAATAAATATATGAGATGGTTGTGATATTCGTTCTAATAATTGTGGTTAAACATATACAATAAATAAATATTGAAATATAAATTTTTTAAATACAGTGAAACAAATATATGTGTTTACTCTTAATCAAGGAAATATTTTTTCTTGGAATGATCTTAGTTGGCGGTAAATTGAATTTCAAGAAAAAGTTATAACCTGTAAATCTCTTTTCCGTGTACTGCCAGAGAGTATAAAGATTTAGTTCAGAGCAAAGATCTGAACTCCAATAATGTAGACCACATTCTTGAGCCTCGTCGTACTTCGCTCCGTTCCACTTTCGTCTCATTTCAATCGACCCCATCCCTTATTACCATACATTCCACTTTTTCTCGCATCTCGCATTGCAGCTCCTTTTTCCTTCTGGCTTCACCCAAACTTTTCTTTCTGTTCACTTTTTTTCTTCTTGTCACTCGGATAAACTTGTTAATAAGTAGGGATGTGCAAAAAACTCGTAACTCGAGTTCGAACGAGTCGAGTCGAATCGAAAAGTTTCGAGTTCTCAAAAGATTTTCAATAAAAAAATGATGAATTTTTTCAACTGTCAACCCAAATTTGTATTCAGCAATTCGAAACCCCTCCTGAGGGTACCGCACTAAAAAAAATAATTCGACGGATATTTTAGGCATACCATTATGATTACGTAATATAGCTAGACCAAAAATTTTTATCCGTACATTATCCTAAAAATCAAGTTTTTCGAAGTTTTTTTATAGATTCGGACCAGAAAAAATATTTTTTAAACTAACGTAATCTGGGATTATATTTTTACGGCTACTTGAACTCTTCGAAAATTAAGAGTTTTTAGTATGTTTCTTGATCAAATTTATATTTCTCTTGCAGCACAAACACATTATCCTCAAATTTTCACAAAAAAAGCTTTTAATAATAGGATATTTAACTCGAATTTGTTCATTGATTGTGTTAGGTGGCGTAAGCAAGCAAACGTATTCTGGTAGCGGACTAACGAAGCTTTCGTTTTGCTGAAAGTTGCGGTGATCTAGCTAATACTCTGCATGGCTGTTTCTTGGTAGAATTTAATTTCTAAATCACACGTAATACCTTAACCACACCAGTATTCTTGTACCTTCTTTCTGTATGGTGCAAAATGGAAATACGTCTAATTCAGAGGGAATTCATTTTTGATTAACGCAGGTAGAAATTCTCAACCATAAATTATGACATAAATCATATGGCAAATAATCCCGAAACATTTCTGTTAGTACGACATTTATATAAATCCGGTTATTTATTGCCTTTTTTAAACACTTGATCGCAGCCTTAGATCCAAATTTTGATCTTTAATTTTTTTTATTAGCAACTCCAAAAACCCCTGAGTACAAAATCTTATGACATTTTGTTAATATGATGAAAAGATGCAAGTTTTCAACTTTAGGTTGGCTCGAAACTGAAACTTAGTTTATTTTTAGTGAATTTGTGCTTAGGCCCCTGTGCGAATGCGCATTCGCATCGAGATGTACAGCTGATAACGGCTGACAAGTTTTGGAGCAAAAAGAAAGTTCTCACTTTCTTTCTAAATCGAAAATTTGATTTTTTATCACCATCCAGAGGTTTTTTGATCACATCCAAAGGTGCGCCTTGAGCAAACAAAATTCCCCTCAATTGTTTCGAAACCTAATACTATTCTTTAATCAAACTTTTGTATCGATTCAGGAATTCAGTAGCTAAAAAGAAATTTCTAACTTTTTTTCTAAATTCAAAATGGGATTTTTCATCGCCCTAAAAGATTCTTTTATCACGTCTAAACGTGCGCCTCGAACGAAAAAAATCCCCTCCTCTTCACCTTCAAAGTTTAATTCATCACTGATTTATCTAAAAATTGCTTTCACATTTTTTTTAAATTAAAAACTCGTTAGGCTCTTATTGCATGCTACCTTTCAACTATTTCGAAGTCTCGAAAACTTTTGGGAACTAGTAACCGTTCGAATTCTCGAAAATACTAGAGTACTTGAAACCGTTCGAGTTCTCTGATCATTCGAGTACTCGAGTGTTTCGGATCAGTTCGATAACGACTCGACTCGAAAAAATCCGGCTCGACTCGACTTGAAGTTTCGAGCCTTTTGCACACCGCTATTAATAAGCAAAACAGAAATGATAATTTTTCATATTGTTTCAAATCCACTCAACGCTTATTATTTTCAAAAATCCTTTTAAAAAACAAAAACTGCTTTTCTCGCTTATTCTCCGTAAACTTTTATAGCCAAAAAATAAATTTACAGTCATTTTATTAAAAATTTGGGTAGTTCTATTCTATTTACTTATGCGAAACATATTTATTCATTAAATACATTAAAGGTAATATTTTGATTGATGCTACTTGAAATTTCTTATAAAGCGAAAATAGTAAATTATTTCAAGTACAAATGAAATTTTATGTTTTCCTTCGTGAATTGGAAGAGTTACGCCATGAGGTTATCGAATCTCGAGATTCTTTTCAGTTATATGGATTTCCGGTGGGTTTTAAATCGGTGTCATTAACCCTTTAGTGGCAACTTTTTACCTTCTGTTCTTCCTTGGCGTTTGTCCAATAGATTAGCTTTTCGCCACCTCTTTCTTCCAGTTTATTGATCCTAAAGTCTTGAAAATCTGATCACAAAAACTAGTGATAGGTACTCGAGTCATCGTTTAATCGCTTAAACAAATTCCGATCAATGAAACGAGCGTTTCATAGTGCAGATCCTTCTAGATTAAAGCGCCCAAGGCAGTTTAACTTTCGAAGCAGTTAAATCAGTCAGGCATAATAAAAAGTATGAAATGGAATCCCTTTTACTAATAGATCAGGTTTTGTAGCAGCTACAGGAATGTCTTACTTAAAATAAATATTCAAACTATATGCAGATAATGAATATGCAGTACTCAGTGTTTGAAATAATATTGTACTTTGTCAAATATAATTTGTATAGTGTTATGTAAAGAGAAACCACTTGAACTATTTTGAGCTCTTGAGATTAAAGTAATTGAGGTCACAAAATTTATTTTATTCCCTGTAACTTCATTATTTGATATTTTTTAATTTCTGAAATTAGACGAAGACCTTATAAAAAACGTAAAACATCCTGAGCTGCGGAATCTTCAGATTCACCGAATTTTGAAAAGTTTTCTTTAAGACTTCAAAGAAATCAAAGAGGTATATTTTAGTTACATTTTACACAAGTCGGCGTGCAAATCCAATTTGTAATTAGAATTTAACAGGGTCTACACAGGTTATTTTCCCAAGCTTGCCTTAGCGATTACTTCTTTTTGAAGTAAAATTTCCCTGCGAAATTCGTCCAAAATTTTTGGGATGTCCGTTCATAATTGCAGTAAATTCAAGCACTGTGCATTTGAAGACATTTTATACCATTTGTAAGATAGATATTAAAATATTTTCAGAGATTCGAAGGATATTATGGCATGGCAAAAGGTTTAAAATGATTCTAATTTCTAAAGGATTCCTATATAATCTTTAAAAGGCTTGAATAAAGTTTGAATTAGAGACTAAAAAGTTTTAAAAAATGTACCTAAGGGGGAAAAAAATTCAAAAGAAGAATATTTTCTTCCATTTGCGAAGTAAAATTGATAACATAAGTAATGTATTACTAATTACAATGTAACCAATTTTTATATGATGAAATCCTACAGAGTTTTTAAAATAGATTAGGTACCAAGTTTCCGGGAATTAAACTGAAATTAAAATAAGTATTCTTCAATAATAAATATATTTTTCTAATATATTAAGCATTTAATCAATCGTCTGTGGCGAATAATGTATATTTTCCGCCATAATTTATGTTGTTGAATTTATACCGATTCCTAATGTGAAATGTAGTACCATTCGACGATTCTTGCCCAATTGCGACACACTATTTCAAAAACGTTTTTCGCATAGTTATGAGAAATTGGGCGTGTATAATTGAACTGGGTTTATGCAGAGGTTGCGAATGAACTTTATTTTTACATTCTCATCAGAGAACGTATTAGGTTTAAATAAAATTTGACACCCCCTCCCTGTTTTTGTGAAATGTTCACGTTTTGAGACCCCCTGAACCCGAAGAACAGGTTTTCGCGACTGTGTCTGTCTGTTCGAATATGACTGTCTTTCTTTTGGTTGACTGTGTGTCTGTAGATTTTTAGTCTGTTAGCACGATAACTTTCGAAAGAATTGACAGATTGGATTGGCCTTTGGTATACTCTTCAAGTGTCCTAAACTGAAGATCGAGTTCTATAGCCAGCCATTTTGGATGAAAATTCAAAAAGTTAGAGCATTTTCAAAAACCACTTTTTTTCAAGATTCAAACATTCTCCATACGGTATTCGCAGTACTCAAAAAGACAAACAATTTCTCCCTATGAATTTGTTTGATAAAGAAAATTACTAGAGTTATAGCACTTACAAAATTAAAAAAAAAAAAAAAGAAAAATTTTAAGCCAAATAACCAGCGATATAAAAAAAGTCAAGAAAAGAAAAATGTTGCTTTTTGGAAGCCCTACATTATTATTACAACAACTTTTCGATTTTTTTTTTAAATCGAAAATTCAAATTTTGACCGCACAAAAAAAACGAAAAATCAAAAATTCTATTTTGCGGTCAAACTATGCAAGATGCAATAAATTATGATTCACAAAAATTTTGCACTCAAAAAATATCTACAAATTTGTCATTGAAAACTTTTGGATAGGGAGCGTAGTTTTTATTTTATTCGTAAAAAACAACATTAAAAATGAAAAAATTAAATTTCTGGACAAACGATACAAGCTAAGAAAAAAAGCGATTAGACAAAAGTTGTTATCACAAAAAAAGCTTCAAATTTATCACCTATTATTTTTTGATAGGATGTGTAGTTTCTGTTTCAATCGTAAAAAATAACATTAAAAATAAAAAAATTAAATTTTCAGAAAAACGTCGCAAGGTAAAAACAAAATTATGAACAAAAGTTTTACACCCAAAAAAGATCTCTAAATTTGTCATCGATAATTTTTCTTATGGAACGCGCAGTTTATGTTTTAATCGTAAGAACTATCATCGAAAATAAAAAATAATTATTTTTTTAATGACACAAGGTACGAAAAAAAGTTAATAGATGAAAGTTTTTCACTCAAAAAGGATCTGGAAATTTTTTATTATTCATTTTTTGATAAGACGAGTAGATTTTCTTTTGATCGTAAAAAATAAGACTGAAAATAAAGAAATTAAATTGTTGTAAAAACGACACGAAAGACGAAAAAAATCTGCCCGTTGCGGTTCGAAGTTTGAGCGCGCCCAGGGTGCGCGACAATTGTTTCTCGCGCTTCGCGCTCGTTCTTTGTATTTCCCCACATTTGTGCAGACCATTTAAAATTAAAGGTTAGAATATCGACAACTGTTATTTGGTGATTGTGAATTCTCTTTTGTTAAAGCTCCTTCGGCCTTAACGAAGATATTCTCATCACGTATCTCGTGCTTTGTACTCGATTGTATCCAACATTTCAACTTTTCTACATTGTGTTCAATACTAAAATATCAAACGTATATTAAATTTATTTATGTGACTCCGGTGCATAAACGCGTTTTTATGCGACAGCGTAGAGTATCGTAATGCTGTACATTACGATACAGATTATTTTGTTGAAAATTCAAGTACTTTGTTGAAAATTCTAGTACTTTGTTAAAAAGTCAGCTTTATTGTTCCTTCTAAAATTTCTTTTTAAAATTGAACTCTTTTTCGTAAAAAATTTAAATATTTTGTTGAAAATTCCTGTATTTTGTTGACAATTTAAGTATTTTGTTAAAAAGTCAGCTTTTTTGTTCTTTCTGAATTTTTGTGTGGAAATTCAACTATTTTGTTGAAGTATTTTGTTAAAAAGTCAGCTTTCGTGTTCTTTTTAAAATTTCTTTCAAAAATTCAACTATTTTGTTGAAATTTTGATCATTTTGTTCAAAATTCAATTGTTTTGTTGAAAATTCAATTACTTTGTTAAAAAGTCTTTTTGTTCTTTTTTTGTTGTTGAAATATCAACTCTATTATATTTTTTTTTGAGAATTCATCTTTTGCTTGAAAATTCAACTTTTCGAGTTACAAATTCAACTATTTTGTTGAAAATTCAAGTATTTTTTTAAAAAGTCAGCTTTCTTGTTCTTTTTGAAATTTCTTTATAAAAATTCAACACTTTTTGGTTAAAAATTCAACCATTAAGTTAAAAATTCTATTATTTTGTTGAAAATTTAAGTACTTTGTTGAAAATGCAGGTACTTTGTTAAAAAGTCAGGTTTTTTGTTCTTTTTAAAATTCAACTCTTTTTGGTAAATTTTTTTACTATTTTGTTGAAAATGGAAGTATTTGGTTAAAAAGTCAGTTTTTTTTTTTTAAATTCAACTATTCAAGTACTTTGTTAAAAAGTCAGCTTTTTTGTTCTTTTTAAAATTCAACTCTTTTTGGTATAAAATTTAAATATTTTATTGAAAATTCCTGTATTTCGTTGACAATTTAAGTATTTTGTTAAAAAGTCAGCTTATTTGTTCTTTTTGATTTTTTTTTAATTCAACTATTTTATTGAAAATTTGATTATTTTGTTGAAAATTCAAGTATTTTGTTAAAAATTGAAGTATTTTGTTAAAAATTCAACCATTTAGTTAAAAATATGATTATTTTGTCGAAAATCCAAGTACTTTGTTGAAAATTCAAGCACTTTGTTAAAAAGTCAGCTTTTTTGTTCTTTTTAAAATTCAACTCTTTTTGGTAAAAAATTTTAATATTTTGTTGAAAATTCCTGTATTTTGTTGAAAATTGAAGTATTTTGTTAAAAAGTCAGCTTTTTTGTTCTTTTTGAATTTTTTTTTTAAATTCAACTATTTTGTTGAAAATTTGATCATTTTGTCCAAATTCAATTATTTTGTTGAAAATTCAAGAACTTTGTTAAAAGGTCTTTTTGTTCTTTTTTTTTTGTTGAAATATCAACTCTATTATATTTTTTGTTGAGAATTCATCTTTAGCTTGAAAATTTAACTTTTCGGGTTACAAATTCAACTCTTTTTGGTTAGAAATACAACTATTTTGTTTAAAATTTGATTATTTTGTTGAAAATTCAAGTATTTTTGAGCAATTCATCAGATACGTTATACGCTAAGGGGTATGGTGTTCAAAGTATCATTCTCCATGAAGTGCAATAGAAAAAGCATTGCGCAGGGGGTGGGGGGGTAAAGTTCTTGAAAAATGTATCACGTATTTTGTGAATGGCCCCTTTGTTAAAAAGTCATCTTTCTTGTTTGAAATAATATCCAGATTAATTTTCCACGAAAAAAAGACGAATTTTCAATAAAATACATGAATTTTCAGCAAGTTTTCAACTACTTTTTAGAAATGAATTTATTTTGTTCTTTTTCTTGACCCACATTGTATTTTATTCCATAATTATTTATAATAACTTTCACCAGTCTGATTATAAAAAAACGCTTAGTATGTCTATTTATCTAATTACTAAGTACTACGACGAATTATACCTAAATGTCAGAAAAATGAATAGATAAAAAATGTGCGTCATTTATACAAACATCCCTCTATGAGAAAGTAACTGAAAAAAACTAGAGTTATACTCCTGTAATATTTCATACTACGAAAAAGTAATACGCAAAATTCGCAAATTTATACTTTTGTAAATAAAAGTTACCTGTTTGTCTGTAGCGTTTACGCAATGATAAAATGAATACGTAATTATTTCGCATCGCATAACTCAAGACAATGAATAATAACGATATCAGTTGTTTTGGAATGAAATTATTATCTCCACTGATACCAATGTTTCTAGAAATTACGATTCACGCTTGTATAATAATAAAAAAAAAAAACGTTGTACAAACCTAAAAAGCACTACATATAAGGGGTCAGATTAAAAAAAAATTTAGGGAAAATTTTAGACTATTTTTGACCCCCCTCGTTGATAGCCTTAAGT